>CM076576.1:507161361-507761361 GCA_034641835.2 Pinus albicaulis | reverse complement strand
CCCTCTTGCATGGTAACCCCTTTGGTTCTTGAAACATCTCGCCATGATGAATTACCAAATAAAACAAATTATGTTTCAATTTGTCATCACATCCATAAAAATATTCATGTTCAACATCATCATTTTTCTTGATCATGAGAAGCACAAAATTTTTACTTGAATTTACTAGCCTCTTCATTTTCCCTGCATTAACTAAAGAAATGTGTAGTTTCTTGTGATAAGCTCTCACAATATACTCCACCCCATCCTTGAGAAAATTATAATTGTTCTCATGGCGATAAAACACCACTTTCCTGCCATACAAATATGGACTTCCCAAGATAATCTCGGAAATGTCAAGTGGAACCACATCTAATTTGACTTCATCAACAAAGTTTGCGATAATAGAAAATCTAAATATGTGTTTCCCTGTAACCTGTAAATTTGAAATCTTAACTATCCAACCCAAAGGGTATGGTTTATTATGTGGTATAGTTTCAAGGTTAATATTTTTTACTAAGTCTTCTAAAATCAAGTTTTCTTGTGACCCCGTAGCAAATAATGCATCAATATTTTTATGATTAGAAACCAATCTAACATGGAACAATTCCATCCTTGTGTCTTCATTTGGAGTGTTGTTATGATTACTTGAGGAACTATAAATTGCTATGGCTTCTTTTCCTTTGTTAACCATGGTGATTATCTTGGTCTCATCTCTTGAATTGGATCAAAGATCTTGTTCTGTAGTGGTAGTCGTCTTGTGTTTCCCTCTGTTATTTGGTTTCTTTGGCCTTAATTCAGGATGTTTCTAACAGTGGTATTCATCATGCCCCTCTTTGGAACAATGTTTACATGTAGTTTTATCCCCTTATTTCTTGATACTTTCATTCTTCTTTCCCTTCCATTTTCCTCCCTTCTCTTTTCCCTTACCCTTGAATACCTTCTTCTTACTACCCTCTTCAGGAATGTTTTTCCCCTTGCTTCAAGATGTGTGGCTTGCACACAGAATTCATCTAAGTTGTTTGGGTTAAACATAAGGATAGTATGCTTCAATTAGGAATGTAAAGCTCCTATATATTTCAAGAGTGTATCTTGTGAATTCAATTTTACTCCTAGAAACAAAGCCCTCTTTCTAAAATCCTAAGTGTACTCTTGAACAGTTTTCCCTTTGAGCTGCCTAAAGTTTTGCCAACTCATAATTACTTTTTGCATATAGGATAATGGATGAAACTGTCTTTTAATGGAAGAAATGAATTCAACCCAAGAAATGGAAATCTTACCATGGATTCGCATTTCCTCTTGTGTATTTTCCTCCCACCAAACTAGTGTTGCTCGTTCTAGCCTTTATGAATCCAACTAGATCTTTATGTCATATTCTTGTAAATTCTAAATTCCGTAGTATACATCCAATTGATGAATCCAACTATCTAACTTCTCTGCATTAACCTCTCCATTGTATATGCGAATTTTAAACTTTATGTCCAAATTGAGTAATGGAGCCTTTCCTTTTGGGATCTTGGAATGAGTGTGGGTATGAGTTTTTTGTGGTGGATGTGAAAGATGAATATGCTAATGAATATGATGAAGATGAGGATGGTGGAGATGGAGGTGGCTTTTCTCCACTACCTTTTGAGCTATTGTCTTCATCCTTCTTACTGTTTGAAGATACTTCTCTATCTTTTTCTGCAATGAATGCTTCATACATGAATTTAACCATTATTTGTAGCTCTTTGAAGTCTCTCTTAACATCCTCTTCTTCAAAATGTTCATGAGTCTGTTCATAGCCTGATATTTTGGCTTTGGATTCAAGCTCAACCTCTGTAGCTTGTACCTCTTCAATCACTTCATCCTCTTTTGCAATTTGTACCTCTTCAATCTCAACTAATGGAGATGGGATTTGAGGTGCTTCAGGTGCTACTTTGAGTGGCCCTTTGGGTGAGGATGATGCTTTCTCAACTCTCTTCCCTTTTTCCTAATATTAGGACTAGCTACCAATAACTTCCCTTCTCCTCTCTGCAGCCTCAACCTTGTAAGCATCACAAAAATTGCAACTGGTAAAACCCTTCAAGAAAGGCAAGAAAGCAACCTTGTGCTCTGATACCAACTTGATCTGAAATTGATTGTTAGTTATTCTTGTGCTAATATCAGTTTCAAATTTAAATAAACATTGCCTTGGTTTTCTTATCCATTAAGAGTTTACCCATGACCATGTGATTGTCTATTCATAAAACTTGGTGAAATTTAGTGTTTTTCATGAACTCAAAAGCATAGACACTAATTGTTGAACAACAGAAAATAAGAACACAATAAGAAAAAATAATAGAGCTCAATACACAAGTTTTTTATGAAGAATTTCACCCCTCCTGGGCTACATCTCCTTTCTCCAACTTCATAGTGTGGGCCTTTGTATTTGCTACAAATGTGAAAAATGCTTTTTTACAGTCTCGTGTTTCCTATGCAACCTACTTTGATGGCTCTAAAACATCAAAATCTACTAGAAATGACTCTTCCCGAGTTCATTTTGGTTGAAAATTTCTTGAGTTATGGAAAAAAAAAGTTTTCCTTCAATTTATCCTCTAAAACTGGGATTCTGCCAGTTAACATTCTAAATTTTGCAAGGTTTCCTAAAAAGGCGCCTCCATCAGTCGAACCGCCAGATTAAACTGCGTTTAATTACAGACAAGAACAGTTAGAGATTAGATAAGCATTAGCTTAAATTTTTAAGCATGTTTAGCACTGAACTGGATTAGTGGTGGGCTTAACGTAATTTAATTACATTTAAATGTCATTAAACAAGCTTTAACTAAAACCTGTAGTATTTTCTGTCGGAGCCCTTGGTTATGGTGCGTGACGACATGGGAGGGGATGGGCCCCCTCCAAACCCCCATTCACCACCGCGTTGAACTTCAAAAGGTAGTGGAGAACAAATGGGTTAAGACCCACGGTGATAGGAGAGGCGGTAAGGCATTTGGTTGGCGGGTGGTAGGTCTAGGGTTCGACCCCAACCCCCTCCATAAAATTTTGTTCAAACCTATAAACAATTCTACCACCAAATTTGGCTAGTCCACCAAAATTGCCTCCCGCTAGATAAAAGTAGATCTCCTCCAAAAGTAGATGTGTACGCCAAGACCTAAGGTTTAATCCATAGGTTAATATATATATATTTGTGTGTGTGTGTGTTAAATCTTCGATAGTTCCCACCTTGGTGTAAAGCATAATATGTGCCTACTTACCATGCCATGGGGGAGGGGGGGGGGGGGTGTTACGTGGCATGCCACATGGCCCTTCCCCATTGTCCAATAACTATACAATACATAAAATAACAACATTGCACCAATAATAATAATAATTCACCCTTAGAATTAGGATAAAAAAATTTCCCTTCATAGTCAACATTGGTGAATCTGCTGTGCCACTTGGCACAGTATCACTAGTTGTTTCTGGAGAACATGCCCTGTGAAGCTGACTAGACTTTCCACATTATCCCTGGACTTGTTCTCCTCATTTTTTTCATGTTGTGGAAAATGAACAGTAGGCCATAATTCCCTCATATGAACTCAGAATTGATGAAACGAGTTGCGTTGGAATCCTGGAGACGAGCTCTATCCAGGAATTTAGGTTTGAAGCATTTCAGAGCACTTTCAATTTTGAGCTAAATAGTGAGCCTTATATCAAATAGGAAGGGCACTTTTGCATGCAGTTCAACCGTAGGTAGGTACCTTAAGCCAGAGAATAGATCTTAACATATACTTATATGTAGTTAAAAGTACATTGTATAAACTATAATGTTGGAGGCTTTTGATCGATCTAGCAAATAAAAATCTAAAACGTTAAGGACATAATTACTCTTTCATGATCCTAAGATAAAAAAAAAATTACACTTACTCTTTCATGAACCTAATATTAAAATAAATGACAGAAACGCTATTTTTTCCCTAATTTAAGTAAAGCACAAAATATCATTTTTTAGCAAAAAATACAAAAAAAATGTGAAGAAATACATAGTTCAAATTTCTATAGAAGATTCAGTGTCTCAGAAATTTAAAATTTGATAGATGAAAACTATGTTTCTCATTTTTTACCAACATAAATACTCAATTGCACCGAATCAGAGAATAACCTACAGTGTACACATAATTTTTTAGTACTTGTCTCACAGGAAAAATTTTAAAATACATCACATGAGAGCTTGCGCATGGACACAATTCCAAAAAATATAAACAATCATCGAGAACAAGTGTAGGATAGATTTCTCATGAACCAAAAAAAAATTAGTACTAGTATTATGGAAACTCCTTGCACATAAGAAATAATAGAAAACAATAAAATAAATATAATGCTTAACTTATTCTTTAGGAAATAATAAAGTTTTTAATTGAGTTTGACTTTGATTTAGGTTTGTAATTTAATGCACCAAAAAAATACAAGAGCGAGTTTAAAGGGCAGGTTATGGTACTAGAGCCAATAATTTGGGCCAAGCTAGATCATTTTCATGATCAAATACTGAATGCAAGCCTCACGTAGATCAGACCCCTACTCTCCAACTTGTATAGTAAGGTGAAATCATTGGTACATAAAAGGCTAGTTTTATATTAGTACTTTTGTATTACATGATTTGGTCCCATGTCAAGAAGTATGAAAAAGAAGGTCTCGAAAAATGGAAACATAATATTAACTGTATACTCTTGAGCATGCATCCAGGGTAATTTTTATTGAGGGAAATGAGGGCAAGTTTAAGATGAACGTGGCAAGAATGTTGCTATGCAATAATTCATGCTAAATAATTGTACGGAGACATGTCCACTCATTCATTTTACAATCCATACATATCATAAACATATAATAATAAAAAAAAATTATGATAATTTTACCTAGAAACACAGTAGAAAGTGAAGCACTAGCTAAATGTCATAGAGGACATCTTGTATACAATGCTTTCTTAGCCTCAACACAAAGGCTCAAGGTAGAAAAGCAAAAATCCCTAATATAGGCATGATGATCATTTATTTTTGGTGGCTCCTTTTCCATTAATGGTGAAGCAAATATATCATTTGAATTTGTTTCTTTAAAATGAGAAAGAGTTTTGGCTGATGATGAACCTGAGAGATTCAATTAAGGGTTTAATCTTGGGGCTCATGTAAGGTCACGTAACCACATATGTATTGCAAGGAAAATGTCTAAGACAAAATTATTCTCGCTCTAAAGTCTGCAATTTTTACTTGTTTTTTATCTGGTTTATATAATCTTGTAATCTCATGATTGGAGCAAAGCCATAGAACTATTAGTGTATTAGACTTGGAAGTGGAAATTATCTGGTGAAGTGTGCTTTTTAGTGAAATTTGTATTTTTTTAAATTGGTTCTAAGGATACAAAAAAGAGAGAAACATGAAGTGGCTTGTGAATCAAGGGAAATATAGCATGTCTACATCTTATGCAAAAAAAACCATATAATGATCCGTCTTTGATGGTTGTTGCTGAAGATTGTGTCTAGTGGGCGATGCGTCTGAGCTGAGATTTGTCAGCTTATGAAGGGTTTCAAGGAGTCAGTTTTGGAAGAGAGAAATAAGAGCCTGAGGCTTCTTCAGACATTTTTTCCAAACTAATAGGCAACAAAATTTTACCGCAAGCCCTTGAATTCTGAGAGAAATCAAACAACTGTAACAATACCACCACCAGTTAAAGTTGTGGATGTGCCTTCATCTGCATCCGTATATCAAGCAGTTTCACTTGTGAAAAACGGATTGAAATGTATGAATGATGATTCCATACAACCGTTACTTGGAGGACCAGAGTTGCCAAAGGCCATAAATCATGACCCAGGTAGCACTAGTAAAAAATGATGAAATTAATGACAAGGTGACTAAAAAAGTTAGTCACTGCAATTATTTCAAGTGAATTACTACTAAATTTGAGCAATTTTAAGTGACCAAACTAAAAATGACTAACTTAAATGACTAATTTAGTCTAGGGATAAAATATACGACTAGAAAATAAGTGACTAAACTAAAAGCAACTAACTCAAATGACAAATTTAGTCTAGGGATAAAATATATGACTAGATAATAAGTGACTAAACTAAAAGTGACTAACTTAAATGACTAATTTAGACTAGGATTAAAATATATGACTAGATAATAAGTGAAAAAATTAATAATGATTAATGAAAATAACTATTATAGTCCAAGAATAAAAATATGACCAAATAACAAGTACAACGGGTATACGAATTAGTCATTTATGTTAGTTATTTTTAATTGTGTCACTCCATATATAAATGGAAATTTGCAATTTTGATATCGAAGTGTTACATTTCACTACAGGTGTCTCTGAATCAGCTATTTGTAGTGTTATAATTTACAGACAAAGGGGTCTCTAAACCCATCTACGCTACTGTTAAAATTTTGAATACCCTTTTGTCTCTAAAGTTTAAGACTACAGATGGATTCATCTACAATTAGCATAATTGCATGTATCATCTATATTCTTTACACTAATTCCTTCATTATAATTTTATTAAATTTAATATGTAGATAGTTAAGTTAATATTTAAATTTATATTTCTTTGGCCATAAAGTTTAATTTTTAAACCTCATTGATTTATGTTAAAAGTGTGAGTTGTTTTAAATCTAAGGTTAAATATTCATATTTACATTTAATAAATATATAAACATCATAACATTGATTTTTGTAACATTCTGATTTAGATTTATATATCTGAAACTATAGATAATATGAGGCTGCAATGGATTTATACGATCTAGACACCGCTACAGACATTTTGGGACCAACTTGACTAGGACCCCCTCCACGTGCATGAAGAGATCAATCTAACACCAAACTATATGCTTCTTCCCTTTGATGTTTTTCATATAATTTGTGGGTTGCATTAAGGGTAGTAATGACATATTTTCTACGAATGATGAAGAGGTTTAGCTACCACCCTTAGATCATGAATTCCATAAAATTAAGTGAGTTAAAATTTTGTGGAAGAAGCTAACATACGTGGCCAATAGAAAGTAGTTGAACTTGTTTCAATTGTAGATTTGGGGAATATTTTGAAATATTCAGAAAAAAATCAAGATCAAACAATGACTTTCTCGACCCTCCTGGTAAATAGCCTCAGAGAACAAGTAGCCATCAAGATTCTGTCTTTCTTGACCCTCCTGGTAAATATTATCATCTCAAATGTTAAGTGAATTTTCTATCTTTTTATTGTAGGGTATTTATTTAAAATGTGGAGGCAATCTTCATATAGAGTAATCAATTTTATTTTTTGTGTTCAATTCATCTTCATTTATATATTTTTTATATGAACCAAATCCATCTACAATTATTGACAGTTTATAAGAATGCACAAAATATCTGTTGAGACTACACAACTGATCCCTTGTAATTTTTTCTTGAGCAAAAATCAAAACCCTTTCAAATGCTAGTTTCCCCATTCCGGTTTCCAGGGAAAAAAAATCATTTCTCTCTATGAGGCACCTATTCTTTGTTTTTTATCTTGTATGTTTAATTTCTTGAATGTTCTGTTATGGTTAGCAAATGAAAACATTGTTAGTTCATTCTTTCTTACCAAAGAACTAAAATCCTTTTACTGGTTGGGTTGCTCTTTGTGGGAATTTCTAATACACCAACAACAATCCCAGTTTCCCAAATTAATAAGTTTTGAAATACATCCACATAATTCATATTGATTTTATGGCTCACTGATTAGATTTTGTGCCAAAATAAAATATATGCTAATGAATTTTATTTTCTATGTTCAATTCATCGACTAGCTACAACTCTATGCCTAGTTTACTAGATCAAAAATTGAACAGTGCACTCACAACATTACTTGTTGTGATAGATTGGAGGTTTATTTGGTGTATATTTTGATATGTAACACTCAGAATATCCAGAGTCTTCATTTTTAGGTGACGTTTTGAGTCTAAATCGAGACTCATCAACAAGACAAACCTGCTAAGAAGACTCATCAATGGAACCTACAGTGAAGTGGGTCCCATGCTCAATTGTTGGGCTTGTTAAATCACGGGGTACCATATAACAATATCTAGCATTCATTCCCAGTTGATTGGAGCCATTTTCCCTACTGGATCTAGAAAAGGAAGACAACCATATATCTTCCCTCAAAGGCTATGAAATTTTAATAACTACAACCACCAATGAAGGGTTTCTCACAAGAGATCCAATGCATATTTTTAAAGATTCATATAATTGGAACCAACTCCAATAAACTAATTTTCGCTGACATGAAACAAGCTCACAGAATCATAGCCCAAGTAGTTTCCCTTCTAACAGAGTTTTTAAAATCTAACTTTAAAATGAATAGATAGTTGTGTATTCTCTAAATACTTCAAATGGATGATTGGCTCCAAGGCCCCAGGCCTTGGGGTATTTCATGTACCTCTAGATAAAATTGTTAAAATCAAACTGGGAATGAATGCTAGAGATTGATCTTTAATAATGATTAATGAAAATAACTATTATAGTCCAAGAATAAAAATATGACCAAATAACAAGTACAACAGGTATACGAATTAGTCATTTATGTTAGTTATTTTTAATTGTTTCACTCCATATATAAATGGAAAATTGCAATTTTGATATCGAAGTGTTACATTTCACTACTGGTGTCTCTGAATCAGCTATTTGTAGTGTTATAATTTACAGAAAAAGGGGTCTCTAAATCCATCTACACTACTGTTAAAATTTTGAATACCCTTTTGTCTCTAAAGTTTAACACTACAGATGGATTCATCTACAATTAGCATAATTGCAGGTATCATCTATATTCTTTACACTAATTCCTTCATTATAATTTTATTAAAGATAATATGTAGATAGTTAAGTTAATATTTATATTTATATTTCTTTGGCCATAAAGTTTAATTTTTAAACCTCATTGATTTATGTTAAAAGTGTGAGTTGTTTTAAATATAAGGTTAAATCTTCATATTTACATTTAATAAATATATAAAAATCATAACATTGATTTTTGTAACATTCTGATTTGGATTTCTATATCTGAAACTACTAGATAATACGAGGCTACAATGGATTTATACGATCTAGACACTGCTACAGACATTTTGGGACCAACTTGACTAGGGCCCCCTCCACTTGCATGAAGAGATCAATCTAACACCAAAATATATGCTTCTTCCCTTTGATGTTTTTTAGATAATCTGTGGGTTGCATTAAGGGTAGTAATGACATATTTTCTACGAATGATGAAGAGGTTTAGCTGCCACCCTTAGATCATGAATTCCATAAAATTAAGTGAGTTAAAATTTTGTGGAAGAAGCTAACATACGTGGCCAATAGAAAGTAGTTGAACTCGTTTCAATTGTAGATTTGGGGAATATTTTGAAATATTCAGAAAAAAATCAAGATGAAACAATGACTTTCTCGACCCTCCTGGTAAATAGCCTCTGAGAACAAGTAGCCATCAATATTCTATCTTTCTCGACCCTCCTGGTAAATATTATCATCTCAAATGTTAAGTGAATTTGCTATATTTTTATTTTAGGGTATTTATTTAAAATGTGGAGGCAATCTTCATATAGAGTAATCAATTTTATTTTTTGTGTTCAATTTATCTTCATTTATATATTGTTTATATGAACCAAATGCATCTACAATTATTGACAGTTTCTAAGAATGCACAAAATATCTGTTGAGACTACACAACTGATCCCTTGTAATTTTTTCTTGAGCAAAAATCAAAACCCTTTCAAATGCTAGTTTCCCCATTCCGGTTTCGAGGGAAAAAAAAGTCATTGCTCTCTATGAGGCACCTATTCTCTGTTTTGTATCTTGTATGTTTAATTGCTTGAATGTTCTGTTATGGTTAGCAAATGAAAACATTGCTAGTTCATTCCTTATTACCAAAGAACTAAAATCCTTTTACTGGTTGGGTTGCTCTTTGTGGGAATTTCTAATACACCAACAACAATCCTAGTTTCCCAAATTAATAAGTTTTGAAATACATCCACATAATTCAAATTGATTTTATGGCTCACTGATTAGATTATGTGCCAAAATAAAATATATGCTAATGAATTTTATTTTCTATGTTCAATTCATCGATTAGCTACAACTCTATGCCTAGTTTACTAGATAAAAAATTGAACAGTGCACTCACAACATTACTTGGTGTGATAGATTGGAGGTTTATGTGGTGTATATTTTGATATGTAATACTCAGAATATCCAGAGTATTCAATTTTAGTTGACGTTTCGAGTCTAAATCTAGACTCATCATCAAGACAAACCTGCTAAGAAGACTCATCAATGGAACCTACAGTGAAATGGGTCCCATGCTCAATTCCTGGGCTTGTTAAATCACGGGGAACCATATAACAATCTCTAGCATTCATTCCCAGTTGATTGGAGCCATTTTCCCTACTAGCTCTAGAAAAGGAATACAACCATATATCTTCCCTCAAAGGCTATGAAATTTTAATAACGACAACCACCAATGAATGGTTTCTCACAAGAGATCCGGTGCATATTTTTAAAGATTCATATAATTGGAAGCAAATCTAATAAACTAATTTTCGATGACATGAAACAAGCTCAAAAAATCATAGCCCAAGTAGTTTCCCTTCTAACAGAGTTGTTAAAATCTAACGTTAAAAGGAATAGATAGTTGTGTATTCTCTAAAGACTTCAAATGGATGATTGGCTCCAAGGCCCTAGGCCTTGGGGTATTTCATGTACCTCTAGAGAAAATTGTTAAAATCAAACTTTTAATGGGAAAAGACAAATCTGTGGAATCTAAGCCTAGAAATGTGAGATTGGCTCCAAAGCCCCATGACTTTGATCCTCCTGTGTCACTCCAAGCATTCATTTTATCCATACCCTTCAAGAAATATTCTTTTATGGAATGCCCAAGGGGAACATAGGACCTGTAGGTGCCAGGGGCACCAATTGAAACCTATCTAGAAATTTCTTCTATAATTTATCTTGAGGATGATAGAGGACAACAAACAAAATTGTTGAACCTGCTGCTATCTTCTAGGGGCTTGTCCTTTTCCAAAAGCTTAGAAAAATGAAGATTAATTATGTGTAGGATTATCTACCGATTGTCTCCACCCTTTAAAGTGTCTCAGTAAGAAAAATATGTGTGTGGACGATGAGGATTATGTTTCTTTTATAATCCTTTGAGGTTTTATCGTATTGCAAATTAGAGAAAAACAAAATTGGGAGGCTTATTTACTAGCAATTGAAGAAACTCTACCTGGGTAAAGGATTTATAAGAACTGAACAGTGGTAGAGGCAGAAATTTATCCTTCCACTTCCATGAATTCATTGGGAAATATTAGTATATAGAAGAGATAGAGTGGGTGTTTACACCCCTTACTAAGAACATTAGAGGGAGCACACAACCCTATGAGGATAAAAAGGAAATTTTCCCATTATTACATTGTGCCATGACAATGATACGACATGGGAAAACTAAAGAAGGGACATCCATGACCAATTATAGTCTCCTTTTTTTCCCATCCATTAAGGTGTGTTAGATGACTTGCCCAGATTGTGATCAACATTTCCCTCAAATCCACTTGGTAGTTCCTAAGTCTTCCTAGATGGAGGTCCAACACCATTTTGATGGAAGAAGGTTTCTTAGAGGACTTGTCCCCATGGATTTAGATTGTGAGGGTAACTATCCATAAAAGAGTGCACACTAAAGGGTCAATGGAAAAATTTATATATAAATCACCACTTTATCCCTCCTTAAGCATTATTCTCACTGAATATTCCTTTTCTTGAGGCTTTCATATATTATTCTATTGGACGAACCAATGGTTATAAATGGTTAACTAACATGCTTAGTTGGACAATGTAAAAAGTGAAGATAGAGGCCCTTTGGTATAGACTCTTCAGTATATTGTTTCATTAAGTGTGAAAAATACAGCAGACTGCATCCATCACGCAAAATATTTTCATTTGTGTTACAATTATCAATTGACAACAAGAATCAGGCACTGGGCTTTAGAAAAATAAACTCAAAAATATGGATCGGGCAGAGAATCATGTGTGGTGGTTGGATCAACATTTCCCTCCTATTCCATCCCCACATGTTATTCTCATTGAATATTACTCTCTCTGAGGTAATACTTATTATTCAATTTTAAGAACCAGTCCCTGAAACAAGTAACCTACTTGCCCATCCATATCTACTGATAAGAAAAACATAGTGGCCATTCAACATAGACTCTTTATATTGAAAGGTGAACATTGTTTCCAGAAGGGAGAAGTAGATCAGATTGGAACCATCACCCAAGTTTCTTTCAATGGATTAAGGTTTTCACATCTAGTGGAAGTCTCATGCCAGATGAACTTGGGGCGACGTGGGTTGGAAAATGACTTGTAATACTAGCTGGAACAATTTCTATGTGAATTCACCCACCATATCATATGCTTTGAGCATTACCTAGATAGTAGGATAACTAAATGAGATTATTATGTCTTCTAAATTTCAGACACGGTTTTTGCAGGGGATGAGTCTATTTTAACTGAAACCCCTAAGAGCATCAGATTTGATTAATAATCTTCCCATGGAAGTAGCACTGTGAAACCACACCAAGAGATGAATAAGTAATGGAACTAGAAGACCACATCAAGAGATGAAAAAATAAGTAGACCTATGAATGTACAGGCCTACTGGGGATACTTGGATGCTCTTTGTTATCATATGTGTTTTGTTATGAGGTATTTGGAGTTCTTCAGGTACATATTAATGTTGGTGGTCTAAATTTTTAAGTAAGATGGTGTTCAATCATCTATTTCTAAGTAGGATGGTGGTACAAATTTCCAAGTAAGATGGTGTACCTGAATATGAGCTGTGCATGTAAAAATTGTTATCATTTGTCACTTTCCAAACTTAAAAAAAGTTAAAATATCTTGGGTGGAAACAAGATGAAACAAATAAATCTAAAAAAATATAAACCACTAAAATGAAAGTAAAACATATGAATCCCATTGAATCCTATAGAATGGGTATAGGAATAACATAAACATTTAAGCAGACCAATAAGCTCAAAAGAGACTAGACCAATCCAAAAATTACTAAGCATGAAAACTGACAAAATTCTTAATGAAAAAATAGAAAATTTCAATGGTTAGTATTGTGAACAGGGGATAGAAGATAAAACCAAAGATGCACTTCTTATGATCCATCCTAGTGAGGGTATGTTTCGGGAAATGTTACCCTAAAGGTCTTGGGTTGATAAACCTTCACCGATCAGGGGCATGTCATTACAAGAAGGACTCACTTAACCAACTTATATGCATTAAACTATAATCTAGAGGTTGCAGGCCTTACCCAGATATCCTTCGGTTGTAGTAGATCCCGCAAGGTGCAAACCCCATGCAACTCTTTGTGCTCTGAAATCTATAAATAAACAAAGAACGGACACAAAATCCTAGCTGTAAAACATATATATGTTCTATATGTTAGTGAAAATCATGCATAATCTCATAAAAACAATATTAAATGAAAAATTTAAGATCATTACATATGTATAAAAGATGATAGACACGTAAACATTAGGAAAAAAATGGCACTTCTATTATTAATGACATGTACAGTAAACAAACGTGGAGAGATCACCTGAAATATTCCATGGCCTTCAAGCATACCATCCTCTGGATCCGTCCAGCCCTAGCCTCTCAAGATTTCTTCCAAGAATAGTGCACAATGGATGTCACATAGGGTGAGTGAACATCTCAAGGAAACAAGGGTTTCCTGAAAATATCTGGGAAGTGCAGAAGGCACAGGGAGTATATTAGACTTGGATAGGGCTCCAACAACGTATAATATCTATGTTTCTCTCTCTCTTCTGCTCTTAGGTCATTCCCTTGAGGGGATTTTATACTCCCTCAAATTAGTTTTTATAGTTGGGAACAGTTAGGCCATGGGCTGGGGTAGTTAAGTTATAGAAAAAATCCTAACCCCGCCTAAAAAATAGCAAAATTATATATATTTTTTAATGTGTAAAAAGGCATACATTGTTCTTTATATATGGACGTCTTGTGTGTATACGCGGAAAAGTCTAGGCAGAGTCACGTATGCGTTTTAAGAAACCGTTTTTTGAGAAATATGTCCAAGTATGAAAGGAAGGGTTACCCAAGGCCAATGTATAAGTCCTCAATTATATGCGATGATAAATGATGCTATAACATATGCCCCCGAATATATGAGGTCAAAAGGGGTACATGATGGCCAAAATGTATTATGTGCATAGAAAGAAACTTGTGAGGACTAGAGAGGACTTCACTAGATTTCAACCTGCCAAAAAACCAGTGAGAGAGATCAGAAAGACAATCATGTCTGAGGTAGGCACACCCATGCTCAGTGAAAGAAAATCATGTCTGCATATGAAGTATAGATCGGATCCAATATGTATACAAGTATAGCTAAAATGTAGAGTACATAGTGAATCATCTGATCTCTTCCCGAAAGTACAAGTCAAAATCAGGTCCAAGTATCACATATAAAAGACTGATCAATGATGTTGCAATAGATATCTGATCATAAAATTCACAACTAAATCTCCAAGTACCAAATAATAAGTGGTGGAACAAATGGTACAACACGCAATTCGGGAGCCAACATAGAAGATGTTGCTGTGATGAAACTGTAACATATAAGGGTGGATGGTGTCACTAGCAGAAAAATGAAGGATCTATCAAAGTGAACCAAAGAATGTTGATGCAAACCCGAGGTCTTCACCGATCACCATGGAACAATTCTACACAACGGTAATAAGTGAGCTGAAGTCGACCATGTGAGAAATCGTTTGATTACCGTTCATTGATGTATATCGTTAACAAATGGGAAACAACCCACCGATAATGATAATGAGTGTCAAGGCACCCCAGTATAATCTAGCAAGTGCGAATGAATGAATTGAATTTGAACACTTGAAAGAATCTATAAATCAGAAGGAAATGATGTATCCTCACTCTCGATGGTGAAGAGTCTACCACTGATGACTGCAAACCCTAAGGTACTGATAAAAGTACTCTAGACCTTATTCCCAGAGCAATGAGTCGGATTCGATGAGAAAAGATCTGCTGGAAGGAAGGCATTAAATCATCCCGCATCAGCCCAACGCTAGTGTAAACCGTAGGCCAATATTTGTAAGGAATTGGATGAAGTAAAGTAAATTAACCAACCCAAAGTATGTTTCCAGCATGCACAAGATGAAGCTAGTGCACGGCAGAAACCCTCTGAACCAACCAATAATGAAAGATGAAAAAGAGGCGAGATATCCACCAATAGGGTCAAATGGAAATCAAGGTACTGCATGAATCCCAAGTGTGCTAATGTAAGTTGAAGTCGAACACAAGGGAAGCCACTCAGTCAAAGACCCACGATGATGATCAAATGTTAAGCACAAGGTCACCTATCAATGATGTAAATAGGGTGAGGGTGCGGATCGAGGTTTACTCTTAGATTAATATGTCGTAGTTGATACGATACAAACCCACCATCAAGAAGTTAGTGGAGACCTTCTCAAACCAGCACGAGCAAAGGACCAAATATCCAATGTGAGAGAACAAGATACTAACAAGACTAGGAAGGAAGACTAAAAAATGAGTCAAGAGACACTGCAAAAATGTTGACTCAGGTTAACTTCCCTTGAACAAAAGCATGACTCATGCTGACTATGGCAGCAAATGATAACTTTGTATAATTTTTTCATGCAGGAGGCATAAAAAAACCCTCCAAATGATTGGAAGAGATAACCAAATAGGGGAGAACTAACTCCTGAAACAAGGTTATGGCTTCTCCTAATTCAAAAACTAAAACCATCTCAAAATGGAGAAAAGACTTAGCTTTTTTATGCTTTGTTCGAGGGTTAAAGGACTGACACTGTAGCTGCCATCAAGTATGGAAGTAATATCTCGTTCCCGCTTTTTTTTGAATATTTAATTTTTTTGTCCTTTTCATATTCAAAGATTGAAAAAGAATAAAATAATGTTATAGTAAAATGGATAGAATGATTGTCATGAAACATATGCACTAGTTCCTGGGATAGGAACAATCCTATTCTCAATGTAAGGTGGTGAAAATTGGTAAGTGACACTCAAAGGAATGTTCCATCCATGCGTAAAGGTGTCAAGTCACAGAAGATAAGTGATTGCATGGTTAACTTGTACAAAAATACATGATCAAAATATGGATTAAACATGAGTCCAAATGAAGTCGGCTAAAGGCCAACACAAATAAGTAGTCAATATGCAATGCAGTAATACAACTCGACAACATAAGGGAGCCTCTAGGGTAAATGGCCAGAAAAATGATATCGAAGAAGAAGATGAATGAAGCTTCAAGGCATAAGACATGACAAGACTAAAGAGGACACTTGAGCCTACATCAATTGCAGCATGGGCAACAAATGTTAGCGAGGGACTAACTAGGACGCCAATGTAAAGGAAGGATCTACCACCAAGTCACGATTAAAAAATCAGTGAGTGAAATGGGTTAAGTACTCATGACATGATGGGATAGACCCTATGGCAAGTGATCAGAATGGAGCCTAGTATGCAAAGATGCAATGGAAAGTGAATTCCCTAACCTATATGCTAGTTCGAAATCAAATACCTGCCATGACAGGTTAGCAGTCATGGATCTAAAGAAAAACTAGGAAAATCTGGAATTCAGCAAAATGTACCTGTTGGACACCTAATCCTCAACGGCTATGTGTGGAAGGTGAATGGAAAAATGGAGTCCAAGTGACCTTGGAATGTGGAATCCAAGAGTCACACCATTTTATTATATTTCTCCTTGTTTTTTTACCTTCTTCTTTCCCATGCATGTGTTTGACATGGTACCATAGCTGTAGGTGAGACCCTGACATTTTCAGATTCTGCCAACTCCATTTTTAGGATTTATGCCTTGGTAACTCCTGTCAGTTTTCTGCCATATTCGCTGACATATTTTCTACAATATTTTGTGCATTCAAATCTGTCGGAGCTGCATTGAACTTCTATTGAGGAAGTATTTTATCCATGCATTTTTTTAGTTGTTCTCTGACACAGTTGCCTTCTTCTAGCAAAGATTTCTTTCTTCCACCTTCCGCACACAACCCAAATTGTGGGTACCAAGAAGTTGAACATTACAATTACCTCCTCCCTTGAGTTTCTCTGTGTTGTGCGATCCCAATTTCCACTGATATCAATACAATGCCACTAGCTGAGGCCCATAATTTTTCTTATGCATGAGTTGCATTGCAAATTTCCATCTGAAGGCCTAACCTCCATCGTCGGCCCCTCCATAGCTTGTGTTTGGTATGGATATGAAAACATATGCACTCATGAAATCCATACGAGGGTTTGTTAAAGCGTTGTGTTGGTCACTCCTACATATGGTTGTTGATGCATTAGGGCTCATGTATGCTATACTGCATTGAAACTTGGCATGTATCGAACCCTTAATGTATGTTACATTGAGTCCATTGTGTGCTCTATACTCTCCTTAGTCTAGTGCAGAACACAAAAATATGCAGTTCCTGCTCCTTTTCTATATTTGAATGCTTGAAACGTGGCTTGAATAGAAAGGGAGTTATTCAAAAACAACTCCAACTATCATACTGCTCTTTCACACCACTACCTACCTCTAGATTAATACATTTCCATACGTTGGACTGTCGGCCCTTCACACCTGCCATTGCACTCCACTAACGTGTGGCCACACGTACTGTTATGCCTCGACTGGCATAACACTACGTTACCCTCGACTCTCCACCTCCACCTGTAGTCGGTCTCTCCTCATCAATACGAGCAATCCACACCTTGGTTGAATACTCCTCCCTATCCATAATGCCCCTCTGTGATTGTTTATCTCTCACACCTGTGGCACTGCCTCTACTCCCACTATCCGCCGCTCCATATGCACCTCCCTTTTCTCCCCTTGCGCAACTCCTCGCACTCCCTTCCACCTCCACACAAAAACCTCTTCTACTCTCCCATCACCAACACTCCCTCCTCCACCACTTCTTACCTATTCACACTCCCACCTCCACTAACACTCCCCCTCTCAGACCTCGATTCCAACTCTGCGCTCACCTCCATTGCCTCCTCACTACTCCCCCGACCCGACTCCCACCTCCCTGCACTGACTCACCTCCCTCCCTACCTACTCTTCGGTGCTAGCTCCTTGCCAGTTCTGCTTGTTGATCCTTCCCTCAGGTCCACAACAACACTCCTCCCTGCTCCCTGCTACGACCTCCCATAGTGCTCCCTTCCACCTTCTCCCTTCATCGCTCCGTCCTCCCATGCAGCGTGCCTCTCTCCCACACTACCACCTCCCCCCTCCTGCACCTGCTACTGCCCACTATAGCCTCCTATGCAGCATCCCTCTCTCCCATGTTGCCACCTCTACGTGGTCCCTCGCTCCCCATCCCCACTACTTCATCTCCCCATCCACTAACACACCCCTCCACCTACACTTCCCTCTTCTGACCCACCTTCCCGCCATCTGCACTCGATGATCACCTCCCGCATCCTCGTTCATTCACCTCATCGGGAGTGATTATGTTACTATCTCCACGATTTTTGTTGTAGTGAACCCGTTTAAACTCCATACTGCATAGGTAGTGTAACAACTATTGGAGATATTTCTCCACCCAGTGGAGACTTTTCTGATCCAGTAATTCCTATTTTCCATTGCACTCTCTTTCGATTCTTCTCCAAAGGAATGATTCTGCAGCATTTGTTGAAGAATTTTCTATTATGATGGCTAGTTTGAAGAATTTAGATCGATGAAATTTCTTTTGTAAAACAGAATCAAAGGCTTCTTTAACATATATTCCCAGTGGAGTTTGAAAATTTCGGCTTTTTCGTTTTTGACTTGTTATGCAGAGGAATTTGTATGGAAAAGGGCTAACTACCACTGATAATAGGGGGAAGGATCATATGAGAATCTATGTAGTCCCAAAAATTGATAGTAAAGGATGAGGATCGGGTTACAGTTTGCTCGAGGTATAGAAACTCAGGGAAAGCAAAATCTTAAAGGGTGCGAACAACATTTTTTTCAAGAATTTTTTGTTTGCTGAAGGATTAATGGCTATACCTCAGTTGATACGTGTAGACATGCTATTTTCGGTAGTTAGGCACTTGGAGTGAATAAAATCACATATTATTGAAATTGAATTTATGAATAGATAACCTTGTTGTTGCAGTGTTGTAGAAGCTATAGAAGCCATTTATATGTTCTATGCAAGAACCAACAATTTTGTACATTAGAAGAAATTAATTCATCTTCATTCAAGTAAAACATCATTCACATGATTGAGGTTATACATCATTGAAATATTGATATTTTTCTTAGGGAGGAGAAGAAGATATGTTGTTTTATTTGCTGAAGGAGAGTTACTTTACGAATAATTTTCACTTCACGGGCTTCAAATATTATACAAGAGTGTTTTCCTTATGTATTAAGCTTGTTGTGAGAAAATTGTGTTCATAAAGAAGCCTTACTTGATAGATAAAATGATCATAATTACTGAGGTATTAGAGTTTCTTAAAATTATGATACATTCCGCTGATTGTGATACCATGAGAATAAGCAAGAATTGTCTATCTAATATTATAACTTGCTTACATGATGCACTCAAAAAAATTGATCTTTTACAGCTTGAATCTCAGCTTCAGTAAGAAGAATTATAGCATTGGATTCATCATTCTCAACCTATTCATGTTTAGAAAATTGGAACACACTCCCATAAGTAGCAAGTAAATAATGATGTGGTCGATTCACATTCAATACAAATTTCAAGAGTATATTTGTATGCAGATGCAGAAGCTCGGGTTCTACCTCCCAAGCCCATCATCAGAGCTTGGGAAAATCTTGTCCATAATAAGCACAGAACCAGTCTTGGATATGGCAAGGATTTGTCCTTTCATATTCTGGACTACTCCAAGCCCATTAAATTTTAGAGTGCCAAATGTATTTATGACAGTTCACCTTCAGTTGTTCCAGATCCTGCTTCTCTTCCACAACATGAACAATAGATTGGAAAATGCCAACAATGTGATCGAGTTGGCCATATGAAAGATCATTTTTTTTATCTTCACCCATGCAAGCACTGTGGTCGACGCGCCCATTCTTCACACAGATGCTTCAGAAACAAGCCTCCTAAATGAAAAATATTCATCTTGGATGGATCGCTTCTTGGCAATGGACATCAACAGCCAAGAAGATGCTTAAGTCATATTTTAGAACTCGTTCTAGAATATTGAACAATATTGTAGTTGAGTTTTCGCCATCATCTCACCTTGTACCTGACAGGGGGAAAATGGTGGTCATATACAAGCTTCAAATCCACATCAAGCAAGCTTGAGCCACAATATCTCATTCCAGATTCAGAGTTGTAGCCAGAGACACAACAGTTAAAGTGAGCCTGAGCCACAACTTGTCATTCCAGATTCAGTTTTGTAGCCAGAGACACGGATTCCCATGACCATTCCTTTGGTTGGTGGACAACCTTAAACCATCTATTCAAGGTTGATATTCTTCCTCTTCAAAGAATTCGGAACACTTTCTCTAGCAGAAGACTTCATCTTCTTGCCATTTTTTGTAGAGTTCCAGGAAATACATTAAGCATTCCATTGTTGGTGGTCATCCTTAAACCATCACAGGTTGTAGACCTCCCTTCTTCTAGGTTCAAGGTCTCCCTCTTCAAATATGAGGGATAATTCCTCTAGCAGAAGCCCTCATCTTGTTGCCAAATTTGGAAGAGTTCTAGAAACTACACTAAGTGTTCCAGTGTTGGTGGTCATCCTTAAACCACCTCTTTATGCCAACATTTCAGAGAACTGATTCAGCCTAAGTGTTGCAATGCATACTTTGTAGATTTTTATTATAACTCTCTTCTTGGGCTCATACATACCCCTTCGAATTAAGGGGGGGAATGTTGGACACCTAATCCTCAATGGGTAGGTGTGGAAGGCGAATGTAAAAATGGAGTCCAAGTGACCTTGGAATGTGGAATCTAAGAGTCATACCATTGTATTATAAATGTAAATCTATGGTGAATAATAAAACAACTCACGCTTATCTTTCTCCTTGTTTTTTTACCTTCTTGTTTACCATGCATGTGTTTAACAGTACCTGAAAAAATACCTTGCCCAACGCTTACAAGCCAAACAGTTATATAGCCTTATTCAAATTCAAAAAATAAGCACAACTAAAATTTGCAAAAAAAACTCAAATTCTAGGCATAAATACACAATTTGACTCACATTTTGATAATTTTCACTTTGGGGAAAAAATTCCACTTCTCAAATATACAACATTCGGCATAAAATCACGGCAAATCAGTCAAGTAAGCTCTAAACTCATCTTATTCATCAATTTCGTTCCTGAATACAGGGGTTCATGTGGACGAACCTCCATATCATACGCGACTATGTACAAATGAGGTCACGTATGCACAGAGCGAAAATTTAAAACTTATATCTAATGAATTATTTAATGATTTTTCCCAGGATTTCCATGATCTAGAGAGAGCATGAGCATAGTGCAATTGACAATGAAGTGATGGAGGATCAAACTTCCTTAGATATTCTCCAAAATTGTGAATTGCTCAAATTTTTCAAAATGCCCAATATGAAAAGAAATGTTCATTTGCTTCAAATGTTGGTTGATCATTGGGAAGCAGAAGAATATTGTTTCATAATTGATCAGATGCCACTACGCATATAAGTGGAAGATATATATTTCATCACTGGACTCTCTCGAAGAGGAGACCCAATAGACTTGCATAGAAAGCCTGTTGGAGGGCTTACCGTAGAGGATTATGTCTGAGTCTATTGCGTAGAAGATGCACAAAAGCTAGGAACACAGATTCCTATAAGATATTTGAAGTATTTATATATGAAGATCCTTCTCTTTACCATTGGAAGAGTATCAGGATCAAATTCTTTGCATGAGGCTTCACGGACACAAATGACCATAGCAGTGGAATGCCTGATTCATCTCTTTGATTGGTGCACATCCTTGCTGAGAAATATGAAAAAACAATTGACTTAAATCGGAAAATAAAAGACTAAACACTTTTTCTATGGTACAATATTGCTGACATTCTTCTTCGAGAGGGTCCCTGAAGCGAACAAAGTTCCTTCTTAAGTTAAATGCTCCAAAACACTTGGAATACAAAGATATCCATGATGATACAAATATTTTATTAGAAAGTATGATGAATGAGATATGATATAGATGATTGAATGTTACAAATGAGTCTTGCTTATATACCTATGCAGGTGCCTCTTCACGAAAGGTCATGTCTTATCAAACATGGCCTTTCAACCTAATTACTAATTAACTAGTTAATAACTATTTACATTATTTTATTCATTACATTGCCTTCCCCTCAAAAAGCTTTGTCCTCAAAGCTTGTCAATGAAAGGCCTCGATTTCTTTTCCTGCTACGAACATCTTCTAGTCTCGAGACAGTTATCCTTGTCGATACAAGTTGATATGATCCTCTAAGTGACAAACAAAATTGTCGCAGTGAGAATGGATCAGACCATACTAAATCAATATTATGTGGAATCTTACAATGACTGGTAACTTATGATGATTCATTAGTATTCTTCAGAATATCAGCCTATTTCTGTTTTGAATACATAGCTTGGTTGATTTTTCTACTCCCATGATTTGGATGTCTATAGGAACTGTTTTGGTTTGACCTCTTTGATTTTCGCCTGGCGAGGATGTTATGGAGATGGTTACAAAATCTTCACGTAGAATGTTCCTCATTCGTCCGGCATCTAAGTTTGTTTTTTCTGCAACTTGCTTGTCGTCTTCTTCAGTTGAGACATTTACTGGATCAACGTTATATTTTTCTTCAACTTGAACTTCTATATTTGAAGATTTCGATGCTTCATTTTCAACAAGTTGTTGCACCTTGTTTTCCAATGAATTCTTGTCTTTCTTCAGCTTCTTAATTTGCGTTAGTAATTTATCATTGTGGTCCTTGAGGCAAGCAACTTCTTCATTCTTATTAGTTGTGATTTTGTCAACTTCTCTTTGCAAATATTGTATTGCTTTTTTACTTTATGGAAGAACTACTCTTGTGATATCTAATATGTCTTCCAGTGTTAGTGAATTCAACTTCACTGTGACATCTTGTAATGTTATGTTTTTATTTTTGTAAGAAAATGTCAAAAACTTATTTTTCGTATTAAGGATGAATGACCCTAGTGATTCCATCCAGAGCGAACCTAGAACTATATCACTATTATTGGAAAATAAGGTTTTAACAGTGAATTGCAAGACAAGGGAATACTCCCCAATACTTAGGTGTAAATACTCTATGTTGTATTGTTTGTCATTTGCATTAAATTAATTTTCTTCGGTTATATTTGATTCAGGGATCACTAATTGGTTAGCACATTCGGTACTAACATAATTATTCTTTCAATTAAAATCGATAGACAAGAGAACCTCTTTTCCCTCAAGTGACCCTTTGATTTCAATTAGCGCATCGACACACATACTATAATTTTTATGAAATCTTCCCTCTTTTAGTTCTGTTTTGAATGACATTCTGTCGGATAACTTCGGGGATTTTAAGGGTGACCCTTCCTAATATTTATAATAAAAAATTATTATTTCCCTTTAATAAACCTTCAAGCTTAATTAATCTTTCCAATATCGTTTACTATTATTCTTCAATCTTTGGTAATGAATCCTTCACTAATAAAAGAGGTTCAAATTATTTTATATATGTATATATTCCCTTTTTAAATAAAATCATTAGAATATAATGATTTATCTCCTTTTCCACTTTTCCAATACTTAAACCTTTAATAACCTTTTTTTTCTTTTATATACCTTCGAGCTTTAATAATGATTCCTTAATATTTTAAGAAATCCTTAATAATATTTTTCCTTCTGATTTCTTTGAAAATTACTTCCTTGATTTCTTTTTATGAATCCTTCTATAATTACTAAGAAGATGTTTGACTTTCATTATATATATATATATATATATATATATATATATATATATATATATATATAATATATATATATATATATTTTAACAATTGATTTTTTTAACTCTTTTTTTTGGTTGAAAAGTTACAACCATAGTGCAACGTGGCTATTCACATATATTCACCTATAAAATATATCTTCATTTATGTGTATTTGACTCAATTAATGTTCTCCACGTAAAAGTAAACTTACCATTCACACAGAGATTTTTTTTTCCTTTTGTTCTTATTTTACCTTGCAATTACCATGGGCTTCTAAAACCACGAGCTTGTAAACCACTTAAAGAATAATCAAAATAACCTTACCTACTCTTCCTTCTTTCTTTTTCATTTTTATTTTTAAATTGTCTTAGTATGTACGTATAGGTACTAATTTATATATATCTCTTTTTTTCCTTTCTTTTTTTTCTTTATATATGTACTACAAAGATATCCATGAGGATACAAATATTGTATTAGAAAGTATGATGAATGAGATATGAGATAGATGATTGAATGTTACAAATGAGTCATGCTTATATACCTACGTAGGTGCCTATTCACGAAAGGTCATGTCTTATCAGACATGGCCTTTCAACCTAATTACAAATTAACTAATTAATCACCATTTACATTATTTTATTCATTACAGTCCTGCCTTCGACCCAAGGTCATCTCAACTATCAGCAGCCCGAGAGATCCAAGAATAGCCCGATGGACAGATCTAATGAAGATATTAGGGGGAAGTGAAGTACCCCAGACCACTTGGGATGATGACTTCTTCCAATGGTGGGAAGAGAAATTCCTCAAAGTGGAAGATTATCCCTATGCTGATATGGAATTTAATGCAGATCCAGATCTATTCCTGTCACTCGGTGCAGCATGGGGCACAAATGGTAAGATTGCATTTTTTTATTTTTGATTATGTAATTTTTTTTATGATTTTTTCAAAGTATGAAAATGAAAAAAAAAATTGATTGGACCAAATGACTTACAAAATTATGATGATCATGATGCAGACATGGGACCAGTCAGGCCGGAGGGGTACCCAAGGCATAACTACTGCAGATGTGAGGCAGATGCTAAAGACCCTGGCAGGACACTCCATGTAGTACAAGAGGATCTTGGAGAGCTTGACTCTCCAAGTGCATATGGCCGCTATCAAGATCTACCGAGGGTGGTATCCAGATGGGTGGTAGAGGCTCACGAGACTAGTGCATGGATTCCGCCATGTAGTGACTCCGCTATCATGGTTCTATAGAACAAACAGCAAGGTGGACCTCAGAGTAAATTATAGATACGATCTGATGATTGTAATATTTTTTTGATGATAGATAATGACTTAAAGAGGTTTCCTAATTTTGTAGGACATGATGGTCTAGATTTTGTATATTTTTGAACACTTTGATATATATATATATATATATATATATATATATATATATATATATATATATATATATATATATATATATATATATATCTATATATATCTATATAGAAATTTATATCATGTGATGACTCAAATGTATGATAATGCATGATGTATTTGATATATTTTTAACATATTGAACCATTAATATGCTAATAAATTATTTGATTAGCCAATAAGTCTACCATCCAATTTTCAGCTCCAGGAATATGAATGAATGTGATAAATTGAAATGATCATTGTAACAAATGTACCATCAAAACAATAGATGTAAAAATGGGTCTCGAACATTATATGTGTTGTTCAACTGCGAAACCACTAGCTATGAATCCAATAAAACTACTAACGAATCAACACCCAAAAATATTGCTTCAGAGAGTGGGTTGAGCACTGTAGTGTATTCTGCTACGTTGTTCGAAGCAAGACCAATGCAGACACCTCTTGAAACTAACAACTGACCGGATGGATAATGGAGTACCCAAGCCATGGAAGCCAAATTCCAGGTATGTCTACTAGCACCATCGGCGAAACCAAAGTGACTCATGTATGTCATCCAATATTACTTACCAAAGCAGATCAAATTCATCAAAACCACACCAAAATCAAAATCTAGATATGTACAAAAAAATATATATATACAACAAAGAAAGATGCTAGGCCAAAACCTAGGCATAATACTTTTTCAAATAGATCCCATTTTTGGGCTCTGCCAACTCATTTCCATCAAAGTCAATCAGGGCATAATCTCCTTTCTTCAGGACCCTTTTAACAATAAAGAGGTCGTACCACATAGATTTGAACTTGCCTGCACCAAAGGCATCCTTCTCTTGGGCATAAACCAAGACAAGGTCACCTTCAGAGAAAACCCTAGGTTTCACCATCTTATCGTATGGAACCTTTACCCATTTCTTATGTGCCTCATTCATCGTAGCTGCATCTCAACGCTATTCATCGAGATATTCTAGATGAAGAAGGCTTTCTTCGAGACTAGAGGTGTCAGGAAGAAGCTAAACAACTAACTTAAGAGAGGGAGTTTCGTATTCAATAGGAAATATAGATTCCGACACATAAGCGAGTTGAAACGGAGTAAAACCAGTTGCAGTTTTGACTGACATCCGGTATGACCAAAGTGCATGGTACAACATAATATGAAATTTGGATCTAGCTTTATCAATTGTCCGTTGAAGAATTGTCTTCAAGGATTTGTTCATGACTTCAACTTTCCCATTGTCCTGAGGATAATAAGGAGATGAATGCTCTAAAACCTAATTTCAGAGCCAATTCAGCCATCATGTTGTTCTAAAAGTGACTGCTATGGTCAATGACAATCTCTTTGGGGATACCAAAGCGAGAAATGACTTAATTGAAGAGGAAGAGAGCTATTGTCTCACCGTCATTCCAAAAAGTAGGCATAGCCTCAACCTACTTAGTGAAGTATTCTACAGCTACGATAATGTATTTGTGACATTTAGCCGAAGGTGAGTTACAAGTAGTATAATCAATACCCCACTTTGTAAAGGGTCCGACAGTAACGACTGGAAAGAACGGAGCTGGATGAGCGTGCATCTCTCGAGTATAAACCTGACACAGATGACACTTTTTTACCAATTCAATACAATCTTTGAAAATTGAAGGCCAAAAGTATCCTGCAGGGAAGATTTTTTGGGCTATGGCAAGCCCAGATAAATGACCACCACAAGCTCCACTGTGGCAATCATTTAGCACAACCTCAGGTTCTTCGAGATTTAAGCAGCATCTAAGGATCGAATCAACCCCACGATGATATAAAGTGTCACCAATAATCAAATAACTTTTGGCTAAGTGACATAACTTTCGGCGCTCATATTTCAAAAAATTTGAGGGAAATTTCACAGTCTGGAGATAAACTATGAGATCCTGTTGGCTCAAGGGGTCCTGACCCAGGTTCAGAGGTTAAGGTTTACCAACAAACCCCTATACTACTAGCCCTTTCGACAGTGACTTGCTTGCGCAAGTCAAAGTCTCACCTGAAGCAGTATGGGTGGGTGCTGGAACCAGGTTTCCGCACCCTCGGAGAGGATAGGTAAGCCAATCAGAGCTTCGTCCGGATTTATAATGACCAGATCACCTATCTCAGAACAGGATCTATAGATCTTCGTCGCATTCACATGCGCAAGGTCAACTATACTTACTGTACTCAACAAATCATATACTTATAACACAATAGTGCAGCATTACAGTTATTCTTTGCATAAAACATAACAAAACAGACCTAGATGTAGAAGAAACACTTAACACAGTACTTTCATATCTTAACATAGAATATGCATAACATAACAGCTATCAAATATTCGCATCAACAGTACAAATATATTCAGCTACGCAACAACCTTTCTCATTCATTAATCCTTCAGTTCCTTCTTACAATATCCAAACCTGACTTGCGCACACAGCAGTAGGGTCTGCACATAGCAGGACTTGGGATCTCCATGCACACAGCTAGCATGAGTCCTTTCCCAAAAATCCCAAACAGGTCTACTAAGCCACAATTCGCATCAAGATCTCATCATCTTCTTACCTTATAATTCAAAATGTCCCTTTATTTATAACAATCTAGCTTAATCTTTTCTATGGTTCGCAAACTGTGGTTTCCGGACTCTAGGTCTACCCTTTGACCCATTACAATTCTTTCAGGGCTTTGACCCACCCCCAAACCCCTGTGTTAGACTAATTATACACAAAAATATGCAAAATTGGACCAGTTTTGTAGCTTGCAGGAGATCCTGTTCCAACAGTCCCCCAACACAATCTTGTGACTTGTCATGAGTCACTGTGGTGGTGCGGTCTCTACCTATGCACGTAGGGCATTTATGGCTACGATCAGTGGAGGTAATACTTCTTGACTCTGAGTGGCAGCAGTCTACGCGATGTCTACAAGCTTCTGGGAGGTCGGTCCTTCACTAGCTGTGGTAACCCAATCTAATATCCGATTGAGTCGCTTGATCACGCCATTGGTATCCTGTGATAGCTGGAGGGCGATGTTGGCCCATGGCTTCAAGCATTTTGTGATGGCATGCTTCATTCGTCAGAGATCCTCAATCATATCTTGGAGTGCGTTTCTAGTCTTCAAGCATGCTAGATGCTGCAGAGGGACTAAGGAGGGCAAGGTAGCTTCGATCTTATTGAAAGCGGCTTCCTTTTGTCGTAAATCCTGTTTGATGTTCTGAAGAATCGGGTTGAACTGGACCATTTTCCAGAGCTACATGGCCGACTCGAGCAACTAAGTACCCTAGGTAAGTTGTCCCGTAATGATATCCATAGCTTCTGTTACTAGTGTAGCACGCTAGGCTTGTACCTCCGGAGGTGTGGCAGGCTGTAATTGGGCCTGTAATGCGGTGATTTTCCTATCCATTTAGGTCTTAAGGGTCTGTATTTCAGTTCTAGATGCCTTTAGTGCTGCAACCAAGCCTTCTACTGTAGCCTAGAGTGGAGCTATAGCCAGGATCTCATCTAGGACCTTTGTGCCGAGCTGGTGGACCACTGTTTTGAGCTGCGGCATCTGCGAGATAGCAAGGGATATGTCTGCGATCTGTCATGTGATGATTGGCGTGGCCACATCGAGTTGTTGTTGTGCGGTCTAGTCGCGATGATGGATCTCTTGAAGTACGGCGGTGTGGAAACCCTGTAACACCTCACGGGGCAGCTTTTCCAAGTCCAATTGTAGTCCTATATCCATTGGAAGGTGGGCGTCAACCAGGAAAATGCTAGGCAACGAATAAGCATGGTTCATTTGTAGTTAGCTCGGTACTGCTGGTAGGGTGCAACGTATCTGTATTTTTCCAGAGGTCTCAAAGCTCAACCCACATGGCGTCAATTGCAACCTTTTGTTGTGCTTCTATGGCTGCCCACTGATCCTTTGTAGCCAGAGTAAGTGCATCTGTGATTTGCTTGAGATCACCATCAGTCAGCGTGATCATTGCATCATATTTCGGGCGTTTGGCGCTCTGCTTTTTCCGGGGCCCCTTTGCAAGCACCCTCTGCCACTTCGTACCTCGGGGGGATGTAGTATCCTTGTTAGTCAGCCCTTGTGTTTGCAGGACTAGCTGCGAGTCGATTGTGTCAGCTCTTACATTGATCTGCGGAAGTTGCGTTACAACTTTCGTGGCTACTTCCGAGCCCGTCGAGCTGGATCTTGCAATCATCCCAAGTTTGGAAGGGGCGTTAACTTCTGTCATATAGCTTTGATGCCAATTCATGTAGGGTTCAAAGTCAATTCTCCCTACAGGGAGCCAGAGGGAAATTAGCTTATCAATTTCAGCGTCCCCAGACCCCTTCAAAGTAATGTCCACAGGCTCTGGACTAGTAAGTGCCGAAGTGTACATAGGGTTAGGGGATAACATATTAACGTAAGGAAGGGATCCTGAATTTGGAGACTTACAAGCAGCGGAAGTGGGTTGACTGGGTATGAATAGAATGCTAAAGGTCCATAAAATCATGCAGAAGAACAATACATGCAGATTACAGAGATGATATGGAACCTTGGTCGAAGTTATCCTTTCTCCCTTAGAGTGCCCGTGGCTGTCCAACGGTAAGGTGAATCTTACTTGGAACTTACCATCAAGGAAACGGTAAAAACTCACAAGAAATTGCCTCATTAATTTCTAGTCACCTGTTTTCTGTAACGGTAATATTCCCTTTTTACCAAAGTTCAGTGTTCTCACTATCATCGTTCACACCCTATGGCCTTCCCACATATCTACTGACCTCTGATGAACCATCCATGCTGCTTGTGCATCCTTAATTATAGCCGAAGTAGGGTGTGTTGTAATGTGATTCAGGTGCAGCCTAAACAACTTGGCAACCATACGCATCCCGTCTAGTTCCAAGTTTGGAATAGTTTGGGGATCATCCTTTCCTTCCATTGGGCTGAGGCTGCAGTATTCAACCATGTGTGGTACCTGCATTCCTTGTGATTCAGATGCGATGTACAAGCGTGGTCTACCCTCAGTCAAGGCATCAGTGTTCTACAGAGATGCATCAAGCGCTCATGTGCCATCCACCATCCTAAATGTTTGCAGAAACTCATCCAGCAAAGTCTCCCAATGGAAAGTGTGTTGATGTAGCTCCGTGTCTAAATATCATGCAGCTAGACACAGTCCCAGAGCATGGATAAACAAGTGGACCCATTATTTTGGGGTTCTGTCACACCACTGTGTTTCGCATGTGATCAAATATCTGCATGGATCTTCTGACCCAAAGAACCTTTTGATCTGTCTCATAGCTGGAGCTTCAAATTGCAGGATCATCTTATCCCGACATTCCTCCCAATTGAAAAATACCTTCCCATGCGTATCCTAGCAGCACGTAGGTGTTCCGCACAGGGCTAGATTAAGGGCCCATAGCCTGCATCCCTTGGGAACTTCTGCTTCGAATGCACGTAAAAATTCCTTAATGTTAACCTAATCCCCAAAGTAGGGCAGGTCTCTTACCTCAGAGGAGATGCAGCAGAAGTTCCTTGTGACCCGAAGACATCGCAGCGCCGAAACCTCATGCAACCTGCCTTGCCAATTCTCTAGTTCCCCATCAGAGTCGGAAAAGCATTCACTGTATTTTTCCTAGCAGAGTACTCCTTCTGTTGTGGGGTTAATCTAATCTTCATCCTACGTATTCAACTTGTACATGTGATCTACTTCCTCCTCATCGTGTGCTGGCTCTGTATACCATGCACCTTCCACGGGATCTAACGGTACTATTACTCGTGCACCTTTATTTTCAAACACCCTGCTTCACTTTTTGAGATTGATAACACCCCCCATATCTATAGCCGAGTCCAGCCTTAGGAGCAAAGGGTAGGGGATCAGATCTTCTATGATTTATATTACCTCAAAGTTAGCTTGGGCCTTTACTCCTGCGATATCTACCATGATTTTTGGTAGTCTTCCCAGATGGATGATCTTTTATTGATTCGCCATGCGCAGCTGGATGGTGGACCATTACAACTTAGGTTCTCCCATTCATTTCCATGTTTTTTTAGGTAACACGTTCGCATCTGATACAAGGTCCAAAATAACCTGATCCATCTCGTAGTCACCAATCTACGCATTCAACCGCATTTCTCTTCCGGTGCATTTTTTATACCGGTATAGTTTGTGTACATCCTTGGTTCCTAGGGTCGGATCAGACCACACTGTGCAGCTCTTCATTAATGCCTGAAGGTTCTCTACAGCCTTTGGGTTACGTAGCAGCTTCATACATGCCTCCAATAAGGGCTCGACCCACTCATCTTTCTTGGGGCGTGTCAATACCTGCATAGTAGCTGCTTCTTTCTTAGCGAAGTCTTGGCTAGTTATGGCCATTGTTTCTTGTCCCATTTGCATGTTCGATCCTTCTTGATTGGTCAGAGGATCCTTGGCACCCTCTTCCTTTATTCCCCAGGTGGCCATCCCACTACGTGTTATGACTTTCACACTTGGGTCAATGTTCCTTAGCTCGGCTTTAACTCTCTACACATTCTACGTAGGGGTGGGATACTTTTCCTACATTTTTGCTATTAATATTGGGCAATATTCGATCACATGGTCTAGCTGTCTGCAATATCGCTAGGATTGCTGTGTAGGATTTGGGAGTCCCTAGCAAAGTGCCTTTTTTCTCTGCAATTATAGCAAATTAGTTGTCTGCATCCTCGACCTCTGCTTCCTCCCCGACCTCCTCCCCTGCCCCTTGCTAGAGAGCCACCAATGTTCGCGAGAGATCTAGGTGATGCAGGGTCTGATAGTACCCTATACAATTTTCCTCGATTTATCATCAGATCATAAGTTCGATAGTTTTTCTCATCGTGTCCTACCAACTGGCAGAACTTGCACCATTGTTGATTTAGTTATGGGACATACGCTCATAGCCGGGGGCAATGGTTCGTATCATGAAGCCTGTGATGTGGCAGTCATCGCACCATAACGCAGATCCGCTTGAGCTTGGATGCATTAGGTTAGGTTCTCCTCCCTATATGTAATCTATCAATAGTGGGCACTGATCCTTCGTATGGCCAGATACCCAACATCATATGCACCATAGATCTGTGCTGGCTCCTTTTCCTCATTCATTTCATAGGTTCTGAATTTCCATGTGCATAGCTCCTTATTTATCCTAAATTTGTTGTACTCCTAACGAAGTATCTTCTCTAGGTGAAACTTCTAGTTTCATAGTGACTTCCACAGCTTTTTCCTGTGACTCGAATGTTTGGTGACTCATTGGTATGCGCAGGTGAGGGAAAAACATAGCGATGAACCATTCCGTATGTTGTCGATCATCATACTCAAATCCTCCTTCCCTGATTTCTCTCTTTAGTTGCTGATCAGCCTCCCATATAGACTTAGATGCTCTTTGCTTGAAGTCCTTCACATCAGCTACTAACTGAGAGTAAGATTTTGGCTTTCGAAACGTTTCTTCAGAGCATCCTTAATATCTTGAATAGATGCATTCCCGTTCTAAGATATGCATCGCATATACTAGTCCAAAGCTCTTTCTTCGAAAGCCAGAGACAACTGTGCCCTCTTCACCGTATCACTTGCCACATTTTTCGTAACCCATATGAAATCTGCAACAAGCCAAAATTGGTCCATATCCTCATCTCCTACCCCCTTGAAGGTAGGTAGTTTCAGGTGCGCAGCCATATCACTGTCCAGTGGAGGTGGTGGTATGGGAAAATTCTTATCTTTGCACGGCCTGGATAGCGATGTAGCTGGGGGGCTCTGCGCAGCCGTCTCTCACAGAGGGATATAGATAGATATTCCCCCTTCAAGGTTGGTTTGATAGTATTTACCACTGTGTGTCATGCTCTCGTCTGGATCCGAGGTCATTCACTCGGTGTGACTATACAGAATACTCTTCTCGCACAGTAATATCTTAATTAGCAGGGGTAATGTCTTCAAAAACTTGCCCCTGAAACCTTTAAAGAATCTCCACTTTACTTAGGAGTAGGAGACGAATTGATCAATGGAAAATTCTGTCACAAACCCTCCTAGCACATTGTCCACCCAGTGATCCACCGTGTGAGTGATGGTATTATCGGTCTTTTCCAACTATTGGATCAGCCCTGGAGTCCACTGAGTGACTCGTTCATCCTTCCAACACTTATGGAACTCTACGAGCCTTGCTAGCCACTCCTGAAGCTCGATTGAAAATGTCACAAAGAAAATTTCATAGCTTTCTGTAAGAATGTACCTGTCTTTCCAATTTTTCGTCTTTACCATCGTGCTGCGATTCTCTTTTATCGCAAATTCCTAAATCTTCTTTTCGAACCACTCTTCAATTTCCTTCCTCTCAGGCTTCCAGTACTCCCTTGTCATTACTCGATCTCTCTCTCAAAATTCTCCCGGTCCTGGCAACAGAACCATTTTTTGGCTCGAGGGGTCCTGACCCTGGTTCGAAGGTTAAGTTTTGCCAAAAAACCCCTATACTACTAGCCCTTTCGGCACTGACCTGCTTGCACAGGTCAAAGTCTCACCTGAAGTAGTATGGGTAGGTGCTGGAACCAAGTTTCCGCACCCTGAAAGAGGATAGGTAAGCCAAGAAAAGCTGTGTCCATCTTTTTAATGACCAGATCGCCTATCTTAGAACCAGATCTATAGACCTCCTTCGCATTCACGTGTGCAAGGTCAACTATGCTTATTGTACTCAACAATTCATATACTTCTAACACAATAGTGCAGCATTACAATTATTCTTTGCATAAAACATAACAGAACAAACCTAGATGCAGAAGAAACACTTAACACAGTACTTTCACAGCTTAACACAGAATATGCATAACACAGTAGCTATCAAAGATTCACATCAAAAATACAAATATATTCAACTATGCAATAACCTTTCTCATTCATTAATCCTTAAGTTCCTTCTTACAATAACCAAACCCGACCTGTGCACACAGCAGCAGGGTCCACACACAACAGGACTTGGGATCTCTGTGCACACAGCTAGCAGGAGTCCTTTCCCCAAAAACCCAAAAAGATCTACTAAGCCATAATTTGCATCAAGATCTCATCATCTTCTTGCCTTATAATTCAAAATGTCCCTCTATTTATTACAATCTAGCCTAATCTTTCCTATGGTCTGCAAACTGTGGTTTGTGGACTGTAGGTCTACCCTTTGACCAAATACAATGCTTTCGGGGCTTTGACCCACCCCAAAACCCCTGCGCTAGACTAATTATACATGAAAATATACAAAATTAGACCAGTTTCGCAGCTTGCAGGAGACCCTGTTCCAACATCCCCATACCAAGGATCCCGTGAAGAAATGAGAAAAATATGTTCATCAGGAAATGATTCGTCATAAAAAATCTCTTCTCCATAGGGAAATCATAGATCAATTCCACAAAAACTAACGATTTCTTGGACTTGGGAGACATAAACTCAAGATAAAATTCCTGCAAAATCACAATCCATTGATTGCATTTTCCCCCAATCACTCACCTATTGAGAACAAACTGAAATTGATTGACCACTCCCAAAACATATGTTTTGCAAAGGAGAATATAATGTCTGATCCGATACATAGCATGGAAAGCTGCTTAAGAATTTTTCTCTATCGGATAATACCGAAGTTCAGGACCTACCAAGCCTCGAATAAGGTAGTATATAACATGCTCGGAAAGAGCATCGTCTTCCTGAGCCAGAACCATACCAATGGTAGATTTTTCTGCCGCGAGATACAAGAGAAAATATCTGCTATAATCAGGTGGAATCAGTAAGGGAGCACATGTGAATGCTTTTTTCAAAGCATCGAATGAGAATTGAGAAAATTCATCCGAAAATAATGGAACTCCTTTCTTTAATAATATCATAAATCCTTTTGTAATCTCGACATAATTCACGATGAATATCCGCATGAAATTATATTTTCGTTGCAGACTTTGAAGTTGGCGAATTGAAGATGGGGGAGGCAACTGAAGTATTGCCTCAACCTTGAAGGGATCTACCTGAATCCCTTCCGTAGAAAATATGAATCTCAACAACTGACCGGATGTGATAGCGAAAACACACTTTTTTGCGTTCAACTGGATTTTGTAATACTGACATCATTCAAAAACATGATGGAGGTGAGAAGGATGATCAATTCTCTTGAGAGAATGAGAAGCTAAATCATCCAAATATGCCTCAATAATATGTTTGATGTCATGGAAGGCGTAAAACATAGCTTGCTGAAAAGTAGGTCCAACATTTTTGAGGCCAAAAGGAATTAAACTGTAAGCAAAGGTACCCCAGGGAAAAATAAATGTAGTCTTATGTTGATCTTCAGGACAGATAGTAATTTGGTTATATTCAGAGAAACCATCCATGAAGTAGAAAATTTCTTTCCCTGACTACTCATTGATGATCTAATCTATAAATAGTGTGGGGTACTTATCTTTAGGACATGCTTTATTTAGTTCCTAGAAATCTATGCAAACTTGAATCATTCCTTGTTTCTTGTCCACGGGAACTAGATTTGAAACCCACTAAGTTAAAGTAACGGGGTAAATGAACCCTGCGTTAAGTAGCTTCTCTACTTCAGCTTTGATAGCTGTTGCCTTCAGGGTTGACCGGAAGAAGCTTTTTTCTGATAGGCTTATCATTTTCATATACCTTGATCTCATGTTGGACAATGGATGGATCTATAGCGGCATTTCCTCATAATACCAAGAAAATACATCCCAAAACTCTCGAAAAAGATCAGTATAACTTTTAACCTCTTCAGGGGAACACTCGGCTCCAATGAAGACATTCTCTATGATGTTGGGATCTTTGTAGATATTCATCAGGGTAGCAATAGAAATAACAACCATGTTCCCTTCAGCAAAAACCTGTGTTGGTGCTAAAGGGTTTAGGATTGGGTGAACAGGACCAGAAGATTGAGGGCTAGGAAAACTTGATTCAACTTTGCGCAAGTCTAGTAGAAAGTAAGACCGATGATGAAAATCATCTCATGGTCTCTCTACACCATTCATTGCTTCAAGGATGGCCTCTTCAGATGGAAGAGTGGTATCAAAGAAATCTTGAACTGAAGATGGACTGAGAGTACAAGCCGGAGCCGCATCTCCATCCAATTCGTCTGGTGAAAGAGAAACTGGAATGGAATCTGCAGAGTCAATAATAGGGCTATAAGAAATCTTGCCTGCAAATATAGGAAACGTCATTCCACCCTCTTGAACTTCTTCTAATGTGGAGGTAGGATAAGGTAAGGTCCAAGGGTCCAAAAAATAATGATTTCTGAAGAACTCTCTTCGAATAGGAATCTTGGAGGATGAAATATCATTGATATGAACCGAAGGAGGTGAAAGATAAAAGGTACTGATCAAGGAAGTGTACATTCCAACCCCCAAATTCTCAACAGGTGGCTTGGTATCCCTTTCCAAAGGAATGGTTGAGTCAGAAGATGAATTCAGATTTACAGGAGAACAATCCAGTTGGTCAACTGTGACAATTCTCCCTTCGTGAGGGAAACAAACAATACGAAATAATGAGAATGTAGTAGCATTCATCTCATAGATCCAGTTTCACCCCAATAGAAGGTTATAGTCTAAGCTTGCATCAACTTTCTCAACTTCGATGTTAACAATTTTTCCCCCAACACTGATGGGCAATGTTGGAACAATACCATGCAGCCTGTGAGAATGACCATCAAACATAGTCAAAAGAGTGGTTGAAGGGATAGCTGCGGGAGATCCAATACCCTTCCAGCATGTAAGAGACATTACACACGTGGAAGCGCTCTCATCAACAACAGTTCTAAATATATTAAATTTTCAATAAGTCAACCTAATATGGAAAGCCATACGATGAGGAAGTCTCTTTTTAAAATTCGACATGTCAAATGTAATCATAAGAGAATTCTTTGGATCAACGGCCCCAATAGCAGTGAGAAAAGCACTCCACTGAGTAGGACAAGACTGGAGCACCTCTAACGCAGACATGGCACAAGGACTTTCAACCACGTCTTCTACAATTGAGTATTTTTGAGCAACCTTAGCATTATGATTGATCGTCATACATTTTGAAGACCCTTTCGGCATTTGAGGTATAGGCTCAAAAGTCAACCTCATAATATGAAGTGCCTCAGTACTATCAGGAGTACCCTTAGCTTTCAAAGACTCAGCTTCGCCATAATCACTAGATCTCATAGAGATATCTACATGAGCACTCATCATGTATATGTTTGATGTATTTTCCCCTTCTTGGCTACCCCCAGAGGGAGCCCCGGTATTTGGATTTGTGCTAGCAAGTAATTGTTTCCCTTGGGGAAAAGGGTTTGTCAGCATAGCCTGAGAACTAGAAGAACCCTGTTGAGCTAACAAGCATTGTGCATCTTTAATTTTAGGGCAAAGGTGTGTAAGATGGTCTCCAGTGCACAATTTTCATGGAAACTTCACTTTCTTTTTGTTATCCCTTTTACCCTCTCCAACATGATCGTTGGATTTGTTTGCATTCCCCTGACCATCCTTGTCCTTTTTCTTTTTATTCTGTCCTTTATTCTTCCCATCGGATTGTTGATTTCCTTTAGGGTAAGAATTTTGGACAGCATTAATTGCCAAGGGTTGGGAAGGAGTTGACACTGAAGGAAAAACTTGACTAGAAGAAGCAGATTGTATAGACAACTGCTACAATTGACTTATCAGGTTAGCCTTATCATTATCAATCGAACCAATAAGCCCATCACCATGAGGACTAGGTTTAGTTTTGGCTAATTCTAATTTGGAGTGAGGAGCATCTGACAAAATTCTATTAGGAACTCCAGATTGATAATAAATTAGTTCTAGTTTTTGAGCCCTAAAAATAGGCTGCTCTTCAGAGAATACCCCTGAAAGGGATACATCCTTATAAATTTCTGGCTGTAAGGATTTCAAAAACCATTCAAGAAGGAATTCATTCGGGATTTGGGCTTTAATGTGCCTCTTCCTTCTTTGCCATTCCTCAATATGGTTATAAATGTGAGTTGCCTTGTCCTGCTGAAAATTGGCCAGGAGATCAATCCCGACGTCATAACGGATAGGTAACTGAAAATGATTTAAGAACATGGTAGCCAACTCTCCAAAAGTAGCAAAACTACCCCCAGTTAACTCTATGTACCATTTGGCTACATTTCCAGCTAAGATTCATTGAAATAATCTCAACCTAATCGAATCATCGATCAGGGAGTTCGATGAACACCATAAATGGAAAGTGGTGATATGATCTACCAGATCCTCGCCAGTATTCCCTTCAAGCTTTGGAATGTCTGAGGGGAGATTGGTGGGGACTGGAGGCCAGCTCGGACTATACCAATAAGGATCATTACTTAATTTCGATAGATCTAGAAAGTTTAACGTTGCCAGAAATGGTAAGTATGGAGGAGCCTGGGAGTTCGATCCCCCATAGGAAGGATTTCCCACATTTTGAAAAGAATAACCTGGATTTTTTGAGGCACCAGGTTTCTAGATGTTGTTCGTAGAAAATTCTGGACCATTAGAAAATCCTTGTGACCAATATTCAGAGAAGGACCCCCTCCCAACATAGAGTTACTATACGCAGGAAAAATCCCTCCAACCGAGGTATTGAATGAAGAAGAAACACCTTGGTAAGGTTTCCAAGAATTTGCAAACGAAGAAAAAGCCTGAGAATTACTCGATGAAAGGAAAGGAACATTTCCTTGCTGACGAGTGAAGAACTGACTCCCCGTTCCCAATGTTGGAAAAACAGGGTTCCATGCTGAAAAGACATTAGAACTTTGACCTCCAGAAAAAGGATTTAAACCTTGACTCTGAGAGGTAAAAGGTAAGGATCCTAAGGAAGGGGTTGAATGAGGGATATGCCCACTTCCAAAGGGGAGCCCTTGAAATAAAGCTGATCCACTAGCCATAGAAGGTATGGGTGTGGAGACAGCTGAAGCAGCAGAAAACGAGAAAGAAGGAATTCCACTTGTGGCATTCCATAAGAAATGGGACCATATTGAGAAGCATGTGCCTGCGTGTTTCCATAGCCAAGCACAGTAGCACTAGAAGTGATTGTCTATATGGCAATAGTTCCTCCTCCTTCAACTGAAAGAGGAGTCTGAACACTTGCAGTGTTCACAGCCGAAATTGTATTCCCAGTCATGGCCATTGAAAGAAAGGGATATGATAGAAAAGGAGTAGCCGGTCTTTGAAACTCAGGCTCGATGTACTTAAGAACGTCAGGACAACTAGCAGGAAGAGGAGACAAAAGAGAATCAGCAGGCTGAGGGACTTCCTCTATTTCAACATCTTCTGCTAGAAATAAAACTCTAGAGATGAGTGGAGCACTCCTCTCTATACTGACATCGACACCAGAACTACCCACATAAACAACAAGCTCCAACGGATGATCACTCTCCACTGCGTTTGAAACCATTAGGTTTAAAATAACCCATCAAATTACTCCTATGCCTTCTTGAAGAAGGCTCAACACTCACTGGAGATAGCCCACGAATCCTCCTCGATCGATGAGGCGATCAGTCAGCCACTTTAAGAGATTAATTTTAAAATTAAAAAAATCTAATAAACTAAGCAATCTAGGAGCAAAGAGCACACTCTAAAAATTTCCTAAGATACTACCAAACAAGCAGCTCTCAGGTATTTCCGCTCCTAGTGATTAGCATTGAACACCAAAATACAAGAAAGTGAAATAATAGGACCTTTCGAAAATGGTTTGGGGTAATTACGCCGAGGCCTACTAGCAAAGGTAATATAAATAGTTACACTGACCTCCTAACAACAGCCTTTGTTGGAGCAAATCCCCAAGCTTCGCAAAGCCACCCTCCAGAAGTACTGATGGAAGTGATGTAATGTCCATCTCAGGTACCATAGGTATTCCCCCCCGCAGTCACCTGTGTGGTCCCTAGGATAGGCAACTAAGGGCACCAATCCGTATCGGAAGCCAGGCGGAATAGTCTTAGGTAAAAATTCAGCAAATAGGAAAGGAGGTATCTCTCTTCTCTTCCTACACTATCCCTCGTGCTTGACTCTTTGGAGGAGAGCTTTCCCGATCTACTTAACGGTGTTGGATTTCGTTCTTTAATCAACTTTCTATGTTTAACAATTTGAGCGGCCTTGGAGAGTTAACTCTCAACTCACCTGATCCAAGGCCCTACAACCTAGCTAGTTGGTGTATGATTAATGACAATGATACAAAAAATTCTAGTTGCTTTTAATTATATCGCTTGTTTTAAATTGATTGTTACTTAAGTCAAGGGTACATGGAAGTGAAGGTGATGGTGTTTTATGATGCATAATAAATCAATGAAAACCTAGTTACATGCAAATGCAACAATTTCCTTTCGATGAAAAGCGATTTCTACATGGGTTCTACGAAACTAATAAAGAAAAAACTTTGTTTTCTCTTTTCATACACTCACACTTCACACGATCCAGAAAACTATGAAAAATGCTAAAAATTCTCAAATGCACTTAATGCAAACTACCAATGATATGAAAATTCTAAGATGCTAACTCTAAAGAAGGGAAAAAGAGTCTCTAGAAACTAAATGGTTTAATCACTTTTTGACAGAAAAACAAGTCTAGTTCCAAACAGAACTCCTATGCATAAGAACGCCAAAATGTACTTGATATAGAAGAGAGAAATCATGAAAATACTTCCTTTAAAATCAATCCAAGAACCAAATACTAGAAACCAAAGAAAAAGCTTCAAAAGATATGATGAAACCGTAAAAACAAACTTAAAGAAAAAGCTACGGAAAACACAAAATATTTTTTGGCTTTTCACTTATAATGGAAGAAAAAGATTTCAAGAAGACAAGCATAAACTACCCAAAGACCGGAATCAAACAAAATGAGTCTCAACAAGCTTCAAAGTGCTCAAGCCAACTATGCTACTTTCGTAGCGGGACTCAAATGAGAAAAAAGAAACACAAAACTCAAATAATTGATTCAGTATAGTAGCACAATATTTCAGTGAACAACAACTCAAAAAACCAAAAAGAAATTCTTCAAAATTCGCAAAAAGGCAAGTCTAAAAAGTCAAGAAAACCAAGATAGGCCAAGAAGGAAAAAACCACAAGTGGATCAATGCATAGGGCCAAGAAGAGAAAAAAAGTAGAGGCTCACTGTTATGAATGGTTAGAACAACCAGGAAATTTAGGAAAAGATCTTGGTGCTTCAGCCGCAATTACAAACATACTAAATAGGAAATTCACCAAATGGCTAGGTTTTCACAAAACAAAAAGAGAAATGGATATTCATTCACCATAAACATGGTCCAGACACCTTAAATACACCACAGGAATGGTTCACCAGAGACAGAAAAGACTACAGAGGCTGAAAACTCAAATTTTCAAATTTTTCCAGGCATATGCGGTTTTGCAGTATGCAACTAGCATGTATATGCGACTGTAACAAAGGAAAATCACGTATACGCGGGTCCCTTTGGAAAATACAAGAGGTATATGTGACTGTCTAGAGACTAAGTTTCATATGAAAATAAAGATAAGGAAAAAATAAAAAATTCAAGCCTGATCAAGGGACCAGGTCTTTTGTCTCATTGAAAAAAGACTTACTAGACTGCAAAAAGTGATAAAACCTACCAGGAACCTACAAGACAGATAAAACAACCCTAAATAGGAATTACTCAGAGGAAATCCCCAGCGGAATCGCCATTTCTATTTCAAGAAATGTTACCATAAAGGACTTGGGTTGATAAACCTTCACAAATCAGGAGCATGTCATTACAAGAAGGACTCACTTAACCAACTTCATGCATTAAACTAGAATCTACAGGTGTCAAGCCTTACACATATATCCTTCAGTTGTAGTAGATATCGCAGGGTGCAAACCCCGTGAAACTCTTTGTACTCCGAAATCTATAAATCAACAAAGAACGAACATAAAATCGTAGTTGTATAGCATATATATGTTCTATATGTTAGTGAAAAGCATGCATAATCTCATGAAAACAATAGTAAATGAACAATTTAAGATCATTACACATGTATAAAATATCATGGACACATAAACATCAAGAAAAATATGGTACTTCTTTTATTAATGACATGTACAGTAAACAAATGTGGAGAGATCACTTGAAATCTGCCACAGCCTTCAAGAAAATCATCTTCTAGATCCATCCAGCCCTATCCTCTCAAGATTTCTTCCAAGAATAGTGAAAAATGGATGTCACATAGGGTGAGTGAACATCTCAAGGAAACAAGGGTTTCCTGAAAATATCTTGGAAGTGCAGGAGGCACAGGGAATAAATCAGACCTGAATAGGGCTCCAATAGCATATAATATCTATATTTCTTTCTCTCTTCCTCTCTTAGGCCATTCCCTTGAGGGGATTTTATCTTCCCTCAAATTAGTTTTTTACAGTTGGGAACAGTTAGGCCATGGGCTGGGGTAGTTAAGTTACTGGAACAACCATAAACCTCGCCTCAAAAATAGGGAAATTATATATTTTTTTTTAATGTTTAAAAATGCATACGCGGTTCTCTATGTATGGACTCGCGTGTATACGCGGAAAAGTATGGGCAGCGTAGTGTATGGGTTTTAAGAAACTTTTTTTTGAGAAATATGTCTAAGTCTGAAGGGAAGGGTTTCCCAAGGCCAATGTATAAGTCATCAAGTATATGCTGGTGATAAATGATGCTATAACAGTGCCTAGTTTGCAACCCTGTAGCAGAAATATGCAATGAAAATTGAAGGAGGTCTCCAGTTCTTTAGATTTGATAATGACTTAAAAATTTGACAAGGTCAACCAAACCAGGAGCCACCATATCATTTTTAAAATGGAACTCAAGAAGGGGGACTAACAATCTTGTAGATTTGTTGGCATAAAAATATCTACTGAGAAAAACGTTTGATAAAGGGATAAGAGAACTTTAGGTCTTTGGAGATTATTCAATGGTACTGAAATGTTCGCAACATTCCTAAGACGTAACATATCGACTTATTGGATAATAAAAATCACCCAAAGGATATCACCTCTATTTTTGCGAGGTTCCCTATAGCTCATGTCTTCCCAGAGGTGAATGGGAAATTCGATAGCCTGTCTAAGGAGAGTCTCCTCTTAGAACCTAAAAATTTGCATTCCCTAGAGGCATATAGAGACACTTCAACTAAAAATCACTCATCCATGCAATTACTTTGCTATCATCTTTTCATATGTACAAATCACTGTATTTTTAAGGCATGTAAATATGTATGAACAATCATAAATTTCTATTTTTGAGTCAGTTTTCCTGATCATCCATGGGATGGAATAGTCAAAACTTTATTTGCTGGTATGATAATTCAATATTTAACATGAGGATTAGGGAAAATTTAGCTGAAAAAGGTGAATATTTTTGGCTCTGGTGTTGCTGCTCATAAAGAAAGCATTTTTTTTTCCATCTTGGCAATAATGATGCAATCTTTAATTCCAAGTATTGTTCAAAAACAAAGCTATACAAGAGAAACACTTGAACCTGAACCATTTTTCAAATTCTACTATTCTATCTTTACTTTGGTATTTATAGGTTATTTTATCTATATTTGTGCCAAATATCATCACGAGTGTTTATTAAAATGGTAATACATGATGCATATTATAGCATGCCACAAATAACATTCAAGAAGGACTAGTAGTTTATGTGGTAGAGTCTATGTCAGAGAAACTAGTAGATCATTACAAGTCCGTTAAAAATAGCATTCATGTGATATATCAAGAGATCAAGCTTCTAATCAGCCCTTGAGGAACACTAGCATGGCACTTCTCATCAAATTTGGATAGAAAATGAAAAACTAATTTCCAAACAATAACACTACATAAAAAGAAGGATAAGAGATGATTGTGGAAATTGAGAAGCACAACAATACATAAACAGAGACAACAGGCTGAAGCTAAGAAACCCATGTAAGCCCTTTTGGAAGAGGAATAAAAGAAATTTTTCATTATAAAGGAGACACCTCTATTGCGAAGAAATATCATCATCTACTAGGAAATGTATGAGCCATAAATTTCCCATAAATTATGGGGATTTGTGGTGTTGAATGTGATATTTCCAAAGGAAAACAATAATTTATATTTCAAAGTTGCATTGGGGGAAGGTACCAGACACTGGGCAGAGCAATAATTTCTATTTAAAAGCTGCACGGGGAGAAGTTACCAGCCACTCGGTAGAGTTTAAGTTCATATACCCCCTCAGAAATTATTGACAAGCCTAACTTTTTTTCCATCTTTGCAACCTTGGCTAAATTCTAATGGTTGAAAACAACACTCCAATGATTATTAGGATTGACAAGAACCATTACTATTTTGTTATTCTTAGCTACTGTTTCAAGGTGTTCTAAATTAACTTCCCAATTACTTACTGTAAATAAAATTATATTTCCTGGCTTCAATGCCATTGTATGCCAGCAATGGTTCATAAAGTGGATACCCTGGTCTTGGCAATTCTTTTTTGCATATTTACAGCCCTAGACTACAATACTTACATACATGGCTTCTCTACAACAATAGGTTAAGTGGACATCATCTATAGCTAGATGGTAAGGAAGTTCGGGAGAGAGATACCTTGCCAATGCCACTTGTCCTCACTTTAGACCCATTTTGTAATAGTCTATTATAGACAATATTTGAATGTCTTGCAAATATTTAATGGGGATCCACTCTTTTTGGATTTTTCTGACTTTGTTTGAGAAAATTTTCCCTAAGAAGTTTGTGACAGTTAGCATAGAGGTTTGATACATTAGAAAAGTGTTCATTCTTGGCACTTTTCTTGGTAGCAGAGGACATCCTAGAGGTGAAGCTATTTTTCAAGGTATTCCCTTTGTCATATTCATGAGTATGGAACATAAAGAAGTATCAAGACCTTGAGTATGTAGCACCTGATTCTATTTAAGGGTATTCATCAGTTTTCATGTTAGAAGAAATGATAATTGGGAGCGCTTTGGAAAAGGAACATAGAACCAATACTTCTCTACGAGCATGCCTAGATTGTTATCGAGAAAAAACACTTGAATTGTAGCTTGGTGCAATTATTATCTTTATCTAAGAATCAAATTCATATGATGTTTAAAGCCACTAGAACAACTTCAACCCTTAGACTAGTCCAACTCCTTTGTACCAAATAAGAATGACTGAACACTGAGTGATAATATAATCTGAGAGCAAAGGAAATCAACAATATAAATTTTGGAGCAATCTGGGCATTTTCAGGCAAAGATATACCTGCTAGGTTGCCACATCTCTAATGGAAAAGGCACTTCTACTCAAATCATTTATTTTGGTAACTATCTCTACTGATGCCCCTGTACACAGAGAACCTAAATTCAGTAGATTAGGAATGCTAAAATAATTTAGAGAAATTGGGCATAATTTTTTTAAGGATAAACCACAGATACCAGGCTTTTATAGTCTTCATAACTACATGTAGAACCACAATTTAGGCTATTATTATTAATTTATAAAACCATTCTCCTAAAAATAACGATGTCCCTAAACCTAGGGTTCTCTTTGGCATTAGAGAATGTGCCAATGGGTCCTTTGCCTCCATGGTTTCTCATATTCTTATACCTCCTTAAAAATATGCATGTTGACCATGCCAAAGGGCTCCACACACTACCTTTCTTCATAGTGGAGAACACTAAATAAGGATAACAAACTCCATCGAACTTTTAATAGATACACAACTCAAAGTGGGAGTGATACTAAAAGATACTCGTGAAGGCTTCAAAGGCAAAGGGATTCCAGGGAATTTTAACACCTAACTAGATGTAATCAAGCCCATTCTTTGCCTACCAACCAATCAAGGAACTCATTTATCAATAACATTGAGTTATGGCCATTTGAAATTTTGACCCAAGAGTTTCAGATTAAAATTGCAGGTAATTCATAATGTGTTCTAGATTTTTCTTCTCTTCAATGATGGTTAGGAAAGAACAATCTGTGAAGTGTCTATTTAGTAGTTTATTACCATTAGGACGAGGAAGGGGTGTATCTTTGATTAGGCCCTATCCAATTCTTCTTTGAATGGGATAACTAAGGGCTTCAACAACCATTACATAGAAGATCGAGGCCAACAAACACCATTTCCAAATATATTGAAAGTACTCTATCTCTTAAAATTTGGCCTAATTGATGCAAAGGAAAGTTGCAGCCCATGAAAATAAAGTTCCAACTACATTAACACAAAATGTATCAAATTCAAGCACCTTCAGCATGGAGAGATTGAACAACCATTCCACTCTACCAAAGGATTTTGAAGTTTACCTTAATCAAGAGGGCCTCCAGGCCTTGGCTTCTAACTCATTGAATGCCTTCCCAAACATCAATCACATTATCCGAAATGTATCTACATATAATAAGCCCCATCTATTTTTCTATAATTATTTTTGACAAGATATGTTTTAGCTACAAATTAAGCTCTTTGGCTACAATTTTATAAGGTAGATTAAGTAAAGTAATCCGCACTAGCTTGTGATTAATAATGGGTTTCCCAACCTTAAGATGAACTTTATCAACAACTTCTTGATGTCGTTACCTTGTGTATGTGTCCATACAAATACTTTATATACTTGAAGAAAAATTTGGCCCAACAAAGCCCCAAGTGGCTTTGTAACATTTGCATAAATAACCATCCTAGCCAAGGGACTTATCATCGACCATCTCCCTAAAGGTCATTGTCAACTCATCTAATGTTGATTTTTAATCGCATGCTCCTTATTGTTCTTGCATCGATTTTCTGGGAATCGCATCAATAAAATTTTGCATGACTACCTTTATTTTCTCCATGATATCCTTCAGATTGAAAAACTATTTTATAGTCACTAAAAAACTCTTTCTCTATATTTACCTGATCAATTATTTTTATTTTTGTTTTTTTAAGCCTTGATGTGTTCCACTACATTGTAGTTGAGGTCTATGAGGAAGACCTTGGTTGGCCTATCTCCTAATTTAAGCAAGTGAATTTAGGGTCTGATTTAGGCTCCCCTTGCTTTGTATGTCTCTTTCACCTTTAATCAATGTCTTCATGTAACCACCCCAGCATGGCACTGCTCACTATAAGGGCTATTTTGTAACATCCTTAACACTTGTACCAACACATCAAGGACTACCTTGTGCTTTCTTCTTCTCACTACTACCATTCCTCTATTGTATCCCCTCAAAAATGTAGTTAAGCTTTTAACAATATCCACCAACCAAAGAATCCAGCCTTTGTCCCGACTCCCAAGAGTTAAACTCCAATTTTTTTTGATAGCCTCAATGCATGATTCACACTTAAAGTTAGAGATATTCAACATGAATGACATGTTCACATCAGATACAGTTCTAGCCATATCCATCTCACCTCAATATTCAATGCACCATATAGATTAAAAGTATTGTTAGACACAGGAACACACAGAGTCAATGGGTCAACTCCATCCCCACCTACCTCACTTCTCTCATTTCAACATGCCCAAATGCAAGAAATAAATATTTTTTCTTTTCCAAGAAGCTAACACAACAGGATAACATGAAATTTCTAACATATATATCCAATTCATTAAACTTGAAACATTGTTGAATTGATACTACAATGTTCAATTCATATTTCAACATCAAGGGAAAGTACCTAGCTACATAAGTTCCTAGTATATTTTCCAATAATTTTCCTTGAACATCTTGGAAAGCCCATAAATAATTGAAACACAACATGATTAAAAATATTTCCAGAGTAGCAATGTTGTAATCATTATATAACACATAGACCTCATAAAGAAGCGATGTCAATATCAATATCTAGAAAAATGTCCCAACAAAGATTTCAAAATGAGGGGCACCATTTTAACCTTGTAAAGGCCATAAAAAAGTGCTAATTCCAAAAAAATACTATAATTAGTGTTCAACCTGGAATAGAAATAACATCAAGAATATTTGTTCTTCCACTGATTTTACCAACAATCTAAGAAAATGTTAGGAAGGTTGTATTTTTAAATTGTTACCTAATGTGGGTGTATGCAGGACAATCTAGAGTTTTTTCATCTTCAAACCTCTTAGTATCACAAACATGACAAATTCACGATGTTTTAGGAATTGTCCAAAGCCCTGTTTCACAATGGAGTTCATGACCACAAGTTCCAACTAAAACCAATGCAATTATTCCATGTAGAAACACTTTCTCCCATCCATATATTTTCTGATCTAATGTGGGTGTACATAGTACATTTTAAGAGAGTATTTTTCATCTTGAACCCTCTTAGAATCACAAAGATAACAAATTCACAATATTTTAAGAATTTTCGAAAGCCCTGTTTCACTATGGAGTTTGTTAATACAAATTTTAACTAAAACCAATGAAGTTATTCCATGCAGCATAGCTTTTTCCCATCCAAATACATCCAATACTAAATATTTAATTTCCCCTTAAAATCATTGTTTTCCTTCTCTTACAAACAAGAAAATGCTAAATTGGTATGTACAATATACCAAAATTAAACTGAAAAATGAAACTATTTGCAAACCATTATGGTCTATATAGAAAAATCACTTACCCGTATGAGACCAAGAAGGTTAAGCATGGGTCACCACTAGTGATAGGAGAGTGAATGCCATTAACTGTTAGAATATCTACTAGGTTCATAAGTTTATAACCTACATATAAAACAATCCAACTAAAATTTCTCGTATGTTGTTGCATGACAAATGCGAACAATACCATCTTCTGAACCAATGATGATGATAGGAATTTCAAGGTGAAAACATACTGAAGATACATTATGTGTGTGTCCTTCCATAGTTTGGACACAACTTTTTGTGTGGTAGTCCAAATCCTGATGACATCACACCAAGAAATTTAAAGTAGGCCAATTGTTTTAATGATCAAGACAAGTATTAGGGGTAAATCAATTACATCTCTAGAGAATCTATATGTTTCAGCACCTTTTTTGTGTGATAATCTGAACCAGTAATAAGATATGGTCTGTCACCTCATGTTAAGTAATCAACACAATTTACACCCTTTAAGTGGGCATCAAGTGTAAAATTTGGTTCTTGCGAGCCTAGATTCCATATCTGATTGATGCATTCAGGTAAAAGTAAATCAGTATGAAACAAATTATACAAGGCTTTAACATTTTAGGATATCTAAATTCTAATTTCCACTATCTAAGAGAAGTAAAAAATTTGAGTGTTCACCAAGAGGAAAAAAGAGGAGATTCCTAGGTGGATAATTTATGCCAGAGTAAAGATTATCTATAAACTTGGGATTTACCAAAGAGCATTGCCTCCCACCTTTATAGTGCGGTCTAGTGAGGCACTTGCAAATAAATTTGTATCATTGGAATTAAACTCAACTTGCATCACATAGGATTAATGAACTTCAAATATTTGAGTACATTGCCAACCTTTATCCCAGTCCCAAAGCTTGATTAGCATGTCATTAGATGATGACAGCACATATGGTAGATTCAGATGAACACTCACACACCTAATTTAATCAGTATGTGCTTCAAATAATTTCACCTTATCCATGGTGTTATAATTGTAAACACGAATAGTCATGTCATCTACACTAGCCACAACCCATTTTTTGCGTGCTATGAACTTGGCCGACCGCACTGCAAATAAGCACTAGCATTAGAATATGTATCATGCACTTCACCGACAACATATATATTATGCTATGCCAATATCATGTATAGAACATGCTTCTATTGTGCATACTTGGAAGTTCTGTGACTTCAAAGGACTTTGCCAAAGTCTGCCATAAATAAGATTCAACTTAAATTAGGTTTATACAGAGAACTCAAATTCTCAAGGAAGTAATTATAGATATAATGTTGTCATGCTAAAAGAAATACATAACCAAGATATTTATAGATAACAAGAATTAACCATGATAAATATGGCATACGTAGGCATCTATTTAATCTCAAAGAAAAATTGTTATCTCATTCTTTTCAAGTCAAAAAATCAAAATATAATATTAATGTTAAAATTTTGAACTATGTTTAAATATGTCTTCTTCCCCTAGAGTAACTTGAATTTGCCAAATACAGCAATTCTACATTGTTGGGTAGTCTTTACGCAATCTTTCGGTGCTTCCATTAGGAAGAGCATGCATGACAAGACTAGCATAAGCTTGAATTCTTATTTGCCGTATATGTTGAATAATGGTTAGTGTATATATTATGCTGGTTAAGTTTGTCATGCAGGTAAATGTGCACTGACAAGATGGAATTTGTGAAGGCCTCTATGATATACCATTTTCACTAGAATAAATGAAAATGTGTGATTTAACAAAACCTATAGAGTTGGAGCTAGGAAAAAAAAGGTAATGTGCAGTTGTCATCTAATAATGACTTTACTTCTAATGCTATTATTTACATAAAGGTTTAAAACTTCAAATTTATAAACCTTTCATAGCTATTTTGAAAGGGAACTTGAACCAATTATAAGTTAAATTGAAACCTCAAAGCATTCCAAAAAGAATTATTTTATAATGGGTCTCTAATTGAGGGTTTCTCACATTAAATAATGTATCTCTATGGAGATCAACTCTTACCCAAAACTACAAGTTGGTTTGGTAATAAACTAGTAAACCAGAAGATGAAAGTATGAGTTCACTAGAAAAATACTCGGGAAAAAAACCTATCAATAAAATACTTTAATATAAAATGAAATCCATGCCAAATCGTCTTGATCGTCATCAAAATTAATATAAAATCATGTAAAACTATACATGCAAAAGAGAAATTTAAATATAGTATTTAAAATCCTCCAAAATAGATTGAATCTATAACAATGTTTTTAATCTGGCCAAACCAGAACCAGAAGCAGATGGTCAGACCTCCAAAGAAATTGAGTTGGTCGTCGAACCAGTTCGAAGCCTGGTTACATACCAAACTAAACATCTGAATGAACCAAACCATTTACTGCAATAAATATATTCTTCTCAGATGGAATCAGTGTTGATAATCGTTGATATTTGGAAATATCGCATTACATTCTGGCCTTCTCATAGAATTTTGGGGCTTTTAGTTATAAACAGAGAAAACTTTTAATGTTCTAGGAGTCTTTTAGAATTTTGAGCGAAACATAATTTTAAATATTTTTGGAGTCCTATGCATTTTATTTCTGTTTTCAGAATATAAAGAAAGCTTAATTCTCTTGCTTGAAAAATATAGAGTGCCTCATTTTTTTTATCATTGATTCATATTGACATTCTTGATTTCCATAGTAGACATAAGAGGTTCATTTTTATGTGTCGATGACACTTTAGAATGTAAATTATTTGCAAATATGACTAGTTATTTACTTTGAGATTGTGCGAAAGGATGGATTTTTTAAGCTTCTTATAAACAATTTGGTTGAATAAGAAACTTGGCTCCCTGTTACAAAACTTAAATATGTCCTACTAATGGCATAAATCATTGGAAACTAATGTTTGAGATAATGCCTCATTTATGATGCATGCTAAAGATTAGGGATTGGTCTGGTTTGTTGAAGGATGTTGAGAGATTCTCTCAACTTCTCCCTCCAAGAATGGAATTAGTTCGATCTCAACAGCACTATAAAAATTGTGATATATTCATTTGATTATAATATAGAAATTAATTATTTGTGTGTGAATCCTGTTCAATGGATGCTCTCTCCAAATTTTAACATGGTATCAGAGCCTCTACTGGCTTAAATCCCTCACGGGATGGCCAGGAAAATGTGAGATTGAGTATGGTGTAGGAGAGTAGCATAGTGTAGGTATGTTTGCCAGTGGTATTTGTTTTGTTTTTTTTTTACCAATTTTAATATCTATGAGAACAGTGAGAAGCGACACTACCATTATCTTTGCAGTGCACTTCCAAATGTAGAAACCCCTTTTGACTTCAATTGCATCCGGATCCGTATATAAGCTCAAAACCTGCGAGGTTTGGCTTCTCAGCAAAGTAATCAATTGAACAGGACACTCAACTTCTTTCAGCAACTTTTGCGCTTTCTTCACGGATTCCAAATTGGCTTTCCATATTCGTTTCCGACTCTCCCCCCTGGCATCAGCATCATAGTGGGCCAGAATTTGCATAAGTCGCCATCGTTTTTCTGACCTGTCCCGAGGCATGCTAAGCCTCTCCATACAACAATTTTAATAATCTCATCAAGAGCGAGGATAATGTTGGTACAGGCAACAGAATTACTGCCATAGACAAGTGCTTCGTGCGGTGGCAATGTAATCCATGGGTCTATGAATTCACCGAATCTCGATGAATTTCCAGTCTTATAATAATGCCCTTGCGCTTGCAGACTGGGAAATGTAAAAGCCTGAGAGAAGCTCTTACTAGTCTGAGTAGAGGTAGAATTAGTCCACAGCTGAGAGCAAGAAATTAGCTGGTTGTTGGTGGGGTTTATATCAATTGCAAACTCATTGTTTTGCTCCGGTACTTGCTCATACTTTGAACCCAACACGTCCTAATAATGTTGATTTTCTTTAGTAAACAATGCATTCAAGATGGTATCAAGGGACTACGGGCACCCTTCAGGAATGACGTCCAATGGTTTGGCAGAGTGAAATCTTGTATAAGCATCATAAGCCTGTGCAGGGACCGTATTAGTATTGTATGTCAGATCGTTGTGACCGAGAGGGGTGAAGCGTGTAGCAACAACAATAATATTGGCATGTTGCATCGAGTGTTATTCTCAAATTGATGAGTCCAAATTTTCCTTGTTCAGCATGGAGAGCCTGGAAATTGCTGAATGGATATTAAAGGGGAGAGTATATGCAATTTAAGTTATATATATTTTGAAATATAATTTTAAATTGGGAATTGTATCTGTTGGGTAAGGATTTGTGAGATTTGTAGTACGGAACCAATTATTTAACAAATTAGCATTATTTAACTTAGTCGTTCTCGACGTTCTTCAGTGCCGAGAGAACAATTGGCTAATTTGATTGTGTGAATTTTTTATATGTTGATGGATCTTGTTGTGCTTCGGGCTTCAAGAGCATCAGTTACAGGTTATACAATGAGATCCTTGTGTGTAAAGGTCACTTTGTAGGATTGATCGCTGATCATATTCTGTACCTAGAATATTTTCCTATAGACTGTTGAAATTTATTCTTCGGGGTTATTTCACAGATGGAAATATTTCAATAGGATAGTTCAGTGTCGAGACTCTTCTTCGGGGGTGTCAAGAATCTTTGATCTTACAAATTCAGTATTGCTGGTCAGAAACAAATTTATTTTAAATGGGTTGAATGGTAGCTCGAAAATGGTGTAGAAAAGAGTGTTGTCTATGAAATCTCAGAGTGGGTACAAATGTTAATGAAGACCAAGGCAGACAAATGTTTGTATTAAATTAGTGTGTTCTCCATTTCTGTAATGTAGGCATTAAGGGGGGGTGTTTGAGATAATGCCTCATTTATGATGCATGCTAAAGATTAGGGATTGGTCTGGTTTGTTGGAGGATGTTGAGAGATTCTTTCAACTTCTCCCTCCAAGAGTGGAATTAGTTGGATCTCAACAGCACTATAAAAATTGAGATATATTCATTTGATTATAATATAGAAATTAATTATTTGTGTGTGAATCATGTTCAATGGATGCTCTCTCCAATTTTTAACAACTACAACTACCAAAATTGATACCAAAGATGTCTTATTAAGGGTATTAATGTCGGAAAAATTGACTACAGTTGCTAGAAGTGATATCTTGTTTCTTACAGGTTGACCTAATTGCACTTTTTTAGGATTGTAGTTTAACGTGTTCTAAGAAGTTCAAAAGAGGATTGATTTTTTGTTACCTAATTGGGCATTGGTCAAGTTGTAGTTGTGAAGTTCTCCTGTTCTTCTATTAGTAGTGTTTTCATATGGTGACAGTGGAATCATTCAATGTATATGAAATCAAAACAATGGAATGAGATAGGATCTACTCTTAAAAAGATAAGAATTTGAGTGTTTAGTTTGATTTTAGGGTGATTGCCATGGTTCTATTTCTACTATTATTAATATAATCCTTTATTATTCGCTTGCAATTGTTGTTAGTTTATACCTAGACTTCTTGGACATTGTTCTCATCCAGCGCACACAACAGATATACTATGTTGCACAATCATCAAACCCAATGATTGTTATAAATTTACAATGCATGGAAGTTGAGTTCATTACCATTTATATGTTTGTAAAATGCCACAACATATTTATAGTTGGATGTGGAGTGAAATACGTACTTGTTTTTGCTTCCAATTTTTTGGTTCTCTATAATTTGTTTGGTTTAAGAGATGAAAGGTGCAATACCAATAGAGTTCTTGCTTGCAAGTCACTGTCTTTTTTGTCTGTTAACTTTTTTTTTAGTTTCATGTGAGCTTAAAAAATTGTTATGTATGTGATTTTGAACCCTTGTTAAAACTTGTATATGTATATGGACTTCTATAACTAGAATTTCTCACAAAATGTTGGACAAGAGACTGAGAGACGACATATTGGCTTAATAATGGAAGGTAGGACCATGGATTTGAGATATCTGGAAGAATGAGTTGTACATAACAGCTTTAAAGTTGAAATATAATAAGGTGAGTTGTCACTTACACCAGAGATTGAGGATCAGAAAAAACACATTGTATGCCAATGCTAGCAATGTAGTGTCTGGTACACATTCTGTCACTAGAGGGGAGGATAATGGTGCAAATAAGAAATATAGGAATAGACATAAAGATGAAGAGGTTGTGTGTAGTGTTGAGGTATGAGGAGAACATGATGTTGATGTAGATGATGAGGGGGAAGAGAGTCCTCAAAGATCAACTGAGGATAGTGAGAATTCTTTTGAAGCTGGTGATTTTCATGATGATGATTCCTAATCTAGCTCATGGTGCCCTTCCGCAACCTCATGGTGATGAGGACACATAGGAGACAGTGAAAGTGAAGAACTCTATTGCAAAAGGTAGTGCAACAAGTATAATAGGGGAGAGTGATGACAGTACTGGAGCTGATATTGAAAACACTATGTGAAACAACAAACTCTGGGTGGTAATGGCGAGGAAAGTTTAATCATGGGAACAACAATATCTTCCAAAGGTAGAGTGACAAATGGTGAGAGTGCCATCAAGGGACATGGTGTTCATGAAACTGAAGGAAATGGGCATAAAAGTGAGGTTGAAAATTTGCATTCCACTGCACCTATTTTTGATGACATTCCTAGTACAGCCATGCAGGTTGGTCACATCGAAAAGTTAGATGACTCGAATGCTGTGATTGTAGTTCGAATAGAGTTAAGTTCAATATGATTGGCTTTGTACCGTGTGTCAGGTTAGAATACTTATCTCATGTATGAGACACACTCACAGCTTCAAGAGACTTGAAACTTATTAGAAGAATTTGGCTTTAACAAGCAGTGTAATATAGAGAATTTTAAGTTTGTTTTTACCTATTTTGTTGTTTATGTCTCTCATTTTCAGATTATTGTGTTGTTCTTGGTAGGGACGGGTTCACTGCATTCAAGGCCTGGGAAAATGTTTGGTGGGAGTGGGCCTGATCCTTCCATAGAAGATAGGGTGGGGCCTTTAGTAGAGGTATGGTTCTAGAATTGTCTACGTTGTTGTTTTAAAATTTATAGATACATAGAGGACATAGGATGCAATACATCATTGATTAAAATGCACTACTAGGAAGCTTAGCAAAACTCAAATATAAGTATTGCATCAGTTTTAACTTTAACAGAGCTGATTGCTGGAGAAATACCCCCCTCCTCCCATCTTATGTTTCATTCATTTCAGAGTGAAAATAACTTATGAGCTATTCTCTTTCCATGTTGATTTCATACATCTCATAGTGGTGGGAATTCTTTGTGATCTCTTTATTGTTGTAAATTTACAATGCATGGCAGTTGAGTTCATTATGATTTATATTTTTGTAGCATGCCACGACATATTTATGGATGGATGTGGAGTGCATTATGTAATTTTTTTTTGTTGTAATTTTGTGGTTATCAATAATTTATTTGGTCTGAGAGATGAAATGTGCAATACCAAGAGAGTTTTTACTTGCAAGTCACTGTAATTTTTGTCTACTAACTTTTTTTTTGTTTCCTATGAGCTAAATAAATTGTTTTTTATGTGAACCCTTGTTAAAACTTGTATATGTATATGCACTTGTGTAACAAGACTTTTTCACACAATGTTGGATAGGAAACTAAGATACGAAATATTGGCTTAAGAATGGAAGTTTGGATCATTGATTTGAGATATCTTGAAGAAGGAGTTGTACATAGCAGCTTGAAGGTTGAAAGAGAAGAAGGTCAGTTGTCAGCTACACCAGAGACTGAGGATTGACAAAACACATTGTATGCAAATGCTAGCAATGTAGTGTTTGGTACATATGATGCACCTAGAGGGGAGGATAATGATGCAAATAGGAAGTATAGGAATAGACATGAATATGAAGAGGTTGAGTGTGGTGCTGAGGTAGGAGGAGAACATGATGCTAATGTAGATGATGAGGGGGCAGAGAGTCCTCGAATATCGATCGATGATAGTGAGAATGCTTCTGAAGCTGGTGATTTTCATGATGATGATGCCAAATCTAGCTCATGTAGTAGTAATATAATATTTTAGATGCCAACCGTAGACGGGAATTCTGAATGTTAAAATTATAAGGGACAATGGCTGCTTAGTGTTGAGGGGAGGGTTGCAAACAATGCCTGATTTACTCTTGATACTCAGAGAAATAAAAGTGTTCTCTACATGAAAAAAAAAATTCTTAAAGCTATCTCGGTGGCTTCCAAAACATATATAGTTGATCCCTAGCCAAGAACACGAACTGTACCATGTTGCAAACCAAGTGCTTGTGTTCCATAACAATCCAACCAAATTCCTGGAGCAGTAATGACTCTATGTCCCTTTGCCAAATTTCTCCCAATCATCATTATTTTAACATGAAAACAAATGATTTCCCTTAAAGAGACCTGGGTGCCCCATACTCAAGGTATGATCCCATACTGTTGAATACAACATGGGAATATCTTAAAAAATAGCTTCACCTCCAGGATTTCTGCTGCCAAGAAAAATGCCCAGAATGGACCTTTTCCTACTACAACAAGTCTCTTTACCAAATTCCATTCACTTCTTAGGGAAGAGCTACTAAAACATATTTAACAATCACAGATAATGGTTTCCCATGGAATATGTACAAGAAATTCAGAGATTGTCTAGAACAACCTATTAAAAAATGAATCTAGAGTGAGGACAAGTGGCTATCATGAGTCATGGCTACTAAGGTATGGGGGTGTTGCTGCCCAGTATTATGGTTATATTTCTCTATAAAAGTGGGAAGGTTGAAAGTGTTAGTTTTACCTATTTCTGCATATGTTTTCTCCAACAGAAGAGGTGCAAAAATGATGAGCAAATTTGCGCTATAAAATCTGTAGCAATCTCGGATTTTGCGCAGCCTTGGGTTACTGTGAGGTTGAGGTGGCACAATTGGAATTTTATTTTCTAATTTAGGAAGGACCTCATTGTTTTTTATTTAGCAGGTTTTTTTTCAATGTTTTTTAGGGCATAGTTTCTAAGTTTAGACAAAGTGCATGAGCTAGAGGATGTTTCGAAATTAGCTAGGTGTTTGTTCCTAGGAAAAGCTATCATGTATGCCTGGGCACACATTTGTAGACAGCCAATTATAAGGATTTTTGTTCCTAATTTGGGTGCAACACAAGGATGGTATGTTTTTGTAATTCCTTAGCATTTTCTTCTCTTATAAAATAAATATAGGGTAGGGGTTTTGTTTATTTAGTTTTGAGCTATTGATTTGTAATCATATTCTTCTTCCCATCAATTAAGATATGAGCAATTGTGTGTAGCTAATTTTATATGCTATTTGTAATTCCAGATCTCTGATTGTTCAAATTTAGTACATTATAGTGTGCTATTCGAAAGCTTTCTATTTTTGCGTTTCAGACTTATGTGTTTATAGATCTAGGAATGTGTTTTCTTCTATGTGGATAAGAGGTTAAGTTCTCAGTTTCCTAGCAGTTAGGGTTTAATTTTAGGAGTGCATATTTTCATAGCATGTTATGAAAATTTTAACAGGGTATCAGAGCGTATTTTCTAAGATTTTCTAATATGTATATGGAATCGAATACTACCTATGAGAGGGATTAGTTGAAGGTTCTTAGTGTCTCTGATGCCCCAAATTCAAAAATTGAAGCAAAATTGTACTTGAGATAGGTGTTGGTTCCTGTGAGAGGGTTGTGGGTGAGATGCTTGTGAGAACCCAGTGAATGAAACATTGTTTATGACTAAGAGATTTGATTTGCACTCATGATAGGTTTCTGGTATGATTTTTACCCCTCTTGGATGATTTTGTTTGTTGAGGTGTGTTCCATGAGTTACATATATGACTATTCACTAGTCTTGGTCTCAGAGTGTGACTGTCTACTGTGTGCATCCAAATTTACACCTTGGAAGTGCATTCTACAAATGTTGTTAGAGGAGTTTGATATGTGGTGTTTTGTGGAGGCTAAGGTTACAACTCCTACCAACCATATGCAATTGGGTTAATACATTAAGAAGATGACCAAACTGAATATTTCTTGATTTTGTGAAACATCATTTGATCCTCACATTTTGAAGAAATCGGTTCCATATGATACCTTGATCACTCTATATAATAGTGTGAAATTGTACTTTTTTCCTTGCAATTGCTTCCAAACTTGAGGTTCTTTCCAAAAATCCCTAGGGTTGTATTTTGATTTCATTGGAAAATTTTACTGTTTATTTTTCACAAATTCACTCTCTTTTGGCTTTACTAAGAACATTGCTAAGTTATCAATGCTTTGGTATTTTTTGTATGGTGCTCTTGCCTTATTACAAATCTCAGCCAACCATGGGTTCACTGGAATAATATTAGAAAATTTATTTGAGTTCAATTCATCTTCTAAATAACTTATGTGTGGGATGAATTCTTTTGCTGTTGACAACTCTAACCTAGTGAACACGTCAATAGGTGGATTGGCGATTAGTGACTTGATGCTTTGAATCAACCATATTCTATATAGTTGATGCAGTCAACTTTATCTCAAATTGTGAAAGATTCAAAATTTGATTTTTTTGTATGGCTAAAGCAAGTATTTGATGTACAAAGAATATGATTAGGATGTGCGGTTGTGGACCAATCTTACTAGAGTGTCAAGTAGGAGCCTCTAGAGCACCATTTCACAACGATTTTCTGAGAAATGGTTCTCCAGGGGCTCTTGATATACACTTTGACAACACTGGTCCACAAGCTCACATTCTAATATATTCTTTGTACATAAAATGCCCATTTCAACGATACAAAAAAATCATCTTTTTAATCTATGAAAAATTGCGATAGAAAGTTGATATTTACACATACACATTCAAAAAACATGCAAAATGTCTACATAATTATGAAGTTTTAAACATGTCATCTTATTGGATTAATCATGGACTGTCAACTGTTAGTACTATGCAGATAATATTGTTGATATTGCAGTTACAAACTACACACTTAAACTAGAACTAGATAATAGGAAAAGTAAACAATGATTTTATGAAATGAAGTAGGGCATCATGCCCAAAATGTTATGTTTACGAAATAGGTCATAATGACCAAAGAGTCATGTTTATGAAATAGGCCATGTTTCCACTTTCCAAAATAGAGATATTATATTACAAAATAGAAATTGAAAGTCTGAAAATTGAAATATTTAATATCATAATATAAGAAATGAAAACAGAGAATTATTCCAATAAGATAATATAATTTTGTTAATGTCTAAAAAATCATCAATATAGTATCTAATATTCCTTCCTGTTACCACTAACATGAACATACACATGGATGCATATGTGGAGGTAATTGAAAATATGAAATTTTACCTGAAGCTCATCTTGTTGTAGTCTTGGTTGGGCTAAACATGGCAGTAGGCGAGGGTGGCATTTCAACATGATGATGATCATCAAAAGGTGCAATATCCAAGTTCTCCAAGGCCAATGCTCCAACTTCCAAATTGTCCTCCTATGGATAAATATCCCAATTGTGATATATGTTTTATCAATCTTTTCCTCTTATGGAAAACTACAATTTGTAATGCACATAGATAAAGTTCTTTTCCAGGTATAGATTCAAGGTGTTTTTTGTTGAGATTGTATGAAAATGTAGGTGATCCAACACTTCTTTGTGAAAGAAGTGTTCATTACCCATGGAAGCAACCCATTTTTCCAAATGCTGTACCTTTGGAGTAGAAACATCATACACGTTTCGCCACTGGAGTGAATTCGTCATATTCCATTATATATAAATTGATATGCATAACCGAATAATCCCTGCGCATTGATGTAGGTACTCAATTGTGGTTGTATGATATCACACTCATCAGTGACAAGCTTGTTTAAGGCTTGTATTTGACCACTCTGAACCTATGGATCCATTTGTAGTTTTCTCTTCACCCTACAAATAGGCACTGATGCTTTCAACCATGATGTAGAATAGTATTTTGGTGTAACAATGTATGTTAAAGCATGGACTAGAGCATTTATCTTCTTCTTCTTTTTTACGTCTACTCAAATACAGTCATAGAAATTCACATCTCTACGCTCAAAAATGTCCTTAATCTATCCTATTATGGTGTCCTCTTATTCATGCAATTCCCCAGTCACTGATTAATCTCAATCTAAAAATCGAGTCATGTTATATTTGGTGAATTGCAAAACATATTAATCTGTGACCAAAAACTAGGATAAAAAAGGATATCTTACACTACAAAAGCACTATCTCTATTTTTTGTATTATGTATCCTCAATTTCACCCATAAATCACTCACCATGATATTAGCCAATGCTTGTCTTATCTTCAACAAGTACTTAAAGGTGAGCTAATGGCTACCAAATATAGTCCTTGTGAGCTTAAGTAATTGTAACTTAGAGTGAATCTGATAAATATAGTGGAAAACAATATGGCTTGTGATGAATTTGATGAGGGAATTCCATTCCTTCTACAAGGCATTGATCGGGTCATGTTCTCTGTGCTTAACAATATTATGTATTAAAAGATTCAACATGTGCAACAAACAATCAGAGTGAAAATTTGAGGATGTGCATGCTCAATAGTTTTCCTGTTACTTTACAATTATCTACATTATCTTTAATGACTTGTGTCATATTGGATGGATGTATATCATTATTAATTTTTGATAAGAGGTATGCAATGGTCCAAAAATATGGTACAAATGATGAGGAGTATTGTGCTGCAAGGAAGATCGCATCACTAGCCAACACACCAAGAACATTTATCAAATATCAGTTTTTAACATTTATTGAGCCATCAAAGACAATGGAAACCACAAGATTTGGCCACTCATCCGTAAAATGTCCTAGAGAGCTCTGGATATCAAACCTTTTCATGTCTAGCAATACAATTCTCACTTTGTCATATCCAGGGATTTTATATCCTTTAGGGGAAATTATTGATGGACTGAACCATAACATGCCAGTAGGGGAGTGCAAAACATTAAATTGTATATGCACATAGAAGTGTTCTTCTATACTTCCTAGGTATAATGTATTTTCACATCCTATTGTGTTTAGATAAAATGACTTGAATATGTTATCATGTGCGGTTTTATCAAACTTTACTAGGGTGTAATCCATTATAAGAGTACACTGGTTTCAGGTTAGCAAATTTTATTTTAGAATTGGTTTAAACTTTCCTTCATATATTATCTTTCTTGTTATTTCTTGAATAAATTGTAGAGCATTATCAATTGGTTAACAATCTAATAATCAAATGAGTAGGTCGGGACCAAGATTTAGTTACCATATTTTCACACCTACCTTAGTTTTTTGCCGTTTTGACATTAATTTCTTTTAAAATGTCACGCATGATGTAAGATTTTATTTTTCCTGTATGGCCATGAAGTCTCATGGAATATTAAATAAAAGGTATCTCTGTAATGACTTTTTGCTTAAATTATTCTAAGAGCTTAAACACGCAAATGGTGCTTCTTACCTTTTTAATGCGTCTATGAATTATTTTTCTTTTCAGTGAATTTTTTTTGGATTATAGAATTGCATATTGAGATGAAATTGAGATAGATAAGAATGTTAAATTAACTCATCATATCAAATGGTGACACCTTAGAAAAATAATTAATGTAAAAATGTCTATCGAAAATATTGTCATTTGGAATATTTGTCAATTTAATGTGCTTTATATTGCAAAGTTTACATTCATAATATCATATTACTTTAAACAATCATTATTGGAATGTTGAGAGGTTTATAAAGGAATATCCAATTGAAAATTTGTTTGTTCATGTCACATCAAGCAAGGGAAAAGAGATGCCTTAATTCAGAGCTTTGGCATGCTCATGGCAGATCGCCCGTGTCCTTACCTGTTGTTGGGAGCAAGGTTGTTTATTTTCCATAGGGTCTCAATGAGCATGTGAGGTGGTTTCTCACTAATTTTTAATTTTTAATATTCTTTTGGATACAAATGACTGAAAATAATGAATGCTTATCTTCTTTTCATCATAAAATGTGACCCCAATATTTTGAAATTTTAGTGTTACGTAATGAAATTGATCATAATCAATGTGATTTCAATTAGCTACTTCAACAAGGAGGTTAATTCTCATATATCCAATTAACCAAATTTTCCAACTCAATTAATTTTCCAACTTCACACTATTACAATGCATGTGGGTTTTCTGCATTTCATCCTTGATTTGGTTGTGAACACTTTTATTCATATTGTTATGTATACAATATTGAAAATTTAATAAACACCTTATTGAATTATAGGCAGATGTGGAAATAAATTAAGTATATGCTCAAATAACATTGCAACCTCTTAATGTTGTAAGACATTTTCAGTTTTATTATTTGTGATTTTCCGTAATTACCAATTTTGGTGAGAAATGATTTGGTAGTATTTCCATTTGTGCAGGGAACTAAAAATTGATGATACTATGCAACAAGAGAAAAAATATTGTTATCTTGGTTCTGACATGAACACACCAAGAAACCAACCAAATAGTTACTTTTGTAAAATGTTAACTGCAAGTAACACTAGCACCAATGATAGGTTTTATGTGCCACATTGCACTGTGGAAAAAGTTTGTCCTCCACTCATGAAATTCTTATTTTCCCATAGTTGTTTTTATATTTTTTATTTAATAGATGAGTGCTTAGACTTTTAGACCTTTTTTAAGAGAAGACTGCATTCCTTAAAGGAGCAGAAGGTAAGAGTATTTTTCATATTTGTCTCCTATTAGGTTTTGTTTCTTTTGGGCAGGATTTAACTTAGCAACCACCTTCCCAGGAACTGACAGCCAAGGATATTCATGAAAAAGAATGGAAATTTCGACATATTTTTCAAGGTAAGTTATATTAGTTATTTGAATGTTGTTTTGGAATAAAAGTGGATAGTGAACATGTAATTATGTGCAATTTCTTTTGATACTCTTATATCATTGCAATGCATTTTCAAATGTATACATGTAGTGCATATATCAAAATTGTTTCCACATTTGAGGTTATAAGTGGCAGATCTATATTAAAATTCTTGTTAATGGTGTTAGTATCTACCCCGTACGCTCTAAAAACTATTTGATATAACTAGTCCCTAGTTACTTTACCTTTGAATGTGGAGCCAACATGTTTAGTTTTTCTATGGATATAATTTGTTGGCTTTTGGAAATTGGATTCCTTTTCCCCTGGAATAGTACACTAACAGTAGAAGATTGTTATATTAAAGATATATTCCTAGTTAGTATTGCAAATTACAAAGTCTTGTGTTATTATTTTTTAGTTTCTTGTTTTAATCTTGTGTATCAATACTTTGCTCCACCCATTAGATTTCTATTGAAAATTTTTATTGTTGAAGTGTCACCGCATCTTAAAGATAACTAGAGGAAACACTACAACTACAAAAGTGGAGCATGAGACATTCTTAGCAGAAATTTCTAGCGTTGTTGTGTTTGATTATGTGGATAAAATCAAAATTGCAATGTACCATAACCATGGGAATTCAAAATATTGGGATAAAAATGTATTCTTCTGTTTTCATTTGTTACTTTAGTTGAAGATAACATTTCATCAACGAATGTTGAACATTGAGAATAGAGTAGGTATAAAATTTATTCTATGGTGACATTTTTTTTCTTTGTTTATACAGGTTATTTGGCCAGATCGTGGCCATTATTGCCCAATTGAACAGAACTTGTTCGAGTTTCTTATTTTTATGGGGGAAAATGGCATTAACAATATTGTTTATGTTGAGGTATATATCGTATAAATCCTTTATAGTCTACTTCAGTTTATATTCTAGTGTTCATCGACATTCATGTCTTATACTTTGTATTGAATATTTTTTTTTTGGCGGAAAATGACCTTATTATTGATGGTAAGAAGCAAGAATTGAAGAAATAGGAGAAAAATAACAGTAGAGTGACAAAATGCAAATTCAAGAGAGAGAGAAGATAATTGGTCTAGTGGTACTTGTAGAGCCAATATCCTGTATAAGACACACACATAGAGACTAATGGTCAAGTCTTCAGAGTTGGTGAATTCACCTGCAATGTCTTGGCAACACAATGATAATGTTTTGAAGTGATGAAACAATATTTCATGTGTAAATTTATACTCCAACCAATATTATGTTGGAAACTCATATTGTACTTCCTTACATTTTATATAATATAATTTGTGGTTGGAATTATTTATAGTTTCACTTTATATTAATTAATATTGTAATCAACATATGTAACTTTAAGTTTTCATATTAGATGAACATGTACATTGTATGACATTTTTTTTAGTTGGAAAATCATACTAATTAATTTATGTTGATTAATAATAAACACATAAAATCAATCTAAAACTACTGGATAGGTAGTTTATGTTTATTAATGATGAACACAAATAAAATGAATATGTGACTCAATTAGTTTCTTATGATGATTGTTAACAAAAGTAAATGAAATTAATATAAACTACTAAAGTATTCATTTATATAATGAATATTAAACTACCAAAAAAATAAAAATGACTACTATAAATGATAAATTTGCGATTACAAATGACAACTAAACTTTGCATTTATACGACTATTAGTAGATAATTTACAGTATCTTATAACACGACTAAAATTTAGTCATATTTCTTTGATCATTAATTCATTTCAAACGATGACTAAAATTTGCATATATATGACTATTAGTAGCTAATTTACAGTATCTTATAACACGACCAACGTTTTAGTCATATTTCTTTGGTCATTAATTGGTTTTCTTGGGTGAACATTTAGTAATATATTTTATTGTATATTTGGTCATTAATTGTCACAATTAGTGACCAAATCAATGACCAAATCAACGACTAAATTAATTACCAAATCAATGACTAAATCAATGACCAAATCAATGATACAATTAATGACCAAATATACTACTAGACAACAAAATTGAGTCAACCAATTAATGAATAAGCTAAAAATGACTAAAATTTGGTCGTGTTATAAGATATTGTAAATTAGCTACTATTGGTCACCGACTAAAAAATAGTCATTTATATGCAAATTTTAGTCATTTTTTTAGTAACTAATTAGCCATTTTGTACTAGTGTAGTTAAAAAAATTTAATGGCACTGCACTCTGCAATTGCCCCATTGACATATCCAATCAAAGATAATGATGTGCTTAATGATGAATCTTATCATTCTACCAATGGTAGTCTAAGCCACACTGCAAATTTACCATTGTTGAGAGATGTTCCATGGTTTGAAAGACCAGATCTCTTGATTAAAAAATTGAATCTTTGTTGTCTCCAATATGATTTCTCAAACCCTAAAGAAAATATTGCAGAGAAAGACATCAAGCAGAAAGCCTTACTACAGCTTTTTAAATATGTTCAGTATGGAGTAGGAACACTCACAGAAAGAGTTCAGAGGCATATTTCCAAAACTTTTTCTTCAAATATTTTTTCGTTCCTTGCCTCCAACTTACCATGAAAGTATAGGATTAGAAAAATTTTATCAGGAAGAAGAAGATCCATGTATGGATCCATCATGGCCACATTTGCAGATACTATATGAAATCTTGTTACGATATATAATTTCTGCAAATAAAAATCCTGGATTAGAAAAGAGGCATATATATCGCTTCTTGGTATAGTGACTACTCAACCTAATTGATTCTGAAGACCCTAGAGAGAGAGAGAGAGAGAGAGAGAGAGAGAGAGAGAGAGAGTATGTAAATACTATATTGCATCACATTTATGGAAAATATATGATCCATCATCCTTTTATACGGAAATAAATTAACAACATATTATATTGATTTATTTATGAAATTTAGAAACACAATGGAATTAGTGATTTATTGCAAATTTTGGGTAGCTTAATAAATGGTCTTTCATTACCTCTAAAAGAGGAACATAATATATTTTTAAGTATAGCTCTTTTGCCTCTTCATAAGCCTAAATGCCTTGATCTCTATCATTAACAACTATCATAGTGTATCACATAATTTGTGGAAAAGGATTTCACATTAGTGAATATTGTTATCAGTGGTCTACTAAGGTATTGGTATTTCATAAACAACTAAAAGGAAGTTTTTGTGAAATTTTCTAATTGTTACTAATGTATAAATATGTTGTTAAATCTGGTTATGCTTCTCCTACTTAATTAAGTTATTAAGCTGAAAATTCAGATTAACATTGAAGCAAACACATAACAAACTTTTACAGATTCAAATCTAGAAAAAATACATGCATACATAGACAAAGTGACACAAGGATTTGCTGGAAAATAGTCCCCAGAAAAACTAAATGTGGGAAAATCGGTCTGCTAGCTACTGGAGGGTTTTATTATTAAAAAAATTTTGAATACATCAAATCTGGGTTCAAAATCTAGAAAACCTAACAAATAAAATATAGATTTGCAGCTATCTTTCTTTTCTGAAGCCAAAATATTGACTGATCCACACCCTCAAATGGGATTTATAGGACTCAGCCAGATCTTGGCCCTAGAAACCCCAATGATGCCCCTGAAGCCTCTATGTCAACCTCTGTAGCCTCTTTGTCCCTTTGTACTGGCCTGGAGAGGGATGCATAACCCCAGAATGGGTGACGCAGACCCTACGCTACCCTTGAGGGACTCTGTGTAACCCCTGAGGGTCTCCTGCTGCCTAATTCTTCCCTAGGAGAGACTGCATAGCTAAAGCTACCCCTGCAATGCGCGACTGCTGCCCTCTCTGCTATTTTTGCCTCTACTTCTTTGTGCTCCCTATTGAAGCTTCTCTCTACCTCTTGCTCATTCTAGGCACAGGTATCATACCATCCCCTTTTCCTAAACTCCCCTCTCTACAGCTGAAACACTTCCGAGAATTCTTAGCAAACTCTACCCTAGAATCTCAGCTTAGCTTCAGTGCTCTACCTCTACATGTCTTTACAAATGACCCGAAGCCTTTCCTTTATACTTTTCTTGTTAGGAGACCAACGAACATGATCAGATCTTGAATCAATTGCTAAGATTAAAATAAATCTTGATCCATGTGACTTAAGACAATTTCATCACATGTTTAATTTAATTAACTTTAATTACTTAATTTTCCTCAGTTTAGACTTAGGAAATACATTAAAATAATTAATTAATTAAATATCTCCCAAACTAGATGAAATTTCCCAATCCCTTTCTAGGTCTTGTAAATCAGGTGTACTCCAGTCCCTCAAAAAATTTTGGGAGCTAGAGCACATCCGATGCTACCCCAATACACAAAATCTCAACAATCCCTCTTAGAATGGAGTGTGCACCAGCAATACATCACACCATGCATCACAAGATTTTGGGCACTAGTTTCTATGCTATTGATGTTAGGTCTGATGCCCTTCAACACTATACTAATGCTGCCATTATGTATTGCTACCCATGACGCTGCCACCACCAGTGCCACATCTTTACTATAACTCCCTCTCAATATTTTGCATCCATGTTGTCACCTGTTGCACTGCATCTTCAGTTGCTGAGAGAAACAAATAAATCTCCTACCCAATCTTTAGCAGACAAGTCAGTTGGGCTGCAACCTCATCACTGAAGCTCCATCGACTGTTGATCTATGATGTCATCTGGAGAATGATGCACAACTATAGCTCTGCACTATGTAAGTAGACTCCCTCTTCACTGCTGAAGTCACATCAGCCCCTTGTGCTGAAATATCTCACATTTTTACTACATTGTGTTGTCTTCCTGAAGCCTCCACGCTGCTGCAACTTTTCTCTACATAAGAAGCTCTTCCCTACGCTATTGAATTCACATGATCCCCTACATTGTTTCTGCCTCTACCCTACTACTACATCTGCACTGTGCTGCTCCTTCCAGCCTTCAGATCTCCGTGATTTATGCATCCACTGCTCCACTTGGCCCACTATTGTCTTAAGGATCCCATAGCTCGGATGTCATGCAAGAGATGAGAAGCTCAAGGATCCTGCCCTCATTCTATAGCCTCTCTATAGATCCATGTCGCCCAAATTTCATGGTTCATGAGTGCTCATGGCTGCATCATCTTCTGACCCATCATCTGCCACAACAGCCTTGAAAGAAGAAGCTTCCTTGTCCTTTTTCTTCCGAGGACAATTGTTGGAAAAATATCCTAGTTCGCCACACTAGAAGCACTTGATCTTTGTTAGTTCCATCTTATTCTTTCCCTGCTGCCTTTTTTATGCCAAGGTTGTATCTTCTTCATATTCCCTCTTCACCTTACTCGATCTTGTGTTGTAGTGCTTCTTGGTGAATCTGCAAAGTTCTTTTTGACACATGATTGCCCACAAGTTTTCCTAGTTTGGAAGGTCCGCTCTACCCAAGATACTTTGGACAAATTTTTCCCATTCATTTGTGACTACATTGATAGCAGGGATAATTTTAAGGATGGAAAATGATATTGAAGTTTAAAAAATTGGCGAATCTCACTAGTCCCTAATATGAAAACTATAAAATGTTTATTGATGTATTTGTAAAATTATTCAAATTTATAATGATATTATATATATTTTATATATAATGTTGGCGATTTTTAATGTAAAATAATTTTATATTGTAAAATTTGGGCGAATCATTTTTATAAAAAAATTGAAATTGGTGAATCTATTTTTTAGAAAAACCATGGAAAATTAGCCCACCTACGAATACTAGCCCCTAAAATTTTCCATGATTTATAGCAGTCTTGACCATCACATCATCCTCCACCTTTGCACCTGTGACAGTCAACTAGTCTCTAATCAACTGTAATATGAAGAGAAAATGTTCCATGTGTTCCCCCTTGGTCATCATGAATGATCGCATCTGAGTCTCTAGAAGGATCTTACTATGGAGAGACTTTCCCTCATATAGGTATGTTAAGTCCTTCCACATCTCATTAGCTGTTTTATTTTAAGCTATATGTGGGATAGCATGGTCCTTAACTCCACCCATTATTAGCCACTTGGCATGTCCCGTAGCTTCATTGTGCTTCCTCAGGAGATATGCATCAGTCGACGTGGAGAGAACTCATTTTGAATGGTATCTTAGATGATATTCCTATAGGACTATAATGATTCTAGCATTCCAAACTGAAAATTTTGATAGGGCATCTAATCTGTCTTGATCACGCAGTCCATGAGGAGCCATCTACTCAGAAAACTGTCGGAGCTCCTCTTCTCTCTGCTAGAGATCTGGATCTAGTGTCCTTTGTGAAATGGGAACCCTTTTCTCCCTTTGACAAGTGATTTCCCTTCTTGTAAATATGCCAAATCAACAATGATTCAACTCTCTTCAATCCTCTAATCCATATGCAAGTTTCGTTTTCTAGAAACTCTCTGAGAAGTTGATCTCCTCCTGCTCTTTGTCACTAGTTCTTAGGCTAAAATTATGAAAAATTCATAAATTTAACCCCACAAGCACCTTCTGAAGTTCTGCAGCTGTGCTTCAGGCACCTTTGAATCAGACAAATTTAGATCTGTGTCACCCTAGCTGGCTTCAGAAAATCCCAACACTGCCTCTATGCTGCCTCTGCGCAGTAAGTACATTGGCGTGCATGGAAGGAGCATACGACTGTGTCACCGTGCCCTCTATGTGATTCTTATCTCTTTGAAACTATGTTGTCACTTCAGATCAGGCCTTCTTCTACTTCTGCTCTTCCTGCTACTTTTTGCAGCAAGATCCTCCAGACTTCAGCTCATGACCTTACTAGATCTGCAATTGCTTTGATACCATGTGAAAATTTTTGAATGTTACTAATGTAGAAATCTAATGTTAGATCTGGTTATGCTTATCCTACTTAGTTAAGTTATTAATCTGAAAATTCAGATTAACATCGAAGAAAACACATAAAAAACTTTCACCGATTCAAATCTAGAAAAAGTACATGCACACATAGACAATGTGACACGAGGATTTTCTAGACAATAGTCCCCAGAAAAGCCCAATAAGGGAAAATTGGTCTGTTGGCAACTGGAGGGTTTTATTATTAAGAGTTTTTTGAATACAACAAATCTGGGTTCCAGATTTGGAAAACCTGACATAGAAAATATAGATCTGCAACTATCCTATTTTTCTAAAGCCAAAATATTTATTTATCCACACCCTCAAATGAGATTTATAGGACTCAGCTAGATCTTGGTCATAGAAACCCCAGCGCTACCCGTGAAGCCTCTATGTCAGCCTCTACAGCCTTTGCATCCCTCTTCGTTGGCTTGAAGAGGTCTACGTAACCCCGGAATGGGTGACACAAACCCTATTCTACCCTTGAGGGACTTTACATAACTCTTAAGGATCTCATGCAGCCTAACACTACCCTGGGAGAGACTATGTAGCACCTGCATAGCTGAAGCTACCCCTGCACTACGTAGTTGCTGCCCTCTCTATTGTTGTTGCCCCTGCTTCTTTGTGCTTCCTCTTGAAGCTTATCTCTAGCACTTTCTGATTCTAGGCACTGGGATCAGACCATCCCCTTTTCCTAAACTCCCCTCTTTGCAGCTAAAACACTTCTGAGAATTCTTAGCAAACCCTACTCTAGAATCTCAGCTTAGCTTCAGTGCTCTACCTCTATGTGTCTTTAAAAATGACCCCAAGCCTTTCCTTTATACTTTTCTCATTGGGAAACCAATCACAATGATCAGATGCTGAATCAATGGCTAAGTTTAAAAGAAATTTTGATCTATGTGACTTAAGACACATGTTTAATTTAATTAACTTTAATTATTTAATTTTCCTTAGTTTCGACTTAGGAAATACAATAAAATAATTAATTAATTAAATATCTCCCAAATTAGATGACATTTCCCAAATCCATTTTTGGGTCTTGTATATCAGGTGTACTCTAGTCCCTCCACAAATTTTGGGAGCTAGAGCACAACCAATGCTACCCCAATACACAAAATATAAAACGTTTTGTTGCTAGGAGAGCTCGGGGAAGATGTAGAAATTATGCAATATTTTGAATTCTAGTCATTCATGGTACCTCTGTTTCAGTAGATAGGTTGTTTCCTCAATTTCTCACATTTCCAAGTTTCTAGTTCAATTTTGAAATTCCATTTTTGAAGCATTCCTACTTGTTATCTTCGGTTTTGTATATTTTCTTTGAGAGTTGGTGTTTGATTAAGTCATTATGGTTAAAATTGTATAAGATTTTATATTTTAATTTCTTCACATTCATTTTGAATATTTTCTGAGTTCAAAATAAAATTTCAACTATCAGGACACAACCATTTATATTTTATTTTCTCAGGGATCTAGGTGGTAGGTTCTTGTCTCCTTAGCATCCTCCTTTTGAATTTTCCAATCCATCTATCCTTCCTTTTCAACTAATAGTTGAGAGCCACAATTGTTAGCTTCTCATATCATTTTTAGCTACATAGAGAATAATTTTTTTATCCCTTGTTTGTTTTTCTGAGTTGTTGACACTCACACAAGTCCTTCAGTTATTTGCAAAATCCTCTTGCAACAATTTAATATAACTGTTAGTAAGTTTAAAATCATTCACAAACCTTATCAAGTTTGTTTGGATAATTTTACTGGTTGCTAACATGGAAAATTTCCAGGTGGAAAAGTGAAATCTTTTCCTCTAGAGGAATGATTAGATTGTCCACTTGGTAGCTAAAAATAGAAACATGATCCTTCCTCCAATTTCTGAAGCATTAGAGAATAATAAAACATGTAACTGGCATTAGGTAGTGCATGACCGTACAGTGAATACATAACAAATATGTTCATAGATATGGATGAAAACTTTTTTAATGAATGCCAACAAAAATTCCAAGAGGATGAAGCAAATGCAAGAGAAATTGAAGAGAAGTGAGATGTTATTTGGAAGCATCTGGAAGTTGTGGCCAAATAAAGTGGTTTGAGTGAAGATCCAATTACATTTGGGCAGAGTTTAAATTTTAAAGGGGATGAAAATAATTCTGGATGTTTATGTCGCCTACTAACCAAATGTAGTAGAATGATTTTCTTCTAAGCTATTTTCTCTTTAACTCTTTTGTACACATTCATATCTTCAAAAATTGTTTCACTTGTGTGATTGGGACATAGGCACCCATCATTACTTATTTTTTAAGTTTAAATACATTTGTAATTAGACACTTTAAAATTTATTTTTCCAGGGAAGGATAATATAATGTGTCAATTGGTTTTTATTCAGGAATAGATTGTTTTAACTAACTACTATCGGAAATTATTTAGATGGTTCAAGCATATGTAGTCTATATTTTCCAAGTTGGATGAGCAGTTGAGAATTCAAAAAATGGAAGGTATTGAAGTGGTTGCATTACATTCCCATAACTGTAATTGAGTGATCAGTTTATGTTGAGTTAAGACCAGGTCTCCACCATGATGTTAAAAATTTTGGAGCATTTTGTATGAAAGTGTATTATAATATAACCAAAAACTTGTTTTTGCACTGGTTCGAAGTGAGTGCTTTTCTATCATTACTTTATTTTCAAATGGTACTAATATTGGCTACATGTGTTTGAACTTTGAAGGTACTGCTGATTTGCAGGTACGCAAATTCTTGTTCAGCCCATAAGTGATATAAAACCCAACCTATGAACGTTGGAATTTTGATGCTTCATTATTTTTTGTGATAACTAAACATAAGGGAAGAAAACATTTAATTGATGAAGTTTTAAGGTGTTTACAGTCGATCATTTATTTCAGGTAGCACCCTCATTTTACACATGCTACAATAGGGTAGGAAAATCAATAAAATCCTTTGAGAAGTAGTGTAGCATGAATAATCTCCCTTGATCACTAAATTTGATTTCATGTTGTCATAAATAGGTGTGATGCTAGTTACAAGATAGTTTTCACAACTAGATTGTTGGTCAGGCCTTTGACAAGGTTGAAACTGGGCTTGAAAACTTAAACGAGCTCCACTACAGTAGAATATTTGTACAGATAATTGCAAGTGGAACAAAAAATATTAGCCATTCCATATATAAGGTCATGCCTCAAGAGCTCACATTTGCTCATGTTATAACAAACCACTGAAACTAAAATTAGGTTCCCTTGGTTCAATTTTGTTGAATAATATCAAGTCAAACACATCTAAAGCATACATGTTTTTATTTAACTATAATAGATTCTAAATTCTTCATACAAAAACATAAAAAAGGAAAAATTATATGAATTCCCCATTATCTTGAATACTAAATTGCACATTGACAAATTTCCTAGAGGCATGTATAAAGTTAAAATCAAAAAATTTAAAAAAGTTTCCATGTCAACTACCCACATGTTTCCCTAATATTTGTAGCATTATGGACTCAACACACCTCAAGCTATGATCCATGTTGGGTTTGTGTTATATTCTTTCCACGACTAATCATGTGCGGGGGGGCGGTAGCCCACCTTGTACATTGCGCTAGGTGCAACGTACGAGGGGGTCGAAGGGGGGGTGATAGCCCCCCTGTCGGGGTCCGGGGCAGTGCCCCGGAAAAAAAAATTTGGTCCTTATTTTCCGGTGGGCGAACCCGCCCATGGTTTTGTGCATGGGTTTGCACATGGTTTTGGGGCATGATGGTTTTCGGCCCCTGGTATTTTGTAGATCCGGTCAAGGGAACTATGGTTATGTTCTAATCCATGGTTAATGGATTGGGGTTTATGTATGCTTCAGCATGTATATATATGTGTTGTAACACTAAAAGGAATATAATGAAAAATCAAGCTGGTCATCCCGATTTGTGATGCAAGGGAGAATCTCTGTGTTTATCTATTTTATGTTTTATGCTCTCGCTATTGTTTATTTTCTGTTTTAAGATTCGTTTGCAGATAATTTCTATACAAGGTTAAAACTTACATTTGGTATCAGAGCAGTTTTGGCTTCAAGGGGACACCTTTGCTATTGAGGGGTTTTTTTCTCGGGCCTAAGGTAGACCCTGTTCAATGGGAGATCTACGGGACTGATTCTTATGGTGAAAGAAGATGGCAAGCGGCGGGAAGAGAGAGATCGAGAAATTTAATGGTCAGAGTTTTGAGTTGTGGAAGCTAAAGATGGAGGATCTGCTGGTGGATAAAGATCAGTGGATCGCAGTAGATCCAGGTACTAAACCAATGGCAATGTCAGATAGACTGGAAGAAGCTAGATCATAAGGCAAAGATCACAATACAGTTGTGTATCTCATATTTAGTATTGTTGAATGTATCTAGGGAAGCTACGACGAAGACCTTATGGGACAAGCTAGGGACTTTGTACCAATCTAAGTCTTTGGTGAATAAATTTTTCTTGTGGAAAAAGTTGTATAACCTGAGGATGAAGGATGGAGACTCGGTGACAGAGCATCTGAACACCTTCAATACTATGGTAAGTCAGCTTTCATCTATTGATATTAAAATCTCAGATGAAGATAAGTGCATCCATTTTTTGTGTTCTCTACTAGATTCATGGGACATTCTAGTTATTGCAATAGGTAGCAATACAACTACCTTGAATTTTGATGACATTGTCTCAACCTTGTTGTCGAAGGAAATGAGACAGAGAAATATGGAAGGTCAGAATGGAGATGCCTTATCTGTACGAGGAAGGTCCCAGAACAGAAATAAGAATAAGGTTTCGAGTGGGAGATCTAAATCTAGACGGAGATATAAATCTCCTGGAAAGTTTGTAAAGGTGTGCTAGAAATGTGGAAAGGAAGGGCACTACAAAAAGGACTGCAGATCAAAAGCTCCTAAGAAAGGAAAGGGATCTGATGATGCTCCTTCTGCAGAGGCAAAAACCACCTCGAATGAAGGTGGGGATGTGTATTTGGCTTCTTCTTCAAATACACATGTAGATCATGAGTCATGGTTGATTGACTCAGGTGCATCATTTCACTTCACTCCCCATAGGGAGTGGTTCTGCGAGTATGAGAAATATCATGGTGGTGATGTCTTCTTAGGTGTTGATAGGAAGGCCAAAATCATCGGACATGGAAAATTCAAGCTGAAGCTGCAAGGTGGAAGGATTAGAACACTTCCTACTATTCTGCACATTCCTGCATTGGCCAGAAATCTGATTTCTGTAAGCAAGATGGATGATGTAGGTGTAAAAACAGTGTTCAAGAAAGATACCTGTAAGATGGTTCGGGGAGCACTAGTATTATTGCGGGGAGTTCACATTGGAACTTTGTACAAGCTTCCAGGCATCACTATTATTGATGGGTGCAACATTTCTATGGTTCCCGAAAGTGGAGTGTAAAGCCTAGCGGTCTATGGAGGAAAGACCATGCTATGGCATGAAAGGCTTGGACATATTGGAGAGAAGGGCCTTCAGATACTACATGGAAATGGTATGGTAGAAGGTATGTCCAATAGCTCTCTGGATTTCTATTTCTATGAACATTGTGTGTATGGGAAGCAGAATCGGGTGAGTTTTCCTTCTAGCACTAGGAGGTTGAACAAGATATTAGAGCTTGTGCACAGTGATGTCTTTGGACATGTGTCGGTTCCATCACTCGGTAATTATATGTACTATGTTTCATTCATAAATGACTTCTCAAGGAATACATGGATATATTTCTTGAGGAAGAAATCTGAAGTCTTTGACAAATTTAAAGAATTTAAGGCTCTAATGGAAAACTAGACAGAGAAGAAGATAAAAGTGCTGAGGACAGATCATGGTGGGGAGTTCTGCAAGAAGGAATTTAAATAGTTTTGTAAGAAGTGTGGTATAGCACGACAGAAGACTACTCCATAAACACCTCAGCAAAATGGAGTCGCAGAAAGAATGAACAGAAGTTTGATGGAAAAGGCAAGAAGCATGCTCAGTGGTACCGGGTTAGGACAATAATTCTGGGCAGAGGTAGTGGAGACTGCATGTTACTTGGTTAATAGATCACCTTCATCAGCATTGGAGGATAAGACTCCACATGAGGTATGGACTGGTAAGAAACCCTCTCTTTCACATCTGAGGGTATCTGGATGTGATGCATATGTACATGTTACAAAGGATAAAAGGACCAAGTTGGATAATAAATCTGAAAGGTGCATCTTTATTGGGTATAAAGATGGTTTAAAGGGTTACAAGCTTTGGAACCCGGAAATAAGGAAGGTTGTGTATAGCTGCGATGTGGTGTTTAGAGAGGTGAAAGATGTTGTTAAACATGAATTCCTACCAAAGGAACTTGAAAAGATAGAGTTTGAGCTAAAGGAGGATGAATCAGACTCTACAACAGAAGAAGACTCGGAAGAGGAAGAGCCACAAACTCCAGTTGTGAGAAGATCAGTTTGGGAAAGAAGACAACCAGAAAGGTATAGTCCATCTACTTTCTGTTCAAATTTTTCTTTAACTATAACTGATGATGATCCCAAAACCATTAGAGAGGCAGTAGATTCAGAGGATGGAAAACTCTGGAAGGAGGCCATGGTTGATGAAATGGCATCCTTGCATAAAAATGAGGCATGGGATCTAGTGGAGTTGCCGGCTGGAAGGAAGCCCATCGGAAGGAAATGGGTGTTTAAGAAGAAGATGAATGTAGAAAGCAAGGTGGATAAATACAAAGCTCGGTTGGTAGTAAAAGGTTATTCCCAGGTGCTAGGAATTGATTTTGGTGATATTTTTTCTCCTGTTGCCAAAGTTACTTCTATTAGATTACTTTTATTTGTTGCTGCTACATTTGATTTTGAGGTAGAACAGATGGATGTAAAGACAAAAAAATTTCACAGGGATCTGGAAGAGGAGATCTACATGAAACAACCTAAAGGCTTTATTGTGAAGGGAAAGAAAGAGCTGGTAGGCAAGTTAAAGAAGTCTCTGTATGGGCTAAAACAGTCACCAAGGATGTGGTATCAAAAATTTGATACCTATATATGGGGACTTGGCTTCACCATAAGCAAGGAGGATCACTGTGTTTATTTTAAACTAATTGGTGACCGTGTTATTTATTTGGTCTTATATGTGGATGATATGTTGTTGATTGGAAATGCAAAGAAATTATCCAAGATTTGAAGACCCAACTATTCTCCAAATTCGACATAAAGGATCTTGGTGTTGCAAACCATATTTTGAGCATGGAAATTAAGAGAGATCAGGAAAAGAGGAAGTTTTGGTTAAACCAGAGGAAGTATGTCGAGACTATATTGTAGAGGTTCAATATGCAGGATAGTAAACCGGTGAATGTTCCGATTCTTGTAGGTACAAAGCTATCTGATGAACAATGTCCCAAGACACAAGAAGAAGAGGAGGATATGTCCCGTGTTCCATATGAAAGTGTAGTGGGTAGCCTGATGTATGCAATGGTATGTACTAGATCAGACATTGCACATGCAGTGGGAGTATTGAGCAGGTTTATGTCAAACCCAGGGAAGGAGCATTGGACAGCAGTGAAGCAAGTTTTCAGATTTTTGTGTGGCACTACTGATTATCGCTTGTGCTACCAGGGAAAACAAGGATTGGAAAGAGTGTTGGACAGTCATAGTTTTGTTGATGTAGAATGGGCTGGAGATCTGGACCAAATAAGATCTACAAGTGGGTATGTGTTTAGCCTATTTGGAGGTGAAGTTATTTGGATGAATAAAAGACAATCTGTAGTGGCTCTTTCAACTACATAGGCAGAATACATGGCAGCCACTCATGCAAGCAAGGAAGCAGTTTGGTTGCAGAGATTGTGTTCAAGTATGGGGTTGGTGCAGCAAGCTATAAGGATAGACTGTGATAGCCAAAGTGCAATTTTCTTGGCTGAGAACTCTGCTTATCATTCAAATACAAATCACATTGATGTTCAATATCACTTTCTGAGATATATGGTTGAGGCTGAAAGGGTGTTGTTGGTAAAGGTGGACACTTAGAAGAATGTTGCAGATGCATTGACAAAGTCTATGAGCACTCAGAAGTTCTCTTGGTGTAGAGAAACAATGGGTGTTGCAAATCTAGGCTAATGACTCAGCTCTCCTGTGGCCCCCTGCGGAAAGAAAACAACAAGTGGGAGAATGTTGGGTTTGTGTTATATTCTTTCCATGACTAATCATGTGTGGGGGGGTGATAGCCCCCCCTGTATGTTGTGTTGGGTGCAACATACGGGGGGGTCACAGGGGGGGAAATAGCCCCCCCTATACATTGTGTTGGGTGCAAAATACGGGGGGGGGTCACAGGGGGGGCGGTAGCCCCCCCTATTAGCGTGCAGGGCAGCGCCCCGAAAAAAAAATAAAAATAAAAAAAAATAAAAATAAAAAAATAAAAAAAAATAAAAAAATAAAAAATAAATAAAAAATAAAAAATAAAAAAAATTGGTCCTTATTTTCCGGTGGGCAGACCCGCCCATGGTTTTGTGCATGCGTTTGCACATGGTTTTTGGGCATAATGGTTTTCGGCCACTGGTATTTTGTAGATCCGGTCAAGGGAACTATGGTTATGTTCTAATCCAGGGTTAATGGATTGGGGTTTATGTATGCTTCAGAATGTATATATATGTGTTGTAACACTAAAAGGAATATAATGAAAAATCAAGTTGGTCGTCCTGATTTGGGATCTAGGGGAAAATCTCTGTGTTTATCTATTTTATGTTTTATGCTCTTGCTATTGTTTATTTTATGTTTTAAGATTCCTTTGTAGATAATTTCTGTACAGGGTTAAAACCTACAATCTAAAGCATGCTTGGCCTTATAAATATTATCAAAACTGAGTCTAGTGTAATGGCCTAAAAAAAATAGAAACACCAAGTATGAGACAACTCATTTGGAAAAGCACCTATTATCGTACCAAATTAGATGTGGAAAGGATCTACTTATAGTGCAGATTATTTTTCCCAAACATACAACTAAGAAACATCATAAGGTTTGAACAAAGTAATAAAGTTTTGTAAGAAAAGTAAACACCACAACTAAAAGTTATGACAAATAATCATAAATATCAACATCATAACTTAATTTTATATGATTCTTTTGAATGTTAATAAAGTGTCAACATTCATTAGGTCGAAATGGAAAATAGTCAAATCACCACAAGCTTAAAAGTTGAATGGTAAGATAAAGAAAATAAAAGGAAATTGGTCTTAAAGATAATTACATATGGTTGTCCACTTTTGTTAAGAAAAAATGGATAACCATCAATCTAGAAATTAAGAATAGTAAACTTTTTTATTCTTTATATATACTACATGGAACTAAAAATTTTCCTAGGACATCATCCTTCTCTATACAACATTCTTAGTTGAACAGGTCCATTTTTTGTATGTTTGAATTATTTTTCCTCTTTTTTCACTTTTAAGAATGGTAGGGAAAATATATATTATGAAATATAGTTTTTTGCAATCTGCATAGTGTTTAAGATGAGTTTTGGCCTTATCAATTTCTTGATGCAAAGCATACAATTCTTGTATGCCTGAATAACACCTTGGGCGTGTTGCTTCTAATGTAGGAAATATTTTCATTATTCTTTAAAGTGGTTCTGCTCGAGTTCTAACTTCTTGAATTCATAAATATTTAGGAAGATAGTTCTCCATATACCTTTATCTATCAATCTTTAAGGTTTGAGTTTGAATATATTCAAGGCATATCTTACTGGTTATAGAGAATAAATCTTTACTTCAACATTCATTGGAATGAAAATCCTACTTCCTAACAAAACCTATTAAAAGAAAACTTAGATGCTTGGGCACTAATCCATGTTAGCCTCTCTCATAAAACAATAATAAATCCAAAAATAAAATAAATAAATTAAATATTAAAAGTTAGTAATTTTTTCCTAACTCTTTAGTTTGGGTTGTTCCTCTAAGATAGGAGTTAGTTTAGGTAGCTCCTATATTGGTGTGTGTTTGGTTGAGAAATTATCTCAACAAGGTGTTCGAGATAGCAGGTACTATCTTGAGACACTGTCTCCTCATCTATTTAATTGTAAAATTACATTCTTTTAATAATGAGAAAATATGTGAGGAAGCCATGAGGCTGAAGCCTTTTCCGCCAATATTTGGTCTCTGGTTTTTTATGTGTGTTTTATGTATTTTTATGAGTTAATTTGATGTTTAATATGTGGTATCAGAGGTTGTTAAGATGCCTGTTTTAAATCTACAAGTTTGTATATACGTATATTGTGTTGCAAGTTGTGAATTCTGGAATACACACTGCGTAAAAGAGATTTCACACTACATTAGCAGTTGAACCAATTTTTTCGATTCTATACAACTCGTGGGAATGATTATAGTCTCAACGTAGATGTTGGGATGGACGTAGGAGAATGCAGCACCGTGGAGTCTGCAGCTGTGGGTGAACCATTGTAAAGAGGAGCAACCGTAGAGATTGCAAGAGTGTCGATGCATTCAATAGTATTCGAAGAATGTTGAGGTAAATGGGCAGCAATAAGAAGGTTGCAGCACTACGACTAGGAGCGTTAGGTACTGGATTGTGATGGAGAGCGGCCATAAGTAAATACTCACTGAAACGGCAATGAAACGACCCATTTACCATCGCATTTTATAAACCCACAGGTCCCATCTAAATAGTGACTTCTTGTTTTCCTGCGTTAAATGTAAAATGAAATGATACATATGTTGTTGGTTGCTTTGATGTTGGAGAAATAAACTGCAGTTTGTATTGTTTAACGGATTCATAATTGGATCTTAGGCGAGTTGAATCATTGGTTCCCCACACTTGAAAGGCAATAATGTTTGCATAGAATATGTATGAAATTGTGTTGCAGAAAATTTGTTAGCAGAGGAAAGAAATTGGAAATGATTGCATTGAACGCACTGATAGAGGCCACATTGGACCTGTGATATCCCATGTGGAGTAGTGAACAAAGATTAAGAGCTCATTGTCTTGCAATAGGACAACAGGTATTTCCATTGGGTCATTTCTACGGTTTTAGAATTATATATAATTTCTCAATCTACTAGTGTTGGAATATTGTTGGGTGGATCAAAAAGTATATAGATGATAATTATAGATTTAACGGAAATGTTTACACTTCAACAATTTTGGGAAGGAATGAACCTTGACGGATGCTTGCTTCAGGAGAGTTTCAATAATAAATTTCCAATTGTTTCACTAATATGGTAGGCTTTATACCATTTGGGTTGTGTTATCACTCAGGTTTTCCTAGAAGTTGTGTAAGAGGAAAGTATACCCGAGGTAACCACAAACCAATCTTTTAGATGCAGAATCTAGCCAATCTGCATCCAGAGAGGGCTCTCTCTTTATGATTTATCTTTGTTTTTGAATGATTTTAGGCTAGTTATAGATGCAAAGTTTGGTTTGGGAAAATGGTGGAATCCACAAACTAAGGGCAAGGTTGAGGGCTTTCAGTCCATTGGGCTATGGAGTCTAAGGATGGCTTTACTGGATTTCTTTTCTAAACACAAGATGGTATTACAGGGCAAGATAGTTAGACAGAGAACAATCCTTAAAATTTAAAGTGGATGGATGGTCTTGAAGGGATGAAAGGCAGCTAAGAATCTTTCACCATATTCAAGAGAAAGAAAATTGTTGGTATCAAACTACTCTGTTGTTGTATGTCATAAATTGTTCCTTCTGAAAGCTCCAATTCATCGCCGCTACTTGTACTGAGCTTTCCATTCACCTGTTGTCAAAGCCCTGTCTCACTTCCTCTGGCCATTATAAACTGATGACATCACCGATTCTGTTCTCTCAATATAAATAGATATACATCTTGATTCTTTATTGTTAACATACATGTCACTTTTCTCTGAAGCCTCCTCAACAGGAAAGAAACAAAGGCTGAAACTTTTGAGATGAAGCTTTGACGAAGGAGTGATCGGTGGTGTGATCTTCTTATTGATAATTTTTGTGTGGTAAGGTAAGATCAAGGCCGTTTTTTGAAAGTCGTGTTGACTGTATGGAAGGAGATCACTTTGCTTCATCGATTATTGGAGCTACATTTTCTACAGGAAGAATTGAGTTTCCTGTCTGAATCTGTCGTGAGACTGGATCATAGTATCTACATGTCAGAAAGTGTTATTGGCACCCAGGCGCATCAACAATAAACTGTTTTTTTTGGAGGTTGTGTGAAGCTGTTGAATTCAAATGCTGGCAACACAAGGAATTGAGCATTTTGAAGCGGTGTTTGAAAATAAGGATGCAAGAATTAAGTGCGATGCTGAAGGTAAAGCCTGGGCAGTGTTGATTTATGCATTGACCAAGTGCGGATGTGCTACCATTTTGGGTGTGGAGTTGCTCAACGGAAGAGTGAGGAGTATAGATGAGCATTGGTGTGGAGATTTGTTGGCAAGTGTGAAGAGTCGAGACTTTCCATACATGTGCGTGGAGTAGCGTGAGAACATTGGAAGGCTATGTTGTCCATTTAAGAGCTCTACGTATCCAACATCCAACAACACTCAATGATGAGTGCCAGCTTTAACATTGTGGAGGTAAAAATCCACAAGGTAAAATCCATTTTCCCATAAAATGAAATCAAAATATGGAGATGGTTGTGCTTTCATTCACCTTTTTACGTGAACGTAAAATTCAGGTTTTAAGTGAAATCACCAAGTATTTTTTTTAAAAAGGTTTAAACATGGGAGTTAATTCTTAGTGGAAAGGTAGTATATCTTATTTTAAAAAGTGGAGGCATTTTTTTTAATGAAAGCGATTTTACTTTTTTGAAATAAGTGGAGGTATTTTTTTAATGAAGTGGGTGATTAAGTTAATGGAGAGATAAAATTTTAGTAGATATTTCCTTGGAGTGATAAGTGAGTGGAGTGAAAAGTGAGGTTAATGGAATTGAAGTATTGAAAAATTGATTCACCTTTTTTTATAAAGTGATTTTATAAATTGGAGTAATAAGTTTGATGTTTCCAACTTTTGTAATTTGGAGAGATAAGTTTGTTTAAAAAAAAAACAAAAAAAAGGGGTGGAGTGAGAGTTTTTTAAGTGAAATTCTATTTGTAATTTTTGAGCAATAAGTGATTTTGTGGAGTGATAAGGATTCAATTTTTTTGTAAATTTGGAGTGATAAAAAGAAAGCTCGTTGCTGTAGGAGGTTGAGTTTGTTTTTGAAGTCATTTTTCTTCCAAGAAGTTTTGAAACATTGATTCCATGAAGATGTTGTGAAGCTGAATGATTATGTACCCCAAAGTTTAATAAAGATATCATTTTTTGGTGATTGTGTCCTAGATCCGCCCAAAATTGAATAAATGGATCTTAGGTACAAGAAGAGTGTGTTAATGATGGTGCATGATTCATGTTGTTGCTTGTGATTTGTGTCTAGTTTTGACACATAAATTATTTCATTTAACACATACATAAAGTTCAATACAAACAAGCACAACATCTATAACAAAGTATCTACAAGGAAGGATAATTAAGCTCAACACATGCATTTGCATCACTACAACAAATAATCGAAGTTTTCAACATTGGCATTCTACCTCAACAAGAAAATTCACTCAATACAATCAATTTCATGAATCTGGAAACTCCATCGTTTCAAAGCAAAGTCTACATCAACATTCTTGCAAATACATTTAAGAACTTGTAATCAAATTCATTGTTTTAAGTGAATCATTAAAAATTCATTGTTAATGAATTTTTAAGAGGAAAACTGAATTCATTATTTTAAGTGAATCATTAAATCATTGTAAGCTTTCTTGGGTGCATTTTCGACAGTGTTCGACACCCTTTCTTTAAGAAAAATCAAGTGAGTGCAAGAGTTTTAACTCTAAATAAAACAAGCAACAAGTTCAGATCTCCTACAAGCAAGTGTAAGTATTCATTCAAGCAATTTGTATCAATTCAGTACAAAGTTGCAGCAAGCGAGCATGAGTTCCAGTAAACTTGAAACAAGAGAAACAAGTTTTCACCAAGCAAGACATCCAGCAAATTCTGAATCAAGAAAGCGTGAATTCAAAAGTTCAAGAAAGAAAGTGTTCCAAGAAAACACAATAAGCAACAAATCAAACGAGCGTGCCATTAAAGCCACATAGCAAGCGAGCATGTCATTCAAGTAACAAAATAAAGTGAAATAGTTTAAAGCACGACATCTACGACAAGAGAGCTTGAATTCAAGAGAGCGAGTTCAAATGGCGCAACACATCCAGTTGTTAAAAATTCTTCAAAATTTGATCCTCTCAAGTGATGAAGACATGGTGCAAATCAACAAAGAAACTCTTGCTGATCTTTCACGGCATGTACAACAAACAAATGAAACCATTGAGTTTCTTCAACTAGAGTTGCAACTACAAAAAAATTATTTGCAAGAAAAGAGTGATACTTCCAATTCTTTGAACCATCCAGATGATCAGTCATTCATCCAAATAGCTTCAAGTGTCGAAGTTGTTCCAGTTCAAATTTCTTCCAATCTCATCATCAAGCCATGGGAAGAAATTCAAAATAACAAAAATTGAAGAGGCTTAGGATATGTCAACGATGACACCAACTTCCATATCCCAGATTATTCCAAGAAAATTAAGTTCGTCAGTGCAGGATTTCTTGCACAAATCACCTCAACCAGTTTTGAGAAAGTTGCAGACAAAGAGAAATGCACGCAACCTGAAGTTGAAGTCAAACTGAGATGTTCTCATTGTCACAAAACCATTCATATGGAAGATCAGTGTTTTGATCTCCATCCTTGTCACCATTGTCGCAAGCCAAATCATTCATCATAGAAATGTTGCAACCAACAGAAATCAGCCAGATTGAAGATACATTATGAATGGATCGATCCTTGGGAATGGTCATCCATAGTTAAAACATTGTCTCAATTCTACAATCGAATACAATCACGCATAGTGCAGCCGACAGTGAAAAGAACATGATACTCTCATGCAGTGGAACGGGGGAGTACACCAGTGCAACACTCCTACACCTAAGGGGGGGAGTTCAGGAACAATTTCCAGAGAAGTGTTCCAATCGACCAAGATTTGTATCTAAGAACTACGTCACTTTGGAAGGAGATATAAAACACGTGGTTCAAACTTCCAAAATATTATGAAACCCTATCAAAAAAAACTTATCTTCATAAAAAATATCGAACAGTAGAAAAGCACAAACCTCCAAAAAGCAACAACACACAAAATCAAGGTTGGTGTTCCTTTATCAATTAGCCTCCATCAACCTCGCATATTTCTTTTGAATAAAGAAAAGAATATAGCAATATAAAATGGGCTCCCTTATGAAATATCTAGTTAAATTCAATCCTAAGTTCTAAAATAATTATTCCAAAGCTACTAGAGTATTCAATCGCCAAGTATTTCTACAAATAATAAACTAGGGAAATTTATAACCACTTGAAAAATCCATAATTGCTATAGATATGCTTTCATAAAGGAAATTTGATGCCATGACCCAATCAGTTAATATTTTTTATAGCCAAATTAATCATCAATATATTGGAACTTAAACAAAAAAATACCTTTGAATCTGAAAGGCTTTGTTCGACAACATCCATATTTCCCATCCAACAAAAATGTATATTGTAGTGTTGCATTTCCACATGCACATAGCATATCAAAGAAAATAATCATATCAAATCCAAGAATACAGATGAAAAAACCTGGGTCGTACAATTGATGTGCAAGAAAAACTTTTAGATATGGTTTGAAAAATTTTGTACACTCTCTTCATGTTGAACATCAAACTATTTTCATCCTTACCATAGTATATGTTATTTAAATTAAATATTCATAAGAATAAATTCATTTGAAACATTTCAAACAACCAGTCTATGGACATCAATAAGCCATGTTAGGGGAGCATCTGAAATCATCCTAGAAAATACGATCTTTTCATTTCAAATGTAACTCTAAATCCTCAAAAAACAAAGAACTTCCTAAAATCATATAATATAGTGCAAGCCACATTGTTTTGTGTCACTTTCAAAAGACGACACTTCAAAAAATAATTAGTAACATTACCATTCAAAATTTAAATTTAAAACTTAAGATTGATATTTAACCACATTCCAATGTAAAATAAAATTTCTTAGTGGGCCTTTTTAGCACTATTTTGTTGTTATTTTGTTATATGTCTAGAAGGAGTAGTTTCTACAAAAATCAGGTGTAATTCATATGGATTATCCATAAAGAAAACAAGATATCTACTAAAATTTTAAAGTAAAGACTACTGAGGATCTCGTCAAACGAAAGACTTCCTAGGCATTTAATTTTTTATTATGCCTTAAAATTAAGGATCCACAAAGTCGATAAAATCTGCCTAAAGACTATATGCATGTAATATGATCCTTGAACTAAAAAAAAAAAAATCAAAAAGGCTACAAGAACAGTGCACATTGAACAAATTATCATACTAAATTTTAAACAGATTAATATATTGGTGGCGAAACAATATTACATGAAATGGAGTCTCAGAATCACCATGTCTATGTATTGTACTCTTCCAATAAAAAAAAATTGTATTTCTAACAAATGAACAGGCTGAATAAATAGAAAAACATTTACCAACATAACTATAACATATAGATGATGAATTATGTAATCCATATTGATACGTTTGCTTGTTTTTGTTGTGGTTTTTTATAGAAAGGCTTGAACTTGTCCCAATGTTTTTTAATGGCATACCTTCAGTCTTAGTGAACTAAAAACCCTATGGGTAAGACACGCCCTCTCTTCAGGGTAGGAAGAGGTGGAATAATCATATTTTCCCATTCAACAACCAACTGCCCCATCCAAACATCTTTTCTGATCTTTTGGTAAGGTTGATTTGAAGAATTCCTGTAGGCACCACATGCACAAATGGATATAGCAGGATGATTTAAACTTTTTTAGACCTCCCAAATTGAAAACTAGTGTGATAACACTAGGATTTGAGCTCTAATCTCAAATAAAAACCATATACGCCCATTAAAAAAACCAAAAATTGAGTAAACATGGTGATTGGATAGAAATCCTTTGATACATCGTAGAAGGAAATATCCCTAGTATCGGAAACACCTTATTTTTCATCCTTATTTCATTCTGTACAATGTTATTCATTAAATAAATCCATGGTTCTTACATGTTTTCACATTAATATATAGAACAGACTTGCACACTTAATCTTCCAATGACAAACCTGATAGTGGACTGCCCTCAAAACCCCCTCACCCCATAAAGAAATAAAATACAAAAAAAAGTAATCTCAGACCAATCATAATTCGACCATTAACACACTGTTATATCACATACATGAAGCAAATGATATCCAATATCCATAACTCATTTGAACACCATTGTAATGCGCTTAAACTAGGCCTTTGTGAATCACAACACCCATTTGACATGAAAATCATTTAAAACCTACTTCCATTTATGTACCTAAAATATGTTCTAGAAGAAGCATATGCATCTTTCATACCTCATAGTGGAAGAACCGGAACCAGAACCACCCAAGGAGGCTTCATTACACTACCCAACAGAAAGGGGGAAATGGTATTTCCTCCTTGCCTCACCAATAAATTGTGAAATCTATTTGGAAAAGGAAAAACATGAGACCCTTGATTGATGGGTCAATATGGAGAACCTTAAATTTGTAAACTTGAATCCTCTAACCCTCTATCCACTCAACCCCATCATATCATCCAACCCCACTTTCATTAGTAATAAGTGTAAAAGGAAAAATGTGGGGTGGCCCATGGTCGCATGGTTGTGATGGTGGCTCTCAAATATTTCATTTCAGGATCTATAGGTCTGGATGTCACCTTGCCGCTCTAAATTTCAAGCGTTGAGGTATGATGAATTTTCAACCTACATGACCTCCCAAACATACCACAATTTGATATGCAATTTAAATGACGTGTTGGGTTCAAATCGCACCAGGTGAAGTTCAAAACACCTTTGAGTGAGTTGTATGTTTTTTTTTTCACCTGTGGCCTTCTAATCTTAAATAAAATTGCTTATCCATTTACTTCTCTCCAACTAAAAAAAATATCTTATACAAGGATATTAATTTAGAGTTGTCCACCAATATAGATTATTGGTGGAAAGATCATTGAGACAGTGTGATCGTTATCATTTTTATTGACTCTCAAATATGGTATACTAACATTTAATATAAACTTAACAATGGAATTGAATTGAATGATTTTTAAGGACATTCACAATATCTTGTAGTTTAAGGGACCACTCATTATAACTTAATCCATATTCAGATTTTTTTCTATGATGATTTTCTTGTTATGTATCTTGAGTAAGAAATTTGTTGTTTTTTGAAGTCTTGTCTCCTAAAAAACCTAATTGAGACTACTCATCTTTAGGTTGTTCTAAATCTGGTGACGAATAACTTCATATGCTACACATTATTTCATAAAATTTCATTATGGTTCTTCCACTCCTCCGCTTCAAAAAATGCAAGTTCATTCTTCCCAACCTTCTTGACGGGCCGCCACATCTACCAGTTTCACATCTTAAATAATATGAGATATTTATAAGTTGTGCGATTAAAATTTTAGCTTTTCCCTTGATTGAGTAACTCAAATGCTCTTTTTCATCATGTTTCCATGTTGGGTTAAATTCTTTGACATAATATGTTTTATTTTCCCCACCATCTTTGTCCACATGGCAGTCTTGAATTTTTCTAACACCCACTTTTTTATCTCCCCCTTAGCGTGAGGACAGTCATGAAGATTTATATCCCATTTTCCCAACCACTTTCTATTTACTTCATCCATTTATCTTTTCCAGTGATTTAGATCTTCTTCAACAACCAATTTGGGCCACCGATTTTTATCTATATTTTCAGCCTTACTCAAGTAACTTAGGAAATGAATGATTTTTGAAGCCTCAATTGCAAACATGTCAGCCTTAGCTAAGAGGATTTCATATAGGACCATTGATTTTAATTTCAGGCTACTTGTGATTAGGTGATTCTGAATTATTTCTAATTGTCTCTATTTGTGGCTTGACATGTTGCTCCCCTATATTTCGTTGCCAGAGAGGATAATTGGCACCACTAATAAACCAAATATGGTTTTCTTAGTCTTCCAATGCCATATTTATACTTTTCTGCATATTTTCTTAAGAAGGTACAAATATTTATACCCTTCTTGGATTCTATTTTATCTACATGTCTCCCAATTAAGCCTATAGTGGAAATCAATTCCTAGATACTTGTACTCATCTACAACCTCCAAGGGGTTTCTCTCAGAGAGGAAAGTAACTTGTTGTTTCTTTCTTTTCAAAGATAAAATCATTAGTTTAGTTTTGGTGAAATTTACTTTCATTCCCACGTCTTGACAAAAGAGTTCCAGATCTCTCAAGTGTTCTCTCAAACATATTGTAGATTTAGCAAAAAGAATAAGGTCATATACATATAAAAGTAGCTTCACTGCTTATATTGCCAGCTATATCTATGTGGTAATCTCAAAAATATAAAAAAATTCACAATCGCATAAATTGGTCAGAAGAGGTCATCATCAAAGTGAATCAAATACCAAGAATGATGTATGTCTACTAAAACGTATAGTATAATTGTTTCCTTATTAGCTATTAAAAATTTTTATAGCTAGCTGTTGAAATTTTGCAACCAATTATCCATCTTGAACAACAAGTTGTTTTCTAATGAGGGAGTGCCTTGGAAAAACAAGGGAGAAGTAGTTCAAAATGCATGGAAATGAATGAATAAGAGTGTGTTATAGGGATTGTCAATTAGTTTTAACTCTGTTAAGGATGCAATGAAAAGGTTATATGTTAGGAAGTGCAAATGCATGCTAGAGCGAGTGCGAGGGCATGTGAGGGAGTGGTAGGGTGTGTGAGGGAGTGACAAAGCATGCCAAGGAATCTAGGGATGATAAAACGTGCCACATAGTTCCAAGGTATTGTTATATGTGTCAGGTGCTATAGAATTTTCAAGATGTAAACTATGTTGCTTAATTTTTTTATGACCACGGTTGGGCGTGAGCCTTAACTTGGTAACATATAAATTGTTAACTAGGATAAGTTGAAATTGGAAATTAGTAGCCTAAGATGACTTATAATAAGTTCTTAGGTGAATAAGGAAATATCTAGTTATCCTCATACAAATATCCCTAATATAATTCTTGTCCTTTCCCTACCTCATGTTACTAGAATCAGAGGTCTTACTGATGGAAGTGCTAAGTTTAATACTAGGAGGACTCCCTTGACATCGGAAGCATCAGGGATGGTAGAAAAGTCAGGAGCTTGAGGGGGCTTGTCAAGACCAAGTTCACTGGCATCGACAGGGGTAATGTCTTTGTAGGGGCACTTTGAGGTCTTGTGATCGCCCTTCTTGCCAAATATTCAAAAGTCCATGAGAGCGGCACTGCCATGGCCACCCCTGCAAGCATAATTGAGATAGAATCACTGCTTACAGACCTAGGGTCATCCTCCTTGATGTCAGGGGCCTTGGGGTGCTATAATAGGATCTCCTCGGTGGATACCATGGTGATCCTACTACTTGTGCCACTCACACCGCTCGAGTTCTCGCTTGATGTTCCTGGCCTTTTCAACATTGCAGATGCATATGGTGGTGGTTTACTAAAAATTTTGGCCCTGATCCTTGAACTTGTACTCGATTATATTATTCATATTATTATCATCAGTTCCTATCACCTTGGGAGGCAGAAATAAGAAGTCCATATCCTCGTCATCCTCCTCTAATTATCCCCATCGCACATTCACTGAATCTTTGTAATCTCCCACCTTGTCCTTCTCCTTCTTCCAGTCACCCGCCCTATACGCAACATCTCTCGTAGTAGGCATACCCACTCCAAATTATACTTCCCTATAATATGTCACGATGTAAACACACCTATGGAAGATATTAGGAAATTTTTTCTCAATGATGAGTGAATTTTGGATTTTTCAAATTCCCCACATAATGTCAGAGACGATATCCATTTAGATCCCAGCAAAAAAAATTCATAATTAATTCCAAAATCATATGCGCAAGATCAAGAATGCCCCATCTTACTTCCTCTTTCCTCTGAGTTAGAACCTCCATGTTGGCCAAACGATATTTGTGCTTATCATATTACCATCCAAAATAAAGTTAGAGATGATGGAGAAGATCCCTTTAATAATATTCTTAGGCAGAGAAAAAAAATGAAGCTAGTATATAGATATTCTCTGAAGGACTGCTCGAACTAGAGTTAGCTTGCCCCTTAGGGAGAGACACCTATGTGCCCATGATAAAAGTTTATGATGGAATTTCTCTATAAGACAACTCCATTCCCTAATTACATAGAAATTGAGTTTTAGAATAAATATAATATATTTAAAACCCACATCCAATGGAGTGCAGGTAACACCAAAAATATGAGAAATATCTAGTACCAATGCATCATCTGGGTATGAAGAAATCATATGAGATTTAGTATTATTGATAAGGAGTCCAAAGACTGATATAAAAAGGTCAATAATACCATAAGTGTTCTCCATTATAAAAAATAATAATCTACCAAATAGTAACACATCATCAACAAGAATCATATTAGTAACCCTGACTTGTATAGTAATAAAGATACCTATCAATGACCCGGCCATATGTTCTTGCAAGAGAAACTTGCTAAGTCCCTCAATAAAAAGAATGAAAAGAAGGGGTGATAAGGTGCATCCTTTGCGGAGACCCCGAGAGGCATAAAATAATTTAGTAGGAATTCCATTAAATAACATGACAAATTTTGCAATAGATACACATGCCATGATACATTTTGAAACTTGACATGAAATGCCAGTTTTGTGTAGGACCAACAAAAGAAAGGTCCAATCTACACAATAAAAATCTTTTTGCATGTCCATATTCATAATAATTGCCTCAATATTCTTATATTTGATAGTAAGTATAGTCTTCTATGCAATGGAAATTTCATCTCGAATTTTTCTTTGATGAAGAGACCAAAATTGTTCCTCGGAAATAAAATTTGACAATGACCTATTAGCAATGATTTTGGAAATAATTTTGTATAAGGTGTTGAAAAGAGAGATAGGCCTATAATTAGAAAAAAATTAATGCATGTGAAAGCTTAGGAATCAATGTAATCATAGTGGAATTAATATTAGCAGGGATATAACTAGTCTTTCGAGATTATTCTGCAACTGCCAATATATCAGTGCCCACAATATCCTGGAAGTGTAAAAATAATTCAATGGGCCATCCATGAGGCCCGAGTATTTTATCACAAGAAAAAGATTTCATCACATCGTCTAATTCTTCCATTGTAATGGGATGAAATAGCATAGTATTTGTGTCTCCATCGAACATAGTAGAATATGAATCAATGACCCCGATTTGTTGCACAAAATCCACCTCCACTCTAGCCCTATATTGATTGAAAAAATATCTCAATGACTCATTTTGGATGTTAGGAAGAGTAGATAAGAAATTACTATTAATATCCCAAATTTCCTAGATGGAGTTCTCCGTGTGGCACTTCGTTGCATAATTATGAAAGAATTTTGTATTCTTGTCTCCTCCCAATACCTAGAGAGTGCGAATTTTCAGTTTCCACTCCTCCTCCTGTAATGAAAAAATATAATTATTCCTCTTTTATATATACATGGATAATAATTGATGCACCACCAAGAAATAATTTGCATTTGATGGATCAGCCAATATACCAAGTTTTTTATCAATAGTTAAAGGTTCATCAATATGCTTCCACTTTTTAGTCTAAATTCAGTTACTGATAGACTTTGTAAGAGCCCTCAACTTAATCCCAATAATTTCCAAATAATATGTGATTAAGGTGTCTGATCACAGTGCCTAGAAAGTACGCACTAATGAATCAAATTCAGGAAATTTTAATTAGTGGTGATTAAATTTGAGCGGGAGACTACCGCAATCCCCATCATCCTGCCACTCGAGTATGATACGGCAATGGTTCAAAATTTCAAATGGAATAACCCAAGATTTTACATACCCTAAGAACTCCACCAAATTTTTGTGAAGCATGAAACAATAAAGTTTATTAGCAATGCCTATGAACCCAACCCAACCATTTATCCAGGTCATAATAAAGGGAGTCAGAAAAATAACCACCAAGTAGTTCCTGCCAAAAATATCGTTGAAGTACTATGCCAATGGGTACAATCTATAATGCTCCCCCCATACCTATTCAATTGTGAGGTTCAAATCCCCTTCCAAAATAAGAGATCCCATATTTAACAGGTTGTAGGATTCTAATTTATCCTAGAAGTATATTCTGGAAGAATATGGTGCATATATATTAAGAATATTAAATTTTAACTTAGAGCCCCTGATGAAACCAGATAGAAGGATACCTATAAAGGATTTATAGGAAGCAAAATTCATGACCTTAGGATCCCAAAAAACTACAAGAGCACTAGATAAACCCAAATCATCAATAGCACATACCCGCCACACAGGAAAAATGCAGAGGAGAGTGGGCCAAATTTTGTCTCCAATCATCATTGTCTATTGTAAAAGGACAATAGAGGAGTGATTAACCCCAATGAAGTGCTGGAGTACGAGGATTTTTTGGGCACTCCCCAAGCCTCTGATGTTTAAAAAAATGATTATCATGGTAAGCCCTCATAATCGAGCAAATAATATTTAAGGGTATGAAGAGGAGAAAAAGAAGAAACATAAGATGATGTACTAGAAGATTATGGACCAGGATATAATGTTGCAAAATGATTGTGAAGATCGGTATTAACCTCATTCAAATGATTCAAAGGTGTCAAACATCGTTCCTTTTTAATGGTCACATTACGAAGAGAATGTGGAATGGTAGAGATCTTAGGAGAGGAGGATGAATGAATCAATAGAGTCTATAGATGGATATCATGGTGAAGGTAGAAAAAATCGATATCACTCCCCACTAAATTAGTAGGAAAAAGGTCTCTAGAAAAAATCCCAAATTAAATGCGAGCAGGGTTAGGGCTAACAGTCAATGAGTCATCAATAGTGGAGGTCATCCCATTCGCATAAAAACATAGAGTGTGAGTAGATTCCAAATTGTTCGAACAAGGAACAAGTTCTGGTACATATAACAATAAAAAATGTTCAATACAATCAAAATGTGGTAACTAAATATGTGGTGAAACAATGCGTAAAGGACACAAAGTAGAATTACTAAGAGAAATAACTCCCGATACCAAATCATTACGAATATGTTGCTCAAGATATATCATAGGTGGTGTGATTTTAAGATTACCTAATAGAGAGTGTTGACTAATTTCTTGAGCCACCAGAGAGTGTACAAATGTCAATGAATGACCCCCATCGCAGATAGTCTATGATATTCCATGTCGTTGATTTCAAAATCTATGTGGGAAATAGACAATAATATGTCAAAAATTATGACAACGAAATGGAATTTCCCAATATTAATTTCTCTACCTAGTAGATAAGCCACCCCAATTGAGCTAAATTTATGTGTGAAGGCCAGCAACAAAGTCTACCTCCACCAAAACACATGTGATATGTTTTTCTCTCTGTAACAAATTTTCTTCCTCCAGGAAATAAAATTTACCAATGGAATTTCCGATCATCATTAGTGATTGACGTGACCGAAATATGAGGGGTAAACCAGGGAGTTTATCCCAACCAATTTATTTTATGGAAATTATATGTATGGATCAAAGCCCATATGGCAGTTATGTAACTAGAGGAAACCATGGCCATGAACCCAATATGATCCCAAAATCTTCGCAACATCATCATCATTAATAAAGTGGAAGAAGAACCACTAATTCTATAAAATTTTGAAAGGAGGAGAGTACTTCAGAGTAGGGCACCAATTTTCTTTAACCCAGGAAACCATTTGAGAGCCATCCATTCACATATAAAACTACTTACCCACCAAAGCCCATTTTTATAATCCTATCACCCAGTCCCAAAAACCATCAGAGCCAAAAATGATTTTCTGATAATCCGAATCAACCTTAACTGCCTCTTTTTTCCACAAACGATGGAAAAATGTTTTTTGTGTATTACCACATTCGGGTTCAATACTTGGTGTGGATACCTATTAACACTGGAAAATCATACAGCAAAAAACGACATCAAGTAATGTCGAGCCCAAGGATTTATAGGACAGAGATACATTATGGAATCAAAAATATTAAGAATCTCTAAGGTTTGGAGCAATTCAAGATTGAACTAGTCATAAATGCCCGAGTGCATGCTTTTTCCTTCAATAAGTGCGCCTTCTGCATGCACTAGAGCCCAATAAGTGCACATTCCTAGAAATGGAAAAAAGTCACTTTCTGGGACCATAAGCAGGGAAATGACATTTTCTCCTTATGTGAAAGTCACCTAAGGACAGCACCAACTCCTCCTTAGGCCTTGTTTGAGCAAACAAAAGCATATTTCAGCCCACAATGGAATATTACCCCTTCCTTGGGTCACTATCCACCATGTAACAAGGGAGGGAAGGTGGTTTGAAATCTCAACTATATAAACCCTCAAAGAGATGAACAATTTTTGAGCACAAGATTATGCTGGCCAAAGTTGCCCAAGAAACACTAGCTGTTTGTGTGAACCAAGGAGCAGGAGCTGAAGAAGAGGACTCAATTATTGGCCACCCAACAATTTCAGTCTGTTGCAACATAGAGAGAGAGTTGAACTACGTCAGAAGGTAGAACTTGAAGGACAAACATCCTTTTGTCGGGTCCTAGAGCCTCTGCCTAGGCCCTTCGGCAAGTGGGTAAGATTTGTATTCATTCCAAGCATTCAATGAAAAGAAGGCCACCAAGCCGTTGTTTACCTTGTTATTGTTTGTAACTCTCTATTTAGCTTCTTTTTATGTTTTTACTTTTACTTTTTCAACAGAGCATACTTAAGTGTATTACTTCATTTTAAGTCTTACACTTCTGAGCTCCCCCCAGATACTGCATGTTACTTGTGGTTTAGAGAAAATACCAAATTCTCTAAATGCGTGTGATTTCGTACACCCGAGTGTCGAATCCACCACAACAATACCAAAAAACTATAATCCACATGTATAGTTGCATGTAAAAGAAATGTACCAAAGTGCTAGACTCCAGACTTGGGGCAACCATGGCTCCCTGCCTCAATAGTCGTTTGTACCAATGCATCGAGTAATGGCACATCACCACCCAATTTTCCTTTAGTATCAAGTGACATCCTACCAATAGATGTAAAGGCCAGTTTTAAAATGAACATCATCGACACTCTCCAATCCCACCTATATGTGCATCAAAGTAAAGAGAATTACCAAAAAATACCCTATGTAGTAGTGTCTGAAAAAATGTCAATAAAATATGCAGACAAGGTAAATTAATGTCACTTATCAATTACTGACCCCATTCGATGTAGGTTGTCACCAGCTCAATATGCTAGGACACCCTTTCAAATAAAATACACTTACCAATCATCATTAACCAATGTCCTTCAGAAAATCTCATCAAGCACACAATCGACAAAGATATTCAATGACATCGCAAACCATTAATGGATTTTCCCTCAAATAATCAATGACCATGTTGGAAAATAAATATCCCCTGAGAGTAATTAATGACCCCAAGAGACTCCTTCATGGTCGAATTCAAAATTCAGATATGCTACCAACCAAAATGAGTGCACTTATGTAGAAGTAGATATCCTAAGAAATCCACCTATCGACAATCCTAAACAAGAGAGTAGTAGGAAGATACATAAGAGAAAATGTTTTGAAGAAACACCATGTAAAACAACCAACTAGTGTGTCTCAGATAGACCATGGAGAATACCAAGAGGTAGCAGCTAAGATCCTCAGAAATCCTCCGATCGACCAATCCCAAACCAGAGAAGGAGCAGGAAGATCCGAAGGAACAAAAAATTTGAATAAATATCGCGTAAACAACCAACTACTACATCTTAGATAGACCACAGAGTAGACCAAAAACTAGATTGGAAAGCAAATTGTTATTAATGTACCTTGAAACAAAAAAAAACGAGTAGAGATCCTTGATATCATCCAGAATCAGGATAAAAACATAATCTATCTCAAATAATTATGCTCAGACGTATTTCGCCCAATGACACCAACAACTCCACCATTAAAGGCTACATTTAATCCATCTACCTCCACACTTGCAACTAAAATGATCACCCTTGTGAATTTTGTGAGAGATGCTTTCACAATCCAATCTTTTATCCTCAATGTCTCCTTCTAGCAAAAGTTGTCCTAGAGATTTTAAAGTAGGAATATTTTCTTCCAACATATATTATGTAATTTTCCTCCACCATCCTTCACGAGAATATAATCCATGTTTTCAATGATAGTCAAGAGTTATAGAAGAAAAATGTGTTGATAAAAACAACTAGTGGATATAAGTAAATTTCAAAATAAATGAAACAGCAAAAAACACATATTAAAACAAAATTTATGGAGAACCCGAAAATTACTCCAACTGTGTTATCACCTATCCACGTTGAGTGAAATTTCCACCATCTATCCTCTCACCAAGCAGCTCTATTGTCGGCCTCTATTTCCCTAAATCCCATCAGTTGTTGTCAACCTCCATTACTCTGCTTCCTGAACAACACATCAACAACATAAATATGGATCCTAATCCTTTACCTTTACCTTTTCTACTAGCGTCTCGTATCAAAAATTTTAGGACGAAATTAAATTTTAAGACAAAATATTTCTTTTGTCTTAAAATCCCCTCCGTGTAGTAGTGTCAAATGTAAAGACATAAAAGTTGTCTCTAATCATATCAAAAGAGATCGAATGGAAAAAAGAGAAATTGATCTCTTGGAAATCTTGCTAGGAAATTATGTCGCATTATTCAGAGTCAACTACCCCACCAAAACAAAGAGCCCAACAAATCATTGTCTTTATATAAGATAACATGAATGGTAAGTAAGATAGCAACCTCGGTATAGGCAAGAGACAGTAGTAGCCTACAAGCTAGCAGACTTAGGGCGCACTATCAGAGTCAATTTTCTAGGTGTTAGATAATCTTGTCTTAAATTGATATGCTTTTGTCTTAATTTTATTTTCTTAAGTGCTCATCGTCTTAAATATAAAGTTGTCTTAAAATATTTTTGTCTCAAACTCTTTTTGTCTTAAATATAATGTTTTGTCTTAAAATATTTTTGTCTTAAACTGCTTTTGTCTTAAATATAAAGTTGTGCCTTAAAATATTATTATCTCAAACTATTTTGTCTTAAATATAAACTTTTTCCTTAAAATATTTTTGTCTTAAAATATTTTTGGATCAAATTGTTTTTTTCTTAAATATAAAGTTTTGTCTTAAAATATTTTTGTATCAATTTTTTTTTGTCTTAACTTTTAAATTTAGGACAATTCAATTTATATTAAAATTTAATGTAAAATAACTAAAATAAAAAGTTTATAAAATAAAAGAGTTCTTGTCTTAAAAAAAATGTCTTAAAAGCTCCCTTCATGTAGTAGTGTTGGCTGAGTGCCTCTTCAATTCGAAAAGATCAACTTGCCTGTCATGGTATGAGTAGTATAAAATTTTAGTGGCCATAGCCAGGGGGCTTACTTATCTCCAGGAATTCTCCAAGACATCCATGATTCGCAGGGACGTAAAGGTTGTGAATTTGTTGTTAGACACAAATCTTAATGATATTGTCATAGACTTTGGTCTAGCAGGGTTGAATAAAGAAGAAGAGGAGAAAATCCACTACAACACCCATATTGTTGGGACTCTTGGTTATGTTGACCCTAAATACGCTCTCTACGATCATCTGATCATCTAACATGTTGTATTCAACTTCAACATCATACTATTGGAGCTCATAACAGGGCGGTCGAGGAGGAGAGCTCTAAATTCGAGCTCTATTGATGTTGAGCACTTTCTTTTATAGACATTAAAGCCAACCTCAGATTCCTGTCATATGTTTGGTGCTCCCTTTCTATGCAGAATCATAGATGAAACTCTAGTCGCTCATTCAAATAACTGATCAAATTTTTAACAAATGTCACTTAATGGCAAAAACATTAGAAGAAAAGATGTCAAACATAGATGTAAATATCACCTATGGAAATAGGTATGGTCTTACTATCACACCCTCTATTGGTAGAGGTTGTTTCCTTCTGAAATCCTGGATGAAAAATATGGAGAGGTGATTTATTAGCATTCGAAATTATTTTTTTCAGAAATTTAGATAATAAATCAAAAAATATTAAGAATTAAAAAACAAAGTAGATTCCTCAAGTTGTGTTTGTGACTGGCTACCTCTGTTTTCTGTGCATGTCATTGGTTTCATGTCTGTCATTCACTCGTTTTAAACATTTCTACGAGCCAACTGGAATGTTGATATTAGCTCATGACTATCTGGACTACCAAGTAGTTGAAGAGATATTTTCATGTAACTTTCACTTTGATGCAAATAATCACGGGTAATGCGACGAATAACAAGACTATTCCCTATTTTTCAAATAATGTAACTTTCCAAAATTTCACCCGACTTCTGCTTTTTTTTTTCAGAGAGGAAAAAACACCATATATTGATAATAACATTGGTACATAATCTAGAGAAATGATCAAAATAACTTGCTGATCAATCATGAGAACAAGAAAACACTATCTTTCAGAATCTAACATCTCATGCTACTTTAGGCCACAAAATAGATACACAATACTTAAACAGGTGCATCGGTTTAGTTTCAAGTACCATTTTCCATATTCTAACATATGCATGTGATTCAAAGGACATAAACATAGTCAAAATCTAACACAGCACAACAATAATCCTGAAAAGCTAAGGTGTCAGCTGCAAATGATCCAAAAAATAAGGTACATATCATTTTAGGTACTGCAAAAGCACAATATATGAAAAGAAAAACAATCTTCATGGAAGCGGATAAGTTCTCAATACAGGTTGTTGATTGCTAGTGAATTGCATAACAATGATTGAGCTGAAAGGGGTTGTCATGCCATGTTTGGAGAGAGAGTCGACTCAAGTATTGAGCTCCTGGTAGATGTCCTTTAGAGAAGGATCATGGAGCCTTTTCAGAACAAAGATGATGTGACCAATCCAACCCTACAAACCTGATGGCTGAAAGAGAGAATTCCCAAAAATGTCGTCTATAACAGTCTTGGCATCTACAAATATGTGGATAGAGGAAAGCTGGAGATTATAAGAAAGCCAAAGAACTCTCCAAAGAGTGGGAACCTTAGCCTTGGCATTTTTTCCTACGCCTCTATTCCATAAGATGTGGATTTGTCCCCATTTTCCAACTTGATCCAAGCCCCACAGCCACATGTGCCAACCTGCTCAGCCCCATCAAATAAGGCAGCAGGAAAGGACATGGGAAAGGGAAAATAAAAAATAGAGAGATATTTGATGGGAGGAGTAAAGGAAGGGTGGCTGGCTATCAAAGAAATTATATCCCCATGGATGTGGGCAATAATAATCAGTTTGTTTTAAAAAATGAAGCAGTTCCTTGCTGTCTAGACCTCCCAGAAGAAGAAGAATGGTAGAGAATGAAATCTCTGAGGAGTATCATCCTAGGAAGTAAGGGTGTAAATGATTAAATTAGGGCTCCAATAGAGAAGCAAGACGTATGAGGAGAAGAAGGACCAGAGGCCCAAAATGACCGGAGAGGTGAGGAAAAGGTGGAGAATGGATTCAGACTAGGAGTGGCAGAAAATATAAAGGCCACGGTGGGAGAAGCCCCTTTTGATAAAGTTCTCCCAAGAGAAGACATTTTTTTTCCACACCAACTAGTCAAACAACAAAATCTTGTTTGGTATATTTCTAGACCAAAAGGTTTTGAAGGGAGATGGCTCATTACTCTCAACGAGATTGAGGATCCAGTGTTGGTAGGTATCCGCCAAAAAAATGGCCCCTTCGATCAGTGCACCATCCCAAGTGATACAGTCTCCCCCTGGGTGCAAACAAAATCCCCTTGATTGGAGTTTTTCCAAATAGGAATTCCATGAAGTGACGTCTTCCCCACTCGAGCCTAAGGAGGAGGTAGTTTTCCACACCGGGAATCCTTTCTGCCAATGTGATATGACCTGAGCAAGGGAAAAAATCCCTTTTTGTTCCAAGATGTGTTTAACATGTTCATCCATACCCAGAGTAGCATAAAATCCCCTTATCCTATCTTTTCCCAGAAGAATTATTTCCCATTTCCAAAGTGCCACGCCAGCCGACCAGCAATTATCCCCATCACTTTTTGAAATACCTACCAAATATATGATTCTTTTATGTGCAGTAATGGAGAATTTTGTAAAATTTTAAGAAGGGGTGACCCATCTAAATATTTTATTTTGATAATAGTCAGGCTGATCCCCGACCCATTGAGCGCTCACCACAGAGATTTTAAGAGAAGGTCCTGAGAGAAAGTGTGCACCTCCATCATCCTCCAACCCCCATAGTGCTTGGGAGTAGACATGACATCAAACTTTCATAAATGAAACTTTCTTTCCTCCTTAGCACCCAACCAAATAATGTGAGACATCGTTGCTTTGAGAAGAGAGATTATTCGAACAGGAAGAAAGAAGAGGTGTGCCCAGAAAACTGCAAGTTGTTGGAGAAAAAATTGAACCAAGACATACCTACCACCTAATGTTAACCATCTATTGGTCCATCATTGAATTTTTTTTTTTTAATTTAACCATGAGACACATCTAGTCGGCAGACTTGTATCCACAGGGCTTCAACCTGAATTCGAGATAACAGAGGCCATTGGAGATGTGTTTCTGTTGAACTCCAAAAATATCAGCAACGAATTCGATTTCCCCTCTATCCCCAGTTTTGAATACAAGAAGTGATTTGCTACCATTTATCAGCAATTCCGCCCCAAAACACTGAAATAAATAGTGAAGATGGATCCATTGAGCTCTAATTAATGTGCCAAATAATAGAAGATCATCCACAAATAGAGAGTGAGAAATATAAACAGATGAAGAAAAGGAGATGCCTTCAAAGGTACCCAGCTGTTGAACCTCCTTGAGAAAATAGCTAAGACCATCCATCATTATAATGACGATGAGAGGGGACAGGGAGCACTCTTGGCGAAGGCCACGACCTTCCTTAAAAAACTTTGATTGACATATGAGATGCAAGCCATGATCCATCGAATATTAGAAATAGATGTACAAATATTTAAAAGGACTACTTGGATAAATGGCCAATCCACATAGTCAAAGGCTTTAAACAAATCCACTTTAATAATGAGGGATTCCAATTTCTTCGAGTGAATTGATTTCAATACTTCCTAAGAAGCTTCAATTGCATTGTGGATCGACCTCCATGGGAGAACGTAGAATTTCTCTCTAGTGATGAACTGAGAAAGAACCCTTTTAAATCTACAAGCAATGATCTTTGATGTGATTTTATAAATCACATTGCAGAGGGAAATTGGGAGGAAGTCCCTGAAATGATTTGGATAGGAGGATTTTGGAATAAGAGCCAAAAAGGTGGAGTTTATGTCACCTAGAATATGCCCTGTCGATCTAGACCGTTACACCACTTCATGAATTTCCTCCCCCATTAGCTTGAAGAAATGGATGAAAAACTCTGTCGACCATCCATCCAGGCCAGGGCTCTTATCCTAAGAAATGGATTTCATTACCCCCAGTATTTCATCAATCGATACCTCCCTTCCCAGATCGTCATTTGCAGAGTAGTCAAACATCCACCCATAATATTGCAGTTCCCAACCTTGGCTTGAAGGATTTGACTCGCTCTTCACCTTGAAGAAATTCGAAAAATATAGTGAGGCCTCTTTTTGAATATCATGTAATTACTGAACTACTTTACATTCAAAAGACTCAATATTCCAGATTGAATTTCTATTTTTCCTACCATTTGTGCATTGATGGAAATACATGGTCTTTAAGTCTCCTTCCTTCAACCAAGTGGCTCTGATTTTCAATTTCCAAGTTGCCTCCTGCACCCTCAAAATTTTTGATTTGCAGTTTTCCAGCTCTTCCAGAGATTTATAGAGAAGAGGTTCCACGGGAGCTTCCTTTAATGAGTCATAGATATGCGACACCTTTTTAGAAATTGAATGGAGTTCTCGATTCAGGGCCTCTTTCTTTTTATGCTCCCAATAACGAGTTTTCCTTTTTAGCTCATGGAGCTTATGTGAGAGACCACCCCAAGCACTGCCCCCAGTTGAAGTTGCCTCGTCCTTATAAAATTTGGAGACAATAGACTGATAATCTAGATCTTTAAGCCAGGTTTTGTTAAATTTAAAAGGAAGCCCTCATCTGAAAAGCTCCATTCTCTAAAAAAGGGAGATTAGTAGATGGTCCGATAATGAAGCTAAGAGAACCGTTGATCTTAGGTTTCCCATCATTTCCCTCAACCTCTAATGTGATAGGAATCTGTCTAGGCTTTTCCTAATGAAATCATCCCTAGAGAAATTATTTGTCCATGTCAGGGTGAGAGGAGAAGAATAGAAATCCACAAGGTGATGATCAGAAAAAAATTTGAGAAATACGAGCCGCCATAGGGTCTTGTTGAGAGTGATTGCCCCATACTTCCCCTGCTGACAGAGTTTATTTAAAGTATCCTACAATGATAAGGTTGCTAATACTCAAAATCAAAAATGCTTCCATTCGAATCCAAAATGAGGCCCTATGACGACTCAGGGGCAGATATGTTAATCAAATGAAAATCTTCAAGGCATCCTCAGATGCTTCTTGAGAGGATGACTCCTCCAAAGAAACGGTAGGCATCAAGCTTAGCCATTTATGGGTTCCATACTACAATCATTCATCCCGATTTTCCAACCGAGTCTATGCCCAATACATGCCAACCCGGATGTAAAGTAAGAAAAAATGGTAAGGCTTTCGACAAAGAGCATAAAGTTACCTGAAAAACTGCAATGAAAGGTTGGGTTTCAAAAAGAAGAGCTTTCAAGCGAAGGAACTTTGAATGGTCACTCAACCCCCAAATTTGTAGAGAGAGGATACAATTCATTTGGAACCCAGGACGGGCGTGCATGCTCTAAGTGACCGCGGATCAATAGAAGAGGTAATAGGGATATCCCGAAACTTGTCAATCTCGTCAAGAAACAACTATTTGGAGTTCACCCATCCCCTGAAATGCCTGGTGCCCTTATTTGTCTTTTTTCACACCGTGATGTTTTTTGCAGAGGCATGACAGATGATCAATGGGCGGGAAGTAGGTAGATGGTCATAAATAGTGAGAACAACAATGTCAACCTCCGCATTTCACAACAGAAAATCAACATCGATGCCCACGGAGTTTCGAGGGGAGTCAGGAAGGGCAACCTTCTCCAGTTACAGGGAGGGTGGCGATGAGGAAAGATTAAGGGGAAGCATGGAGGTGGAGCGCATCTGGTGGGAGATTAAGGGTGACTGAGATGTAGGATGTGGCATGGGAAGATGGTGGGGAAAGGGGCATTGATATGAAAGGAGTGTATTATTTCTCCTGTGCTAAGTGTCCTCTAAGTAATATAAACATGTCCAATTTGTCTCCATATGTTTACTTAAGTAATGAGAGTTTTAACCATGAAATATAGATGAATTAGTGAACTTTAAGCATGGAAATAAGCCCTAAAAACACTTTGAGTAGTGTATAACAGAGAAATAAAATACACATAAGTTTTACACAGTAGGCATGATGAAGTAGTTAACCCCTCCTGGGTTACATCTACTGTTCCAGCTCCCAATGGCATGTCCCTCTTTATCATTATGCAAAAAATTGTAAATTACATATGTTTATAGGCCTCTAATGGTTGTTTCCTCTGCACCAATGACTCGAGAATGCTCAAATTAGTCTATGCAGACTCTTTTTTCACCAAAATTGGTTGAAACATGACCTCCCAATGCATTTTTCCCAATGACAGCTAGAATAGATCTACTAAAAGTGGAGGCAGTTAAATTTAATTAAAACCCTAAATTTAGCACTTCGCTACTGTTCCCGCGGAAATGACCATTTGGTTTGACATAAAACAGTTTGGGGAAGGGTGGTCACATATCGACCCCCTGTCGTCATCTCCCCTTTAACCGTTTGACCTTAACTTCGCGTTGGTGGCCTGAAACCTGGAGTGGCATGGTTCCGATAACCATGGCATTGAAAGCCCTTACCCCGCACCATGTGATCGCATAGATTCCACTGGAGTTTACGTTTTATTCAACCGTTGGGTTACATAACGTTTAATGTCGCGGTAATGACATGTGACCACAAACTTTGGAGCCAGTTATGGTTATTGTTGCGATTAAGTTTTTAATGCAGTGGTGTTGGCATATATACCATGTGACCAGTCTATGTAACCTCCACCTTTAACGTTGGTGGTGAGGCTTAGCCCGGGGTCACGGGTTCTTGGTCGTATGGGAGGGTTGGCCTCCCAATTCCCCAATGTCAAAACCATATCACTATAAATAAATGTGGAGGCCTATAATGGTTAAGAAACTCATGTAGGCAGACTGGTCAAGCTGCCCACGCCCATGCCCAAGGTCTCCAGTTCGATTCTTGTAGCCTTCAAATAATTTTATAACAAATTCCTGAGGACACATGGCAACCTTTGGGCTTGTCACGTGTCACTCATATGACGGCCCTTGCAAAATCCATCCAACGGTCAATGCAAATCTTTGTACCATCAAAAATCAACGGCCCACATCATGCCACATGGTGCGATCTGGTTGGTTGGAGAAAAATGGAATATTACCTAGAATATACTTGCTGATTGTACCTACATGTTGACTAGGCATGCAATCACAAAATATTTGTTGTTTGGGAAAACGGATAGAATTTGATATCTTCCTCATACGACATCGATTTTTCAAACCGTTCATGGCGCCAGAATGGCAATGATGAGACCTTTACGGTCGCTTAGGTTTGGACTTGTTTCAAGCACTTTCATGTTTTAGCATAACATATGATCTCCTGATCACAGCTCCCCACTAGGAAGATTTTGGACCCCAAAAGCTCTCTATATTATTGAACATGAAGATGAGGAGACTGTGTCCCCACTCTTCCAATTTTTATCCACTGAGATTTCCCTAATTTCATTAATTGGAGATTTTCATGAAACGACAAATTTTTCCTTGATTCTGGCAACCAGCCATTGATGTTTTTTACATTTTCATGTTGCATATTTTCTGAACTTGCAGAATAGAAATCTAACCTTGTAGTAAACATCTTGTTTCTACATTGGTCTTTAATCAGATGAAACTTAGAATTGTTCTCACCTTGCACTCTGTCCTTATGGCAAGTTTTTGCTAAAATTTCCTTGAACTTGTCTCGATTCTTTACCAAGTTTCTTTCACAGTGTACCTCGCCTTTAGGAAACTAGAATTAAATATTCTTGAATCATGTGCCTTCTTTTTCAAGTTTCTTTTCCCTCTCTTTTACCTTTGCAACTTCTTACACTGACACCTTGTTTTCAGCACTATAAAACACCAATGTCAACTGTTGCAACTGCTTGTCATCTTCTCTCAAATACAACCTTATTTTAAACCAAAACAACTCATTACATTCATCAGCATTTGTTTGAAAAGGATTATGTAAAACTTCCCTTTGTTTATTCATCATCAATGTCAATTTTTGGCTTGCATTGACTAGCCTCTTCATTTTCCCTGCATTAACTAAAGAAGTGTCTAGTTTCTTGCAATGAGCTCTCATAATATACTCCTTTCCATATTTGAATATATGGTATTTTTTCTTATGGCGATGGAAGATTGCGTTCTTGTCATACAATTAAGGACTACCCAACACCATACCTGTTATATCAAGCGGAACAACATCTAATTCAACTGTGTCAATGAAATGTGCAGTTATTAGAAAGTGCAACATGCACTTCTTTGAAACCTATAAATGTGCATCCTTACGAATCCAAACAAGTGGATATGGTTTTAGATGTGGAATGGTCTCAAGATTAAGTTTCTTGACCAAGTATTCTGAGATTAAATTTGCTTGTGACCCACTGTCAAACAATGTGTCAACCTTGGTATGTTTGGAAATGACCCTCACATGAAACAATTCAATTCTCTTTTCTTCATTTGGAGCTTGTATGTGACAGTTATATATACTAGATCTGGGTTTATTTCCAATCTATTTCCCCTTCATTTTCTTTAGTCCCATAGCTATGATTTTTCTTTCATCTCCTAAATCTGACCCTAGGTCTTGTTTAGCTATTGCAACAGTTTTGCCTTTCTCCATGGCTTTCTCTTTGGCTTTAAAAATTTCTGGTTTCAACTCTGGATGAAGTTTCCAACAATGGTCTTCATCATGGTTATTTTTAGAACAATGTTTGCAAAATAATGTTCCCTTATCTTTTCTGACATTTTCATTTATCTTTTTCTTCCATTTGCCTTTAAACTCATTTTCCTAATTCTCATCTAAGTTTTGTTTTCCCCTTGCCTCTAAGTGTGTGGCTTGTACATAGACTTCATCTAGGCTTGTAGAGTTAAACATGAGGATAGTATGTGTTAAGTAGGTATGTAAACCTCCTATATACTTGAGCAAAGTGTTTTGTCTATGAAAATCTACTCCTAATAAAAGAGCTCTTCTCCTAAATTCTTGAGTATACACTTGTACATTTTTTCCTTTCAATTGTTTAAAAATTTTCCAGTCCATTATGGCTTTCTGCATGTGAGCTAATGGATAAAACTATTGTTCTATTATAGTAATGAAATCATTCCATGATAAGATAATCTTACCATGCTTCTTGATATCCTCCTTTGTCTTGGCTTCCCACCAAACAAGTGATGCACCTTCCATTCTCAATGAAGCTAGTTGGATTTTGGTATCATCATCATGAAAATTTTGGATTCTTAAATAGACCTCCAATTGCCTAATCCAATTATCTAGCTTTTCTGTATTGACTTCACCATTAAACATTGGCAATTAAAACATAACATTAAGTTTTAGAAAAGGAATTTTACCCATGTTCTTTGACTTGTATGGCTGATGTACTGCAGATGAATTAGAGGATGATGAGGATGAAGATGAGGGTGATGATGGTGAATTTCCATTGTCTCCATTTCCTCCACTGCCCTTCTTTTATTTATCTTCATCATTGTGGCCTCCTGATGATCCCTATCCTTCCTTGTGAAGTTTCGACCTTTCTTCTTCTAGTTTATCATTCCTTTCTTGGTAAAGGACTCTAACCATTTGAGTCAAATCAAGAAATTCTTTTCTATACACTCTTTCTTCCTCTTTGGGATCCATCTTTTCATGGATTTCTCCTTCTCCTGGAGGCATTCTTGATGTTTCTTTTGCTTCTTTTAGAGGTAAGGTAGGTGGTGGAGAATGTGGAAATATTTCCCTCCTTTATTGTCGCTCACTTTTATAACCTCTCGCTTCCACCAATTTTCCTTCTCCTCTCTTAAGCTTGAGCCTAGTAATCATGAAAACCCTTGCAAACAGCTAACAAATCTATGCACATAAAAACACCAGAGATTAAACTGTAGCTATGATACCAAGTTGATATGAAAGGAGTGTATTAGTTCTGTTTTTCTAAGTGTCCTTTCAGTAATATAAACATGTACAATTTGTCTCCATATGTTTTCTTAAGGAATGAGAGTTTTAACCAATATAGATGAATTAGTGAAATTTAATCATAAAATAAGCCTTAAAAACACTGAACAACAGTGCATAACAGAGAAATACAATCACGTATAAGTTTTACATAGTAGGCATGATGAGGCAGTTCAGCCCTCCTAGGCTACATCTGTTGGTCCAACTCCCAATGGCATGTCCCTCTTTGTCATTGTGCTCAAAATTGTAAATTACATGTGTTTATAGGCCTCTAATAGATGTTTTCTCTACACCAATGGCTCTATAATTCTAAAATTAGTTTAGGTATAATCTTGTTTCACCAAAATTGGTCGAAAAATGACCTCCCAATGCATTTTTCCCAATGACAGCTAGAAAAGCTCCACTAAAAGTGGAGACAGGCACTTAACTGAAGTTAAATTTAATTAAAACCCTAAATTTAGGGCTCTGCTACTATTCCCGTTGAAATGACTGTTTGGTTTGACATAAAAGAGTTTGGGGCGGGGTGGTCACATACCGACCCCCCGTCATCATCTCTGCATCAACCGTTTGACATTAACTCTGCGTTGGTGGCTTGGAATCTAGAGTGGTGCGGTTCCAATAACCATGGTATTGAAAGCCCTTACCCCAGCCCATGCGATCGCATAGATTCTGCCGGAGTTTATGTTTTATTCAACTGTTGTGTTACATAACATTTAATGTCATGGTAATGACATGTGACCATAAAATTTGGAGCCTGTTATGGTTATTGGTGCGGTTAAGATTTTAATGCAGTGGTGTTGGCATATATACCACTTGACCAGTATGCGTAACCTCCACCTTTAACACTGGTGGTGAGGCTTAGCTCAGGGTCACGGGGTCTTGGTCATATGGGAGGGCTAGCCCTTCGGGGCTGGCCTCCAAATTGCCCAACGTCAAAACCATATCACTATAAATAAATGTGGAGGCCTATAGTGGTTAAGAAACTCATGTAGGCAGACTAGTCAAGCCGCCCACTCCCGTGCCCGAGGTCTCTGATTCAATTCCTATAGCCTCCAAGCAATGTTATAACAAACTTCTTGGGACACGTGGCGGCCTCCGAGCTCGCCACGTGTCGCTCATCCGACGACCCTTGCAAAATCCATCCAACGGTCAATAAAAACCTCTATACCATCGAAAATCAATGCTCCACATCATGCCACGTGGCACGATCTGGTTGGTTGGAGAAAAATAGAATACTCCTCAGAATATACCTGTTGATTATACCTTCATACTGACTGGGCATCCAGTCACAAAATTTTTGTTGTTTGGGGAAACAGACAGAATGTGATATCTTCCTCATATGACATCGGTTTTTGGAACCATTTGCGGTGCCGAAATCGCAATGAAGAGACCTTTCCGGTTGCTTGGGTTCAGACCTATTTTGAGAACTTTCATTTTTTAGCATAACACATGATCTCCTAATCAGGCGTGACCCATCCACCTCCTTATACTAAGAGACAAAAGGATCAATCAGAGGGTAATTAAAAGGATCAGACTCAACTATGATGGGGAGAGAAGCAGTCCTCTGGAAATTAGAGGGGGTGACAGATGGTGAGATAGAAGGAGACGAAGAACTTTGATAATAAGGACAAGCCAGAGGGGAGAGTTTCTTACTCGGGATAATCGGCGAATAATTGGATTCAAAAAGAGCAATGGAGCTAAGGATGACAGGTTTGGACCTTGTGATGGTCATTCGCTTTCACCCGCGGGGGAATCTCCGCATTAGATGCCTAGTGTTATGACATAGGAGGCAACGAAAAGGGATTCTGCAGTAGTCGATCCTTTTTCAACGAATCCTTTGATCCCACTATAAATTTATGTTTCCTAGCACCCCTCCAGAGAAGCATACCTCCACCAAAATCCATGCAATTCTCTTGTCCTTGGCGCCCAAAATTCCCGAATCGATATAGAATAGGCGACCAAATGAGTTTCTGATTCCCTCCAGAGCATTCAAGGTCCAAAATTCCAGAGGAAGCCTTAGAAGCTTGACCCAGACCAATTTTTTTTGCAGGGTTTCCAGAATCGGGTTGAATCCCAGGTACGATGGGAGGAGCTGCATGAAGCTTCTACCATGGACCCAAGTGCGCTTGAGGATTCTTTCATAGTTATCTGAATGCATAAAGTATAAAACCATGAATTCATCATCTCGCCGACTTTCAAGGAATATCCGAGCAGGGGATCCCAAGAGGTTTTGACCCAGTCCATCATATCCTTCGCTTGCATTTCTAAAAATATTCAGTGTCCCACTAAAGCATTCTTTTGATGACTGGAAACTTTGCCCCAGAGGTCGTTGAAGTCAAATTTTACTAGTTTTATCTATGTGGATGGCTTGAGGATTTTGGTTCCTGAGAAGCTTTGGCGCTCTTTGAAGAGATGGTGACCCAAATGATCCTGATTGTGACATTAGGAGAGCCTTATGCCTACATGATCAGAGGTGTCATTCGAAATTTTCCCTGGGAGAGAGGAGGAAAATGGCCCACTAACCAAGCCTATGGCATGGGCCCTCTCTACTTCCAAGGTGGCAGCAATAAGTGCTTCGTGTGCTGAGGTGTCCGAAGTAAGGATGTCCACGCTGTCACCCATAGCGGACATTGTGGCAATTATTTGACCGGGTTCTGACAAAATATAAATTTTCTAACCAAAATAAGACTTGTGTCATGTAATAACAGATGCCTAAATATGGTGATCTTATGAAGTCGCTCAAATAGCATAAATGTCCATTAATGGAAGCCGCCAGAAGAATGGAATTTCAAATGGGGGCAAGAAGAATGAGCCTCAAGAAGGATAAATTGGATCTTATCGAAGCTGGATATGTCAGGGAGTAGGATCCCAATGCCCATGATATGCATGGGGGCGAGAAACTCTGATAAGGGGACTTGTGTGAAGTAAACGAGTGGCAGAGTTTGGTGAAGTTGAAATTTGGCGGGATCAGAAAGAAGGAAAGCGGTGGAGTGTAGGGTGGCTGTCGAAAAATAAAGGAAGGAACTGGAGCGAAGATGGAGGTCAAATATGGCAGCAACAATAACAAGAGCAACCTCCACAGTGCCACCGGTGATAGCAAAAGTGGAAGCCAAAATCCTTACACGACCTAGAGATGATAAATGAGTCCACCGAGTTATGCCATAGTGAGTTTAAGTGGGATTGTTTTGGAGAGCGAGAGGAATCAAGGTCATTACCAAGGGCCTGGGTTGCCAATTTTGGACCTCTGTTTTGCATGAGAACAAGTGGACTAGGTTGTGAAGTGGATTTTGATAATGGATAACAGAATGAGCCCCACAATCATAAATAAGATTGTAATATGAGAAATCTCTGTAGGAGATTCATTCAACATAGTCATTCTAAGATCCTCCCAAGGCTCGTCAGAGCTCTTCAACACTCGAATGGTTTCATTGCATACATGACTAGATGATAGTGATACAGAATATCTAACCAAGTTGTAATGTCTAAGAAAATATTAATGTGTTTCTTGCTGATTTCATTCTGACCAGATAGAGTAGATACTATCCAAAGACTCTGTTATCTCTCTATATTAAGAAACTCTCGTATGTATGTCAGTTTTCTTTTTATTAGACTAGAACTATTACTATTCTTATTATCCAAACAATCCAAGGTACTTATCTGCTTACGTGAGTAATATGCTCCTAAAAACTGACCTAGACCACCGAGAGGATTTCGTTGGCCTGCCTTCGAATAGTCCTGCCTTCTCTCGAGCTTCAGCAGTCTGCCCTACTTTAGTGTTTTCAACCTCGGCCTCATCGAAATGCATTTTTCCTCCACTAGCATAAGATATTACGTTGCAAGAATTATCGACCAATTGCTACTACTCTTAAAAGATTTAACCTTTCTGTTTAGTCTTAGTTTAGAAATTTGTTTTAGAAATTAGTTTTAGTTGGTTCAAATTGTTTCTATGTAACTTTATATATGCCTGTATATATAGATTTATCATAATAAAATAATTCACAGCGTGAGATCTCGAGTAATTCATTATTTCTTATTGTTGCTTCTTTTTTGTCATGGTATCAGAGCCAGGTTGCTCTGCCATATGTGAGATTGTGAGAGCGTCTTCAGTTCGTTTTAATGCAGTGCAGTGAATTGTTTGATTTTGTATTCATTTATTCCTTCTATGAGGGTCGTGTAGTGCTGAAGAAGACTGTCACCGTTGTTGATTCTGGCTGCAGAGTTTGATTCGTTAGATCAGTGTTTGAACATGTTGAAGATGAATTGAGCAGCTACTTTCAAATGTGCTGGAGGTCCACCGAGATGAAGCATCAATTTGCTGGAGGTCCCACCATGATGAAAGACATTGAAGCATTTTCGAAGGGCATCGTACGAACTTGCTGCATATGAGAAGACATTTGGTGTGAAGAACAAAGCTTCATTGTTGATGATCGTATGAAGTGAAGGTCAAGTTTACTGTTGTTTTCTTCTCATAAGTGTGAAGAAATTTGTTATTGTTGCAGTCTATTCATACATTATTTTAGCTCCTTTCAAATTTAATAGAATGTTTTTTTCTCCTCTTGCTTGTTATTCCTTTTATATTGGAACATTATCTCTAGCCGATTTACTTGCTCAGAGAAACAGGAGGCACCCTGCAGATTTTCTTGATATTTACAACAAGAAGATACTTCTTGTTTTTTATCTTTCCCTCATTGAAAGTTTGTTTTCTCTTTTTATTTTGAATTTTTTAATCATGGCTTCGACGATTCAGTTTGCCATTCCTACGCCTCTATTTAGTGGGAAAAATTATGATTTTTGGAGCCTTAAAATGCAAGCATGCTTACAAGGCTTAGGTTGTTGGGAATCAGTAGAATTGGGGTTCACAGAACCTGACGCAAATACAATTGTTGGAATGGGTGTTGCTCAAAGAAAACAATTTGATGAAATTAAACAAAAAGAAGGAAGAGAAAAGTCATGCATTTTAAATTCCTTAGATGAATCTATTTTTCCTAAAATCACTGCTGTTAAAACTGCTAAATCAATTTGGGATATACTCAAGGTTGCTTATCAAGAAAATGATAAAGTAAAAATGGTAAGATTACAGACTCTCAGAACACAATTTGAAACACTTAAAATGACTGAATCATAAACCTTTGATCAGTTTATGACTACAGTTATGGGTGTTGTTAATCAGCTTCAGATGAATGGTGAAGAAATAGAAGACCAAAGAATTGTTGAAAAAGTTCTTATATGTTTGCCTAAAAAATTTGACATGATTGTTACTATTTTTGAATCGAGAGAATTAACAAAACTATCTGTGGAAGAATTAACTGGTTCTTTGTTAGCTCATGAAGCAATAATTAATTTAGATGTGAGTAATTTAGAGCATGCTTTCAAATCTAAATCTTCTATGGATACATGTAGAGGCAGAGGTTTTCGTGGCAGGAGAGGAAAAGGTAGAGGACAGTCTCAGTCTGATGATAGATCACAGGTAACTCAAACACATTCAGAGTAGTCTCAAACTGATCATGGTCATAGGTGGATAGATAAATCAAAAATTCAATGTCACTGTTGCAAAAAATATGGCCATTATAAGTTTGAATGTCGAAAATTACAGTATGTTTTAAGTAAAAACAAAGCTAATGTCACAAACATTGAATGTGAAACATCAGATGCTTTATTTCTGGCATGCCAAGTGACTGTGCAAGTACCTAATAAAGATTTTTGGTTGGTAGACAACGGATGTAGTAATCATATGACTGGTCATAGTGATTTATTTTCACATCTTGATACATCTTTCATTTCCTCTATTGGTTTGGGTGACGATTGTCAGGTTAAAGCTTCAAGAAAGGGTGTTGTACCTGTCTTAACCAATCAAAATGTTGTGAGGAATATCTATGATGTTTATTGTGTACCCAATTTCAAGCATAATTTGTTGATTTTTGGTCAGTTAGATGCACATGGTTATGATGTTAGCTTTCACAACACTACTCGCATGATTTCTGATAAACATAAGTCTCTTGTTTCAAAAATTCCTATGACAAAGAACAGGTTGTATCAAATACAATTGAAAAGTAAGAAGTTGTATGCACATAATGTTTCAACACTAACTGACTCTGACCTATGGCATTTGCGATAAGTTCATTTACCTATCAAAAGTATGAGTTTGTTTCAAAGATAGACTATGGTGAAAGGTTTTCCTGCTTTGTCTAATCATATCTCTTCCTGTACAAATTGTATAATGGGTAAAAATAAGCGAGATAGTTTTTCTTCAGCCTCTAATAGAGCCAAAGAACAATTAGAGTTAGTGCATAGAGATTTGTGCGGTCTAATGCAAGAAAAATCAGTTGTTGGAAGTCTCTATTTTCTTACTTTCATTGATGATTTTAGTAGGAAAATTTGGGTGTATTTCATCAAATACAAATCGAAAACATTTTCCAAGTTTAATGATTTCAAAGCCAAGACTAAAAAACAAAGTGGCAAGTTTATTAAAGTTCTAAGGTCTAATAAAGGAGGTTAGTATGAATCTAATGAATTCATTGATTTTTACAAACAACATGGTATTAAAAAACAAATGACAACCAGTTATACTCCACAGCAGAATGGAATCGCAGAAAGAAAGAATCAGACAATTATGAATATGGCTCGAAGTTTGCTTAAAAAATGAAATTTGTCTAAATATTTATGGGCTGAAGCAGTTGCATGTTCGGTATATATTTTGAATAGATCGCCAACTTCCAGTGTTCAAAGTTTCATACCTGACGAAGCATGGAGTGGACAAAAGGTAATTGTTTCACACTTTTACGTATTTGGTTGTATTTCTTTTGCTCATGTTCCATAAGAATTGAGAAAAATGCTTGATGATAGGAGCGAAAAGTAAATTTTTCTAGGATAATGTGATTAATCTAAGGTATGCAGATTTTTAATCCTATAACTAAGAATTTTTCCATAAGTCGAGATGTGAAATTTCTGGAAGACAAGTATTGGAATGAAATGGAGAGCACTACTTGTCCTAATCCTTTTATTCTACTAGACGAACATCAAGCACCTGAAACAAGCACTCCAAGATTACAGGTGCTAGACAAAACCAGTAGTAGTTCATCAAGTAGTAGAAATTCATCATCTTTTGAGTCTGATTATGATAATCCTAAAATGAGAAACTTAAGTGATATTTATGCACAAGATGATGTTGATGATATTGTAAATTTTGCATTTCTTTCATTTCGACCTACTTGTTTTGAAGAGGCTATAGAAGACAAAGAATGGGTAGATGAGATGAATAATGAAATTGATGCTATTGAAAGAAATCAAACTTGGGATTTGATTGATCTACCTGATGATAAAGATTGTATAGGTGTCAAATGGGTTTTTAAAACAAAGTTAAATGAGAGAGGTGAAGTTGATAAGCACAAAGTAAGATTAGTTGCCAAAGGTTTTTCACAACATCCTGGCATAAATTATGGTGAAAGATTTTCACCTGTAGCAAGAATTGATACTGTTCGATTTGTATTAGCTATTGCAGCACAAAAAAAGTGGCTGATTTACTAAATGGATGTAAAGTCTACTTTTTTGAATGGTGTTTTGAATGAAGAAGTGTATGTTGATCAACCACCTGGTTTCGAAATAAAAAATCAAGAACATATGGTGTACAGGTTGAAGAAAACATTGTATGGCTTGAAGCAAGCTCCAAGAGCTTGGTACAGCCGAATAGACCATTACTTGCTGAATAATGGTTTTAGAAGGAGCGACCATGAGCCCACTTTATATATCAAGAATGATCATCAAGGAAATATTTTGATACTGTATTTATGTTGATGACATAATTTATACAGGTAACATGCAGTTAGATGAATTTAAAGCTGCAATGAAAAATGAATTTGAAATGATAGATATTGGATTAATGAGATACTTCTTAGGTATCGAAGTGAAACAAACACACGATGGTATGTTTATGAGTCAACAAAAGTATGCTACTGACATTTTGAAAAAGTTTAAGATGGACAGGTGTAAACCAGTGGATACTCCTATTGAAGTTGGTACAAATTTGAGTAAAGATGATGTGGGTACTATTGTTAATGTGACTTTGTATAAGCAACTTGCTGGTAGTATTATGTTTCTTATGACTACTAGACCTGATATAGCGTTTGGAACTAGTTATATTTCCACGTTTATGGAATCTCCTAAGGACTGTCATTGGAAGGTTGGAAAAAGGGTGTTAAGATACATTGTAGGTACATCTACTTATGGTTTATCGTATGCAGCCTCTGCAGACAATAAGCTTGTTGGTAATACAGATAGTGTTTATGCAGGATGTATTGATGATCGAAAAAGCACTTCTAGCTATGTTTTTCTATTTGGCAGAAACTTGATCTTGTGGTCATCCAAAAAGCAGCCCATAGTTGCGCTATCTTCAACAGAGGCTGAGTACATTGCAGCAAATTTAGCATCATGTCAAGCAGTGTGGCTAAAGAGACTTCTCTCTGACTTCGGATATACAGAAAATGAACCTATTTCAACGCTTTGTGACAACACTTCCGCTATTTCCTTGTCAAAGAATAAAGAGACTTCTCTCTGACTTCAGATATACAGAAAATGAACCTATTTCAATACTTTGTGACAACACTTACGCTATTTCCTTGTCGGAGAACAATGTCTTTCATTAAAATAACAAACATATCGACACTCGTTTTCACTTCATTCGTAAACTCTTCAAAAATGGTAATATTGTTCTTAAATTTTGTGAATCCAAGGAACAGTTAGCAGATATCATCACCAAACCACTAAGAAAAGTTAATTTTGAATTTCAATGTCAAAAGTTAGGGAAAAATGTAACCCTCAAAATTAAGAGAGAGTGTTAAAAGATTTAATCTTTCTGTTAAGTGTTAGTTTAGAAATCAGTTTTAGAAATTAATTTCAATTGGTTCAAACTGTTTCTATGTAAACTGTATATATAGATTTCTCATAATAAAATAATTCACAATCTGAGCTCTCCAGTAATTCATTCTTTCTTATTTCTGCTTCCTTTTTGTCAAGTACAAAGTGAATAAAATCCTGTTATAGTATCATGTCATTTGTCCTACACGTTTAATTACTAGCGTATCAGAGTTTATACACCACCTAGTCTGCATGCGAACTATGTCTATCAACTATGAGCATTCATTGCTACCGTAACCATCATTTTTCAGTCTATGTACATCATCATGATTACAGAATAAGACTTTAAGCTCCTAAATCAATTAAAATTCAAAAAAATAAAATTAAAAGACTGAGAAAAATTAAATTGATGATGTTTTTTAATAATTTGTAACATTATAAACCGTTGTTTAATTTTCTTCAAAGAAAGAATTAAGAATAAATCAAGCGGTCAACGCATTATCGGTTATACCAGAAAGGATAATAAGGACCATATTGGGATAATAAGGGGCATATTGATTATCTATCTGACTACATTTGATTGCCGAGTTTCGGTGGTATTGAAATAATATCCAAGTACTACGAAACTGTACATAATTAATGTTGTTTTGGTTTAACTGTGTATTTAATTTTATATAATTTTTTTGAAAATATATGTTATTATTAAATTTAAAAGTTTATAATTAAAACAATAAAATAAATTACACTATTAAAAAACGGTTTATATCACTATTAATATTTATAGCATTTCCCAACTATATTAACACTACTAAACCTGAGTGGAGATTCCCAACTATATTAACATTACTAAACATGAGTGGAGATTGAAGATATTCAAATGATTAGAATTAACAATATTTTAATATTTACATTATTATTAATATTTATTTGGAAAGATTTATTTTAAGTAAAGATTTAACATAAGTATAAAAGAATCAAATTTCTGGAAACTTTTTTAGAATACAAAATACAAAATGATATTTAAATATTTTGACAATAACAAATTAAATCTTATTAACATATTTTTTTTTACTTTTAATTATTTGACAACACAACTTTTTTTATAATGGACACCATTTTGTATTTAAAATATAATTTTATTTATTACACAAAAACTTTTACATCCCTTCATACTGAGCTATAGAAGAAGTGTTAACTATATTAACACTACCAAACATTCATGAAGATATAAAATATTCAAATAACTAGGATCAACAATACAGGTGGAGCTCAGTTTCATATTACCGATACTAATGATATATGCAATTTTTGTCATAAAACATTGTCAATAACTGTCCGCTGGTTTCTCTTGATTTCGACATGATGTGAACTGAATCACACTTGCAGTCTAAACTAATTCATACTATCTATTTTTTCACAAGTAGTATGCCTTGTGAAGCCATACATCTTAGGAAATATATACTGCATCAGCGGTAAAGGAAAATAGAATTGATCAAAATCATGCTTTTTCAGGCAGAAGACCTTTCTCACGGCAGCACTGAATGGCCCCATCAAACATCTCTTCCTTTGTGTACTTGAACCTGAAGCCCAAGTCAAGGAGCTTCTTTGATGAAAATGGCAGAGCCTGCAGAGATTCATCTGCATCCTTGAACCTGCATACATTGACAGATTAAGTAAAAACTATCCATAGATATTAATGGCAACCAACAACCTATACTTTTCTGTAGTGGTTATATGTGAAGGTCTGCATACATTGACAGATTAAATAAAAACTATGCATAGATATTAATTGCAACCAATAACATATACTTTTCTGTAGTGGTTATATGTGAAGGTCTGCAGGCATGTTTTGATTAATGAACTCACTTGGTGGGTATATTGTATTCTGGATATTTCTCAGCTAGCATTTTGGCCAGTTGAACGATGGTGACATCACATGTGGAACAGATGTATCTGCCCTTTGCTTCAGGTTGCTCATACACGAAAATAAGAGACATACAGACATCATCCAAGTGAACCAGGTTGATTTGCCTAACTATCATATAATGAGCCTCATTCCCTGCAGTTTATATGCATACACACCCACAAAACATATATGTACAGTCAAAGTCATGATGTAATGATATTTCTTAAACAATGCTATCTTGTATTAATAATTTCATTATGTTTCTTTAAAATTGGAGCGAACAGCAGTTTAGGACTATTTTTGAATTTCATAAAAAGGAGTGAACAGCAGTTCAGGACTATTTTGGAATTTCATAAAAAGGACTGAACAACAGCTCAGGACTATTTTCGAATTTCATAAAAAGGAGTGAACAACAGTTCAGGACTATTTTGGAATCTCATAAAAAGGAGTGAAAGTCAAAAAAATTACCAAACTTATCAATAAAAATATACAAGTTCAGTTCAGAAACTGCATTCTAAACATACTTGTAAACAATGCCAAGGCAGTGATCATGCTCGGAGGCATAGTCTGCATGATGAATGGCCCAACTACCAATGTGGGGATAACAGTAATGAGATCAATCTTGTTCTCCTCTGCAAAATCCCAAGCAGATCTCTCTGCTAATGTCTTGGACACAAAGTACATCTGATTCACATAAAATAAAAATCAAATATGATTGTAGCATCACAGTTTTACAAAGATGGGAAGGGAATGAGCCTACAGGTGCCTTTCCTGTGATACAGCGGGTAAAGGCATAGTACTGAAAGTGGTTTAAATACATAACAAGATAGATCTATGTCTCCCAAAGTGATTGCAGAAGAAGCCCTACTTTGCAACAAATCAGCCATATTTAAATGGATCAAACCATAGTACTGAAAGTGGTTTAAATGCATTACAAGATAGATCTATGTCTCCCAAAGTGACTGCAGAAGAAGCCCTACTTTGCAACAAATCAGCCATATTTAAATACACATGTTGTTTCCTTGAATCCAAATCAATCATTAAACTTTTTATTCATTTTCCTTATCCAAGTAACTCACTTAATTTTATGAGATGCATTGGCTTTGGCATTTTCAGTTAAAACCATAATCAGAGTATTATTGGTATACTAATCTTATTTACCACTGTATTTTTATTTAGGTTTCATATTTTGAAAATTTTGAAAATCTAATAAATTGGAACAAAGTCAAACAATTCACTTCGTGCTTGTGCTTGTGGATCAGATACATTAATGAAATATGTTGGGTAGTGAGGTAAATTCAAGGAGTCATGATCCTACCCATCCAGTCATTTTAACTTTTTTGCAAAGCTCCACGTTGGTCCAGCATGATTCATCAAAAATTTTGCCTGGTGTTTGAAAATCCTCCGTAAAATACACAGCCCCAGCAGATGACGTGAAAACAACGCGCTTCACAGATTTTGCCTTTGCACACGATCTCAAAACATTTAAGACCCCATTGACTGTTGGCTTAATTATTTCGTTCTGTATAATTGAGAACAGCTTAATACCCACAGAGCCAGATACTATCCAAAAATATTGTAAAAGAGAAGCGAAGGCAAAAAAAACTCTGGAAAGCAGATACCACTCGATAACGATCTCGACGAGTAGTAAAAAATAACTCGGTCCATCTGAAGCGGAGAGGAAAGAAAGTCAGACCTCGGGGTCATCGGATTCGAAATCCATGGGAGTGGCAGCATGGAAAACGCCCTCGCACCCATCAATGGCGGCATCAAAGCTTCCTTCATCATCCAGATCTGCTTTCCAGAGCGTCAATCTCTCAGTCGCCCCGGGCAGATCCAACAGATGCTTCGTCTTCACAGGATTACCTATGTAATTAGAAATTTATGAACACCCTTACTGTAATGACAACGGTTCCTCGCGTATTATTAAGTTGATTATGACTTTTTAAATCTAATAGATATAGCATGATGCACAATATTTGGAAATTTTTTGCAAATGGGTAGCAAGGTAAGTGGGTTTAATTGTGGGGAAAATTTATATTTAAGTTTAAAAGTGATTTTGGATGGGTGACCTCCTAGAAAGTTCTGGTTACTGAGTGCAAGCTCTTGAAGTAATAATTGAGGCGCTATGTGATTCATTTCCCTAGTTTCAATCTCACTTCTTTACTACTGTGAGCATCACCAAATGCAATGAGTCCACTGTGAGCATCACCAAATGCAATGAGTGCTAAGTGGACTGTTCAAAACATCATGAAAAATTAGTAGGTTACTACTACCTCTTATAAAAATGACCATAGATAAATGACTTACTTAACCAAATTAAATCTCAAAAAATAATATCTAAACAAAAATAACATTAAATAAATAAAAATTTATAAACACCCTTAATATAATACTGTAATTATAATTAAAACTGTAATTATAATTGTAATTGAAATTAAAACTGTTCCTCAATTACATCTACAACTGTTCCTCAACATCCTTAAAGTATATTGTGGATTCCTGGTATTACAAACCTACCAGTGTCTCGCGCAGTTGCTCTAACACTATATCCTCGCTCAAGCAAACGCATGGCGAGCCATGACCCAATGAAGCCAGCAGCTCCTGTGACGCATACTGTACTATTTCCTTGTTGCACCTCATGATGATTTAGCAGTTCTTCTGGCACTTGGGAATTCTCTTTGCCAGAAGCCATTGCAGGAGCCGGTAATCAACTGGAGAGCTAAATTAACAAATTGCTTGGATGATAATTTCATGGCCCCAGAAAGCGAAAGAGTACGTTGGGGATTTTTCTTGCTTCTCCAGCGACTTGTCAGAGAGGATCTTGATAGCAGAAGAGTAGGTAAAATGGTGTAGTTGAATGGCTGTCATATGGCGCAGCTTCCACGAGCTACCTAACATTCTATTCCAATATGTCGTGGTTCCATTTTGCCGCCCTGAATTCTGCACGCCCGACTGCCCATGGAGAGGAAGATGAAAATCCTGCGAGGTTGAGAAAGTCACGATGGTTTGATGGCGGTCATCACTCCGCTCGACGAAATTATTCGTCGCATTGTGACAAACCACGTGAAATTTTAGTGCTTTACATGGTTGACTCAGGGATAGGGTAGGTTATTGAAAGTTCAAACAATTATTAATATGTTATGATTTATTATTTTATTATCGGTATTATATAAATTATTAATTATTTTATTATTTTTAAATATAGAATGGAAAATTAATCAATATTATTGATGATGATGATGATGGTGGTTAACGTTCACTCACATCAATCTTTGATCTATCGGATCTAAAGAAAAAAGTTATTTAGTTTGATTTAAGATTTTATTCTTATGCTCAAAAAGCTTGGAGAGAAGCCTCCCGAGCTCACTATAATTTTGACATCTTAAAAGACTAGAAAGATCAATATTGAAGTTCAGTATCTTTTATTATATTTTTTTTAGTTAATTTTAAATAAATTTTGATAGAAATTTTTTTTAAATTGAATTTAAATTATTTAATGTGTAGAATTCATTTGTCTTACTTTTTTCACTTTACATTTTTACTTGAAATTATAAATTTGTCAAAATGTTAAATCTATTTATATGTCCAAAAATATATTTTAACCCACAAAAATTTAAATATCTACTTGAAATTGTAGAACAAGTTTTTGATGGAAAAATCTATTTTAAACTACACCGTTTTAAATCGGATATATAAAATAATTAATTTCTTTTTTTATAAATATTTTTTATTTAAATCATAAAAATTTAGATATATATTAGTTATTTTATTTATCAAACATATTGTTAATATCAAAAATTAAAATTTTTAAAATAGCAAAGAATATGAAAGTAATGTGATTCGAATTATTTGGTTTCTATGAATACATTACTCATTACTATCATCATTTATAAGGGTTATCATCTTAATCTTTGAATTAGTTTTTCATAGTTTTACATAATATTAGATTTTTAGCTTTTCAAACATTTGAACTCTTAAACGGAATGAGGTAGACAATGTCTTTATAATGGTGGGGTCTCTTTTAAATGTGATGATATGTAATTTTTTTATAATTTTTTTAATACTCTATTTGATTTTTTATAATTTTATTTAATATTTAATTGAAAACAATTTTGGAATTTGAATTTGAATTAATTTATTTCTAGTTTTTATAAAATATATATTTTTTTAAATAGTTTTCAATTGAGTAGCGAAAATAATTATCACTGATTTACATTTATATTTATAAATGTAAATTGGCTTTCACTATTATCTAAAAAAAAATATATTATCTAATATTTGTTATTAGTTTATAGTTAAGTGGACTTAATGATTAAGAGCATGTGTTTTTTTTAAAAGGTTATATGTTCAAAGTAAAAAAGGTAGAGTATTTATACTTTATAAGTTTTTGCAAGTGCAAGCAAATTACGAAGTGAAGGTAGATAGGCTTGTCCCATAAACAAGAGAGTCTCAAATAGCAATTTGATGTCTCCTAGATCTTAACTTTAAAATTAAATAATAATAATAAAATAGTAATAATCCTTTTTTATTATTTAAAATTAACTGTAAATTGCATAAATTTTTTAAGAAATTTCAAAAAAATAATAACCCTTAAATTGTTTTCAATCTAAACCTAAACAATACTTCTAAAGTCCAAAATTCATGTTTTTAAAATGTAGAATCAAGTACCAAATATGTCAATATCAAGTTCAAAAACTACCTTTTTGATTCATTATGAGCACTTTTGGAATTACTACCTTTTTATTCATTATGAGCACTTTTGGAATTACTTTTGCACTTTTCAAATTTAAAGTTAATGCTTTCAAAACCACATTTTGCTTTATTACAATATTTTAAAAATTAATTTTAAGCTTTTCAAATTCATTTTCCTCTTTACCAACTTTTTTTGATTTAATATTTGATTTTCAATTAAATTTAATTATATCATTTATATTTTTAAATGTAATTATATCATTTACATTTTTTGAAATTGATTCAGCATCCTACAATTGAATGTATACTATATTAAGACCTGATTAATGATAAAAAACATCACCATGTATTGAAAGTGTTTAAAAATATATCTTATTATATTATTTGACAAACTAGTTTCATGTTTTTATAGTAGATTTCATATTATCTATTACCACACAGGCAGATGCAACCAGAAAAACTACAAATTATTTAGTAAATACATATCATCCACATTCTCATAATGATATCTCTTTGGAATTACATAGTTTTCTTCATCATTACAAATGTGCTTTGGTTTTGAATGGTTTAAATATTTTTTTTTTAAGATGTAATGCTTTCATTTACCCCCTCATACTATACTTGTGTGAGATGTTATTTTTAGTCCATTTATGATGATGAGATTACAAAATTGTATTCACGAATTCAAGGCACATGGGTGGGAAAATTTTATGAATACTATTACTGTAATTACAACTTCCTTTGTCAATTTTAAATTAATATATAGTTTTTTTTCGTCATTATAAATATGATTTGGTTTTGGTTTTGAATGGTTTAAAATTTCTATATTTCTAACCTTATAAGTACTTTGCTAGATGTCAGGCTGTCACTCGTCCCCTCATATTTGTCTGAGTTGTGGAAAGTGTTATTTTTAATTAACTTATTTGTCATGATCTACATATGAAAATAAGATTACAAAAATGTATTCTTAAATTTAAAAACATAAATGAAGTCAAATAAATAAAAAATTATGAACATTATTATTCTTCTTACAATTTCCTCCAACATTTTCAAATTAATTGTGGATTTCTAGAATATTCTAAAATCCAAGAACAATATAAAATAATTCCTAAATCCTTCCTCTTACATCTTCTTCCAACATTTTAAAATTAATTATGGATTTCTAGAATACTCCAAAATCCAAGAGCAAGGTCAAATAATTCCTGAATCCCCACTAAGGTCTCTTGTGCGAACCGAAGTCATAGGATATTCCAAAATCCAAGAGCAAGGTCAAATAATTCCTGAATCCGCACTGCACTTAAGGTCTCTTGTGCGAACCGAAGTCATTGTCATCAAGTCTGAGATCTGTCTACAAATGAACCAATATTATAAACCTACCAGTGTCTCACACAATTTCTCCAAGTCTATATCCTCGCTCAAGCAGACATGACGAGCCATGGCACTATGAAGCTAGCAGCTCCTGTGGCGCATACTCTACTTCCTTGATGCACCTCATGATAATTTAGCAGTTCTTCTGGCACTTGGGAATTCTGTTTGCCAAACGCCATTGAGAAGTCGTAATCAAATGGAGAGCTAAATTAGCAAATCGCTTGGATGATAATTTCTCGGCCCCGCAAAGCGAAAGAGGATGTTGGGGATTTTTCTTGCTTCTCCAGCGACTTGTCAGACGGGATATTGATAGCAGAAGAATAGGTCAAACGGTGTTGTTGGATGGCTGTGATACGGTGCGGCTTCCTCAGGCTACCTAACATTCTATTCCGATATGGCCTGGTTCCTTGTTTCTCCCCCATGAATAGACCGCCCATTGAGAGGAAGATAGAAACCTGCGAGGTTTGCAAAGTCGTGATGGTTTGAAGGCGGCGATCCCTCCACAGGACAAAATTATTCATCGCATTATGAGAAACCATTTGGTGGTTTTTGGAAGTCAAATTACGTGCGAAATTTTAGTGCTTTTCATGGTTCAGTTCGGGAGTATGGTTAGGATTGATATCTGATATCTAATAAGTTAATGATTAATTATTTTATTATTGGATATTATATGAGCAATTATCATAGATGTTGTAAAAGAAATAGTGTAAGAATGTATAATAGAAAAGAGTAATAGAGAAGAAAGAAAATGTGATATGTTATGTCATTTAATTGAATATTTAAATTAATATAGATTTATTTTAAGTATGGATTTAACATGAGTCAAGAGGGATCAAATTTCTTCACGTGAAAACTTGTGTAGAGTGTAAAATACAATGTATTATTTTTTATTGATATCCTTACACATAGAGAGTGGATATTGTGTTTGGTTTTTTGGTCGAATTCACATTAGTTTGCGTTTGACCAAAAGAATTTCCAAAATTTCCATAATTCAACTTTGCACATTCAATTTTTATATTTTTTAACCATATTTTAATTTATTAATATTTAATCTGATAGGATATAAGATTGAACATGTTATTTCTCATTTCATTGATTAAAGAACCAATTTTACAAAAATCCCGTCATTAACTTGTTTACTTTAATAATTAATCACTACAAAAAAACAATTAGCCTTGCCAACGGTAGATTTCATATCTTTGTAATGTGTCTTTGTTTGGATATTCTTTCTGGGAACACAACCGTCCTATTTATTACAGTAATTCAAGTAAAAATTTGTATTTATTCATCAAACTTGGAAAAAGAGGTTTTGTGCTTTACGAAAGTTCGTGGAAGGTGCAGTTCGTGTTTTCTGTAACGATAGATGGTAGTAGTGGCGGAGGAAAATAAAAACCTAATATTCAAAAGACCTCGCTGTGTCAAATTGGACACATGGGGACAAAGTCGTCCATCATAATTTTAAGATAATATTTCTGTCGAAAGGTTTGGGTTTATGACACTGTTGATATTCGTCGTCCTCGACCGCTGGCGTGAATCTCAACAATATATTATCATACACAAGGGATACACAAGGGATAACGTTCTGGTAGCATTGCTTTCAATGTCTTCAAGTTCTGTCTACTCCACGCCATTGAGCTGACCCATACCAACTTGTCAGGCCCACTAGCAAAGATCTGCATACTGGATCTAACTCTCTTTGCATCGTCGTAACCTGGTTTTTCGCACTCCTTTTATTTTCCAAGTTCATAGAGTTAATCTACCACCCCAATAGGAGCGAACTCCCCCAAGCACGGGTCCTCTCAATCTCCTTCCTCGGCCCTTTGACTTGTGTGTAAGAGTGCTCTCGAGCAAATGAGACGATGGCAATAACGACGGGTTTATTGATGGAGAAATGACAGTTCCTTCAGTTCCTTCATCTTCGACATAACTGACGAAAACCAGAGGGGTTATTCATGGGAACAGCACCGTCGAAGCCTAGAGGGGTTATTCATGGGAGCAACAATCGTTCCTTGATTCTGTGTTCTGTGTTATTTCAAAATCACCAAGTTAGCAGCTTTTAAACCCTTCTCTCTTTTTCTGTAATGATTTGAAGTTTTGTATTTAAATTTATTAGGTTGAGTTTCTTGTTTTTTCCTCGAGTTTAGATGATCATGTTTGATATTGTTCAGTAAACTGAAATTTCACAAGTTGTGATTTGGATTACTAAGTTTAATATCGCTATTGGGATAAAAAATGTTTATTGTTGGGTTTTGCAGAAATTTTTCATTTATTATTCCTTTACCTAATCGCTGGATCAAGGCAAAGGAAATCTAATCTGTCGATTTATGTTGTTCCCAAAGCTAGTGAATTGCATGCAGAGCGAATTGCAGGGGCTCATTGTCTAATTGGATGAAACTTACCGCTCATAACAATGATATTGTAGGTTCGAGCCCTAACAAGTGATGACGGAAAAATATTGGCAATATTTTAATGGTGCCAGCTTTCAATCGCTTCCTCAAACCGATATTTATAACTCAGAAAAAACATGGTTCCATCCAAAGAACAAATATGCTATACCCAAATATTTCAGCTTTAGATTTTTTCCAATCTAAAACGTCCATGATTAACATACTTCGTCTCTGAAATTACTCATCTTCAAACTGTAATGTTGCATACAATTTGTTTATGACATATGATGCATGCCTTCAGGAATTACCATTCAACTTCAAGGCTGGGCATATTGATAGATTCCCCATCCATTTCATTTACTCCATGTTCTTAATTTCAAGGAGTTGGCCGAATCATTATAGATTGGGTGCACTCCTATAGGCTCGACAAATTCATAACTGTGTTTGTTTCCATTTGGTTTTCAACCACCATTTACAAGCTAGTCATATTCACTACATGTTTCATGCTTTCAATACACATAATTAAGTTCCATATTTTTCAAATAGAAAAATTAATTGTTTATAAATGAATGCTCTGCCTCAGAGAGCCATTCCATACATCTCATTTAGGTTTATAAAGGAAGTTGAATACCAAAGGGATCGAATTTGTTGACACCACACGGAACTTAAAACTGCATGAATAAATCACACGCTGGCCATTCCCAAAGCATTCACCACCATTTTCAAAAGGAGATTTCCATTTTCTAGAATTCCGTTGAAGGATGATGTGATTTCCCTTGTGATTTTCCTTCACATCTTTGACCATTCCTTGATCACATTATTTTTGGATACTCGCTAACAAAATCCAGCAACCAATTCAATCTTTGAACAAATTCAATGAAGAGTACACCCATAAATTTGAAAACTTCAATTCTCCCAATGCAATTTTGAACAATATAATCTCTAGATTGGTGTCCAAAAAAATAGTACCTCAACGCAAATGGGAAATGGGACCAAGCCCCTTGAATCTCAATTCAATAATAGATTCCTGCTCTTATGTTCCCAATGAATTTCCTGTCTAACAATGCAAGTCTACTATCCATCTTTTTCACAACACCTCGCTCAACATTTCTATTGGATTCTCTTACAGTGCCTGTGCCGAAGTGCAAGCTTAGATCTTATTTGATTCTTCATAAAAGTATTAGTCACTGCAATCTCTAATCTCATGCAGTTGAACCTTTGACTTATCAATTAATCATAGTTTCACCTCAACAGAAGGGAATTCCAAAACCCTTCTGCACGAATAAAAATTGGTATAACTAACTCTATTTATCTTATTTTTGTTAAAAATGTGACAAAAAACATTGTAAATTTACCTATGTAGTTAAAATAAAGAAATGTAGGTTGAATAATGAAATATAGTTGGAATAAAGAAATAGACTAAGTTAAAAGAGGTGGCCCGAGAGGCTTGTATGCACATAGAATCATTTAATAAATAAAAGTTTCAAAGTGTTTTATCCTTCAGTTTTCCAATTCAATTATATTTCTCCTATTCATTTCTTGTTTACTATTTTTCCCCACAACAAGTGGTATCAGAGCTAATCGAAGCCTGGTGGAGGAGGGTCAAATAGAAAGGCCGTTGTATTGTTCGACTGAAGTCCAACTGTTTTAGTGGGATAAATATCTTAGAGGTGTAACCGCTGGGTGTCTGCACATATTGTCTGCACTTATTGAAGTTTGCAGAATAAAGGACTGTCAAAAGTTGCAACGGAGAACCACTGCCATCTACCCAAATCGTGGAGAGAGAAGCCACCCAAATTGTGGAGAGAGAAGCCAAGGACGCAGTGAAGTAGACAAGCGTGTAACTGCCGCCGAAGAAGTGCTGGAGCTGTCGAAGTGTGACATGCTATAGAGGAAGAGCAACCTATCGATGAAATTAAGCTGCAGTTGGAGGTCGACTGCTGCATGCTGCCGCTGGAGAAATTTATCTAACCTGTACGTTGTCGCTAGAGAAATATATGTAACCCCGACTGCATTAGTTCCGTGAGAGAGGAGGTTGATTGCTGTGCGCTGCCGCTGGAGAATTTTATGTACGCTACTGGTGGAGAAAAAGAGCAGCCGGTGAAGAAAAGGAAGGGCCGCTGTTGTTGAAAAATATCTTGTCTTAAAAAGGACTGCAAACTCAATTATGCTAGTTGAAGGCTGAAGACTTCACCGTTCTGAGGAAAAGGGAGCAACTGTTTCCGTTGCCACTAGGAGGAGATTGACACAGAGGTGAATGCTACTGTTGCAGAAAGAAAAAGGAGGACGTAGTTTTTTGAACACAGGCGCAGAAATCGGTATTTTTCCTTGTTGAATGGAAGTTTTTCCTGTCAGAAAATCTGTTGATTTTAAAATCTAGGTAGTTTTTTCTGAACAGATTAAAGAAATTGGCAAGGTTTCAGAAAAAATTTGAGTAGGATTTTTTTAGCAGATTTTAAGAAATTGTGAAGAAATTTGCAGAATTTTTTTTTTTTTTTCGGAATAAAAGGGAAGGAAAATCATTTTTTAAGGAAAATCTGAAACTCAAAAACAAAAAACTAGCATAAGAGGGAAATTTTTGGGAAAGAAGGAAAAATCCTAGTTGGAAAGAGAAGGGAAACATGACCTGCTCATATATAAAGAAATATTTAAGAAGGGAAACAGGATTTGTATGGAGTTTTTTTTTAAAAACCCTAGTTGAAGGAAGAGGATTAGTAGGGGAAATGGAAAAAATGACAAACGCAAAATTTTAGGTGGAGAAATTCACCGGGAAAAACAATTTTTCTCTGTGGAAACTGAAGGTTAGGGATTTGTTGGTGCAACAAGGGTTGCACAAGGCATTAGACAGGGTAACTAAAAAACCAGCAAGCATGTCGAGTTCGGACTAGGAGGACTTGGATGCCCGAGCTCTTAGTACCGTCTGATTATGTTTGGAAAATGAAGTACTCTTCAATATTGTTGGAGAGAGTACAACTACAGGGTCGTGGAAGAAATTGGAAACACTCTATATGACAAAATCTTTGACAAACAGAATCTATTTAAAAAGACAATTGTACAGCCTTCGGATGAACGAGGGTATGAAAATTGCAGATCACTTAAATGTTTTTAATACGCTTATTTTTTAGTTGTCTGATATGGAAGTAAAAATGGAGGAAGAAGACAAGGCAATAACCTTGTTGTGTTCCCTGCTTGAGTCATGGGATCACTTCGTGACCTCAATCAATTTGAGCACTGTCGATTCATTAAAACTTCAATTTGTCGTGGGTGCTCTCTTATCTGAAGAGGTACGAATAAAATCTAGTATTAAGACTTCTGCACCTGAAGCCATGGTAGTTAGAGGTCGGTCTAAGGAAAGGGGGGAAAAGACAAGAGGTTCTTCCAGATCGAAGTCAAAGGGTGGCAAGAAGAGTAAAGAAAAATGTTGGTACTGCAACAAACCGAGACATCTCAAAAAGGATTGCTGGAAACGAAAGGAGGCGGAAAACAACAAAAATGACGAAAATCAGGTCGATTCAGGTATGGATGACGAGGTTTTAATTGTTGAAGCACTCCCTGTTTGTAATATCTCACAAGATGCTAACTATTGGCTATTAGAATCTGGTGCTTCTCATCATATGAGTCCACACCGAAATTGGTTTTCATCATATGAAACTGTAAATGGTAATTCTGTATTCATGGGAAATAATGCATCTTGTCAGACTGTTGGGATTGGAAATGTGAAAAATAAAATGTATGATGGTACAATTAAAACCATATCTGATGTTAGGCATGTACCTGATCTAAAGAAAAACTTGATTTCCTTGGGAGTTTTGGATTCGAATGGTTATAAGTTTATAGGTTAGAATGGAGCGCTGAAAGTCTCGAAAGGAGCCCTGGTTGTTATGAAGGCTGAAAAGGTTGGAAACCTGTATAGACTGAAAGGAAGCACTCAAGTTACTGAAGCAACGTTCGTGTCAGATAAAGCAGAAGAAGCTTCTCGTCTATGGCATCAGCGGTTGGGTCACATGAGCGAGAAAGGTCTTCAGGTACTGATGAATTGCAAGCTACTTCCTGATTTGAAATCCTTGAAGTTGGATTTTTGTAAATATTGTGTGTTTAGAAAACAATGTAAACAAAGATTCAAGTCTAGAAATCATAATAGTAAGCAGATTTTGGACTACATTCATTCTGATCTGTCGGGACCATCTCCTACTATGTCCTATGGAGGTGCCTTATATTTTTTAACGTTTATTAATCATTTCTCTCGAAAAGTTTGGGTCTATATGTTGAAAAATAAAGTTTATGTGTTTAATGTGTTTAAACAATTTAAAACAATGGTGGAAAAGAAAACAGGCAAATCAATTAAATGTTTAAGAACTAACAATGGTGGTGAATTTACCTCTTTAGAATTTGAATAATTTTGTAAGGGTGAAGGGATAGTTAGACATAAAATTGTTGTTTATACTCCTCAGCAGAATGGTGTTGCTGAATGGATGAATCAGACTCTTATGGAAAGAGCCAGAAGCATAGTTAGTAATGCTAATCTGCAAAAGGAGTCGTGGGCAGAAGCAGTATCTACTGCTTGTTATTTAGTTAACAGATCACCTTCGATTGCAATAAACTATCAAATTCTTGAAGAAGTTTGGTTGGTTCAGTCTTGTGATTATTCGCATTTGAATATTTTTGGTTGTGATGCCTATGTTCTTATTCCTAGAAATCAGCATTCAAAATTAGATCCAAAATCAAAATGTTGTGTCTTTGTTGGATATGATTATTTAGTGAAGGGATATAGGCTGTGGGATCCTACTTCACGGAAGATAGTCATTAGTAGAGATGTAACATTTGATGAATCTTCTCTTTTAAAATCAGATGTTGAAAAAGTTGAACAGAAGCAGGTACAGCCAGGTCAGCAGATTCAATTGGAGACTATACCTTTTCCAGAAAGTCGAAAGGAAGGAGAGACTTCTGAAAAAGGTGGAGAAGTAGAGGAAACTGGAGAAATTCGAGAATCCAGTCAACAACCGGTCACTATAAGAAGGTCTACAAGGGAAAGAAGAACACCAAAAAGGTATGAAGACTCTGCTTCATTGTTTACTTTGATTACTGAAGATGGGGAACCATCTTGTTATTAGGAAGCAGTTGATGACGTAGATAGCAAGATATGAAAAAAGGCTATAGAAGAAGAAATGGACTCCTTAGCCAAGAACAATACCTGGGATCTTGTAGAACTTCCTGAAGGGAGAAGCGTTGTTGGGTGCAAATGGGTCTTCAAGTTGAAGAGAAAATTTGATGGAAGTATCGAAAGGTATAAGGCGAGATTGGTTGCAAAAGGGTATTCTCAGGTTGAAGGTATTGACTTTCATGAGATCTTTTCACCAGTAGTTAAACTTGTTTCTATTCGTACTGTGTTAGCACTAACTGCTTTACTTGACCTTGAGTTAGAACAGTTAGATGTTAAAACAGCCCTTCTTCATGGTGATTTGGATGAAGAGATATATATAGATCAGCCAGAGGGTTTTGTACAAGGTTGCAGAAAAGATTAGTTTGCAAGATTAGGAAATCATTGTATGCCCTGAGGCAGTCGCCCAAGAAATGGTACAAGAAGTTTTATTCCTTCATGGTGAGCCAGAATTTTATCAAAAGTCAGTATGATCATTTTGTATACTTCAAAAGTTTCAATGGCATATTCATTATCTTGGTGTTGTATGTTGATGATATGCTTATTGCAAGAAAAAGCATGGAAGAAATCAGCAGGTTAAAGGCTCAGCTCTCTAGGACATTTGAAATGATGGATCTTGGAGCAGCAAAACATATATTGGGCATGGAGATACACAGAGACAGGAAGAATGGTAAGCTTTGGTTATCACAATAGAAGTATGTGGAGAAAATACTTGAAAAGTTCGGTATGAACAATGTGAAACCTGTTAATGTTCCATTAGCTTCCCATTTTAAGCTTTCTTCGGATTTAAGTCCTAGAACTAATGAAGAAAAGAAATATATGTCTCTTGTACCATATGCAAATGCGGTAGGCAACTTAATGTATGCGATGGTATCTACAAGACCTGACATTTCACATGCAGTTGGAGTTGTCAGCAGGTTCATGGCAAATCCAGGGGAAGAACATTGACGAGTAGTGAAATGGGTGCTTCGGTATCTGAGAGGCACAAGTAACCATTTCATCAGCTTTGATGGTCATGAAGGTACAGTCTGCGGATATGTGGATGCTGATTATGCAGGTGATTTGGACAAAATGAGGTCTACTACAGGTTATGTTTTTACTCTTGTAGGCGGAGTAATCAGTTGAATGTCAAAGCTTCAAGAAACAGTTGCTTTGTCCACTACTGAAGTAGAGTATATATCTACTTCAGATTCTTGTAAAGAGGCAATCTGGTTAAAAGGTCTACTTGATGAGATTGGAAGGACATAGGAGAAAGTGAATGTGTTTTGTGACAGTCAGAGCGCTATTCATTTGGCTACAAATCCAGCCTATCATAGCAAGACCAAGCACATCGATGTAAGGTATCACTTTGTGAGACATGTAATCGAAGGTGGAAAAGTAGTCCTTAAGAAGGTCCGCACACAGGAGAATCATGCAGATATATTCACAAAGCCAGTTACAGTAGAGAAGCTGAGATGGTTTCTTGCTTCTCTCGGCTTGCAGAAAAGATTATGAATGGGCATTAGGAAATTTTTTTGTCAAGGTGGAGTTTGTTAAAAATGTGACAACAAACATTGTAAATTTACCTATGTAGTTAGAATAACGAAATGTAGGTTCAATAACGAAATATAGTTGGAATAACGAAATAGAGTAAGTTTAAAGAGGTGGCCCGAGAGGCTTGTATGCACGGAGAATCATTTGATAAATAAAAGTTTCAAAGTGTTTTATCCTTCAGTTTTCCAATTCAGTTATATTTCTCCTATTCCTTTCTTGTTTACTATTTTTCCCCACAACAATTTTGTGCACACACCATTTGAGGAATGTCATATGAATTCCTGAGAAACTTCTCACACATTCTATTAAATTTTAATTTGGTACTCACAAATAATAGAGACATGTTTGATTTCATAATCAACGCATAAGAAAAGACTTCCATAAAATTGAATCCATATGAAAATGCTCAATTCAATATACATATGTCCCATGGCTTGATTACACAATATTGGCACAATTATGCCCTGGCATCTCCCCTTATATTCACTATCACTCTTTACTTCGATTTCAGTCTCAACTTGCTTAATCCAATAAACAAGGGGAAAAAAAGCTAGTTAGAAACAATGTGGAGGGTAGAGAGTAAGATTTTGAACATAATTTTTACTGGTGGTCTACAAAAAATGCTCGGCATGAATCAGGATAGCCTTGGTGGATACATTTGCTCGACAGATGAAAAACATAATGAAATCAAGACTCCCAGCGTCCTCTGAGGGTAGCAGGCTCGACTGATAAGGAGAGGAATTAAAGCCAAAACATAAGAGACACGGTTGGATGGTAAAACTTGGAATTAAGAGAGGAGGAATGAAGTAATTCTTACTGAAAAAACTTAAGAGGCTCACTTTATTGGTATTTTTTTAGGTGGCCTACTTTGGGCCTGAACATGTTTATATGTGTTTATTTGTTAGTTTTATATGTGTTTATTTATGAGTTGTTCATAAGTTTTTTTTGGTTCAGATGTATTTTTTTTTGTGAGAGTTTTTCATTATTTCATTTCAAACTCTCAATCATATTAACTAATATCTGAATCTTAAAGTTGTTGCCAAATGATTATAGTTTGTTAGTTTTAAAAATTATTCATGATATTTTTATGGCTTTTGTAGGTAATTGCAAAATTATCATTTGAAATTTTTTTGTCTTCAAATTTATTTAATATATTTTAATGATATTTGTCATCCTTATGATGATGCCACCACCCCATATTAACAGTTAATATTTACTTATTTATTTAACTTTACCAGAAAGGAAAAATTAAGAGATAATGAGTAGATAAAAGGTCAAGCACTTGATATAAACTATAGCCTCGTCAAAAAAATAAAAAACACACTTAACCCTAGTGAAAAAATGAAAAACACGCCACATTCAACTACACTTCTATCAGCCTGTCTTTGCACCCTTTTTAATGCAAATACTAATTTAACTTTCCATTATATAAAATCATTTCTAAAACTTTAGAGTATGACTATATAAAATCATTTCTGAAACTTTAGAGTAGCACTAGAATCTAGGGTCAATATACAATCACTTCAACTAACAAAACCATTTATAGATGATTATAAAGCAACCGTCCCCCTTTTATTGTATATAACTTTCCTTAAATTTCAAATTTTCTATAGGTATCGTGGGCTTCAAATTAAATTTATTATATGTACATTATCTAGGGCAAAGATGGCATTTTACTACTCCCTATCCCTGTGTTACGGCATCCACGGTGGCTTGAGGGTGGGTCGGATATAGATATGAACCCACCCAAATCCACGTAGGATCTGCAATGCAAATGGATCTTTCAAGTGCGGAACATTATTGTGTAGTCTTCACATGCGGGATTCCAAATAAATTAAAAGATTAGTTGGTGTAAAAATAAAATTTAAGATTGTTTACTCTCTCTTTGGAACCCTACGAAGTAGAAAAATTATTTTGAACTTTAGTTTAGACTATTTATTATTAACATTTAAACCGTATATTTTGTATAATCGAATAAGAAAGTCATTAATTATTTGTAACATGTAGTAGTATAGCATGTAATAATGCCAGCAAGGAAGCCATAAAACAAAAATTCTAAATTTTAGTTTCACGAAGGTCTGAGACATCTTCCGTCGTCTCTTTGGATTGCATCCTTATCCGCTTACCTATATGTTCATCTATATTTAAAGATATTTAAAGTGTATTCGTGGCCTTTGTGGCTTCTGGATGCTGATATTAATGTGAATAGTAATTATATGCTTTCAGAAGTAATTATGAGAATTTAATTTTTTATATTTTGTATAGTATAATAAAAATAAAAATAATATAATATTGGAAAATATTAAATTAAAAAAATTAATGTAGAAAAATATATCAGATAAAGTGATAATATTAATATTAATGATAAAAAATAATTTATTTTTTATATATTAAAAAAATATATATTTATTTTAAATTTTTTAATATAAAAAAATATATATGATTAGTTATAGTTATTTCTAGTACTGTTTGTAATACACTTTGAATAGGTTTAATTGTTAGGAGCATGCGTTTTATGTATGTTTTTGTAGATTTTAGCTTTTTTACTGAGAAATGGGTCTTTTGTCTCATAAATAAGGGAGTCTCATGCATTGAGAGGTGGGTCTTTTGTCTCACAAATAAGAGGGTCTCATGCACCAATTTAGTGTTTGATTTAGCTGTCACCTTAAAAATGCCCAATAATTTACTGAAAAATAATATTCTATTTAATATTTTTTAAATATATAATTAAAATTTTAATAAATTAATATTTATATTATTTTAAATTTAATTTTATATTTCAAAAATACAAATAAATGTATATATATTTAAATTATATATTAATTAATTCTCAGAAAAATGGCTCACTCACGATCCTTGTTTTTTCCTTGAGTGTTTTCCATCTGTTCAAATCAAAGAGACTTTTTTGGTAAGAGAACTCTAATGATGGATTAATTTTGAAAAAACATATAAATTATAATAATAAACAAAAATGAATGAGCTATTTTTTATAATATGTCTTCATTTTTTTAAACATTTCAGTGTGACATTTCAAAATTTTACATTAGATTAAATAAATTCCTTTTTTTTGTGATTGTTTTGAAGAATAAAAAACAAATTACCATCCATGAAACAAAGAGATTATACATTGCACACTTGAAAAATATTGTAACATACACCGTTAACTTCACATGGAAATGTAAGGAGATAAAAAAAAAATTATACAAGTTACTCATATAGTCATCACATACTTGTCATTATGAAAATCATAACAAGAAAGGAATCCACATCATCAACTTGACACAATAATCAATCACATCATTGAACACCAATATACCCTGGAAACCCCGTAGGGTGAAAACCAGCAAACGTTTAATTTTATTATTAAACGCTCGTGAGGGTGTTTAGCCCATCACTCAATGGCTTATAAGGGAGACCATCCCTTAACCATCGTTATCGTTTATATAATCTTACAAGGAAATATGCAAATATCTAGCTTAAAGCCATTACAATAAATATGATACCATTTACCATCTGGTCTTCATATCTTCAAATCTTCACATCTTGGTGGCATGGATGTACCTACAATGGACCATCGTACATTGGACCTTCCTGCAACTCGCACTCATATGCACGAACATTAATCATTTACCTGCCACCATGACAAGCATAATTTTCCTTTGTACATGACAAGCATAATATTCCTTTGTACATGTCACCATCATTCCCTGCTATGATTCCTTCAACATAAAATGATGTCAAGATTCATAAAGTATTAATCAACGTGTAATCATGACAAACAAGTAAAGTACCTTGTCATTCTCTCTTTAATAACACATACCTCATATGTGCTGGTTATAGGTCATCACAATAACTAATGCTTACGTCGCATAAGCACACATTCCTGCAAGACAATGGCTACATCTCCCAAGCTTTTCTTTAAAATAAACTGATACATAAGCTAAGATATTTATGCATGTGACTTACATACATTTAATAAAAATAGCTAACGCTTAAGCTATTACCTCTAGTGCATGGAATGCAAGTTAACATAACAATTGTCTCTTCCATGCATGCAAACGCCTACTGATTCCAAAAGACTCTCCCTAAAAGAGGTGCTTACACAACGAAGCACATAACCTCCTTCACGAGTCTTCCCAAAGAAAATCTCAATGCTAGTGAGCATGTAAACATATGTTTTCTTTTTTGTAAAAATATGAAATTAAGACTATAACTACATGTCTTCTTTTCCAAATATTAAACAATCATATTCAATGTAGTTCAATACTACAAGCTATCCTTCTACATACAAATATTTATATTATTCTTCAATAAAAGTTAATACATAGGTTGCATGCCTATGCATGACCTTGTTCCAAAAGAGCTAACATAACTAACATATTAGTTTTGATATTATAAATGTACTCACATATTTTCCTAAATAGTAGGATAGCTCAACATTTCTTTATACATGCAAAGAACATGCTTCTATAACATAATGGCTATTCTTTGTGCATGCAAGAGAGATAACTCTTCCTTTACTGTAGGAAACACATATTCCCTTCTTAGATTTCTATCATCATGAAATACTATTTTCATGTAAAAAGATTAACATAATAGTAATCTTTAAGACAACCTTGATTCTTTTTACAAAAAATTCTTAGAATACTACCACTCTTAACTATTATTTCCATGTAAAAATATACATGATTATTTCTCAAAAAGGGGTTAATATAACTTAGTTACTTTATGTAGTTCCTCATGCACAAAACTTAGGGAACCATAACAAAGTTACTTAATCTTTTATACACCTAAGATGCAATCTTTTCAATAGGTAACCCTTTTCAAAAAGGTACCATAATTAATCCTTATATTGTGCATAAGGAATAAGAATACCTTTTTAAAATAATAACAAAGTTAATCTTTTGTACATTAACCCATGCAATTAAATCAAAATACCCATTATATAACATAATAATAACTTCTCTTTTACCCACCAGATAAAGATAAAGATATTCTTTTAACACAATGGACTTATCTTTCACTTCATAAGATAAGATATTATTCCCAAAGGAAATTCTATAACTTTTGTTAAATGTAACTATTTCTGCTTATAATAAATCATATGAAATACTTCATATTTCATTTTCTCTCCAGAAAATGAGTAAAGTATTCAACAGAAAACTACTATTCATATCATATATTTCATTTTCCTTTCAGAAAGTAAGTAAAATAATTCAAAAGAAAACTATTATTTTGAGGAATACTTATCTTTAACAAAGATATTTAACCTTCCTTCATGGACGCGCATTTCAAGTTTTAAAATAAACTTATTTGCAGCTACCAAAATCCATTTCATTTTCTTTTCAGAAAGTAAGTAAAATAATTCAAAAGAAAACTATTGTTTGGAGGAATACTTATCTTTACCCAAGATGTTTAACCTTCCTTCATGGATGCGCATTTCCCAAATGTTAGCTCACGAATCTGCATTAGTCTTTAGAGACACAACAATTTGCTGTTGCATACTCCTCACAAATCCTAGCAGCAGTACGTATGATCCGATGCATTGTTGCAGGCACTTTTCGACAGCCTCAATCTAGGCTGTAACAGAAACTGCTCTTCAGCTAATTCACCACCGCCAGCCTCTGTACAGTCGATTTTTCAATCACAACGACCATCTTACTTTGCAACCAACACCTCCGTCTACTTGTGGTTTAAGCAGAAAAACAATCTCAGCACCATCGAGTACCATTGGTTTAGCCAGGAAAATAATCAGACATTTCTTCACAATGTCTGTTCAAGAGTATAGATAGAGTACGTGACCCAGAAAAATACCGGGCCATTTTCTTATATAATCCATTCTCCTCAACAAATAATAACAACCTGCTCTTCATCCAGTAACTGACAGCTTCGTCGTATTAGCTGATATGATCGCACCCAATTCAAGAATTCGTTCTTTCTTAACTGATTCTTTTTAAAAAAATAGTTAAAAGATAGTAAGTTAATATTTATTTACTAGTTACGTGGTTATTTTTCTTTTACGGATGTTACATACTCCCCCCCTTGAAGAGAACACCGTCCTCGGTGTGCTTCTCTCACTGAAACTTAAAATTATACTCATGATATAATAATATAATCAACCCAAAGGGGCTCCTTCCCCTTGGCAATGAGACACTTTCGTTTCCTTAAATGCCATTAATTGAGACAATAATGTTTTTATCCATATTCATGAGCATGTATAGTGCAAAGAAAATTTCATTTCCATTTCTAACTGCTTATCCCTTATTAAATTCACAAAAGTATAGAAAAATCTCTATAAGAACTTACCATTATTTACCATTTACCTTTGGAAGAATGATGGCTTTTACGCAACCTCTCATCGAATGGTTGAACACCCATCAACACTTCCTGGAAAGAGCCTGTAATATATGACTAACAATTCAATCACATTAGTCACATAGTTTTCAAAATGAAAATACTTGTAACTACCAAACATTATTGCAATATAAGGAGATGTATTAATCAAAGTACTTCCATAAGTACTCAGAGAGAACCAACCCTCTCATCAATGCATCACGTGCACACTGTCTTAGCTCCTGCTAAAGACATCCATACAGTACTTAAAAAAGTACGCAGAGAGCACCTAGCTCTCTTCATCATACCAATGGTCAATCAATGCACCATGGTCATATTCTAGCATTTGCTAAGACATTCAAACAAATAAATGAACTTATACATTCTATAATTCATTTAAATATAACACAACTTTTACTTAACTTGTTCCACTATGAGAACCGCAATGGTAAACAAAATGCTCCTCCTAATCCATAGGATCGAGTCATTTTTTCACATCCAGACAGTCAATCTTTCCACACTAAAATGTCTTTATATTTATCTGGAAATTTAGTCTTTCAAGCTGTGGTCCTCCCAACCATCAAGTGAGGCTATTACGTCCTCCACTTGCCCCCTTAGCTCCAGAATCTGGACAGTGTCACGGGTCAACAGTGGATTCTTCTGCTGTGACATCGGGATGGCCAATCCAGTCACACTCAGAAAAGCCTGGAAGAGAAATTCGGGACAGTCCGGTCCAATTCTCCAATTCCAGTCATACTCAGATGTTTTTGGCTTTACAAGGGTTGCTGGAAGCTATTTTCAACTGGTCCCAACCAGCTCGATAAAATACTCCCCCTTTACCAATTTCACAGAATGCCTACTCCTCCCCGGGGATCCAGCTTATCCTCATAGGAGTAGGTAACTGTCTTTCCAACTGTCCCCAACCACTTCCTATTCTTGGAAACATTTTTACCATCAGCTTAGAAATATTTTCTTTCATTAATTAATTTTCAACAAATTAAATAATTTGCTTTATCAACAGTGACGATTTAAGTTTTTCTCGTCAGATAAAAGAAAATTAAACAAATTGTCTTTAACTAGTTAATACTAGTTAACTTTAATGAAGATGTTATAACCTCCCCCCTGGAAGTAACTTACATATGTTGTACATTAAAACATGATACTTTAACGTTTACTGTTGCAATCCACATTGCCATGTTTGCGATGTTTTATTTTTACAGATTTTTTGTTTCTATTAAGCTACCCATGCTTACTATAAGAAACAATGCTAATAATAAATATGTATTTCTCAAGCACATATTATCGTATGCAATCATTTAAGTTCATGCATAAGATGTTTTCACGCATACCAGTATATATAAATATTCATTAATGCGTATGTCTCAATAACGATTAGGGTACAAACATTTCCAATTCCCATAAGGATCTGTTCCAACAGACTGACATACAAGTAATTATCATAATCACTTGTTCACAACTTTCAAATAGCTTTAGTCAAAATCGATTCGTGCATATAACTTTCATTAGTTATTCATTCATAACTAATCAATGCTATTAATAATTTTAATGAATCTATGACACGAGTCACTCTAAAGCTAGTCATTCCATGCCATTATGATCTTAATGCATTCATGATGACTGATCTTAATCCATTCATGATGACTCATGCAAAAACTAGTCAGTCAACTAGTCATTATTGTCAAGACTCACAACGTAACCCATTAAGAGGCTTCATTCAATTTAATTCTAACACTATATCATCTTATATAAGGACTTTCCTCATCTTTTGCATTCATGCATTAATTTCTCACACCATCACTATACACATTCATCTTTTTAAAGTAGTGCATGGTAACTTAGAAATTTTATTGCATGCAAAAACAACTGCTTCTTTTCAAGCTCTAATGAAAAGTAACTATTTTTATTTCATGCTTTTATACTTTCTTTCCCAAAGAAATAAAGCATAATACACATATTAATTTCATATGCTTATTCTTATGCATAAAAAGTATGTTATAATAGCATGTACTTTTTTTAAAGATTTCTCTTAAATGGAAGCTATTCTCATGCAATGCCATGTATATAACAATTCATTTTTAAAGAATCAACATGCATATGCATAGAATTCTTAAAATAAAATAAAATACTTATCTTTATTTCATTTGAAGGACTTCTCTCCCTACTGCAATACTCATCCTCATCAGGAATTCACATTGCTCCTCCACAGCAATGTTTTCTTTTAGCAACATCGACAAGATTTTATAGCATGATTAGATAAAGCCTTAATCAATAAATAATAAATCTTTGAGTGATATTTTAACACCTATTCATGTGCATATATGAGATGTGAATACAATTTCACAACATGATTTCTTCTAACATCTCTACATTAGTGTGAGTAAATAATTATCAATTCATGTCAAATAACTCCCACATTATTATAACATTTTTCACACACGTATCTGTTCAGAAATTCCTTTAATGGAAAATGACACAATGTGCATTCGCTTTACTTAAACTTTAGAAAAAGAACCACCACTTCAGATTTTGCCTTTGGAACATGCAAATATAATAAATCTAACACATTGGTTGTTGTTCCTATGCATACAATTCATAAAGATAATTTCCCAACAGATTACTTAACATAATCGAGTAGGAAAACTCATGATTCCTCTTCGAGGACACATAACATAATAGGTATGCAAAACATGGTTTTATTTTCCATAAAAATAATGGAATAAAACATAAGAATACATACCTTATTCTCGAAATATTATACCCACATTAGCCATGTATGTATTTCAAGGAAACCAAAACATTACTTTAGTTTTTGTATATGTAATTCATTCTTCTTTTCCAAAGAATATTTTCTAAAGTATGATAACAAACATGTTATCTTTTTCCACATATAAACTTATGTTCTTTTCGATGAGATCTAATACAACTATTGCATGCAAAGAACCTTGTTCCTTTATGATTCTACATGCAAGTTGCTCATGCTTTGCTTCCAGGAATTTACCATAGATAGCCTCTTTTATGCATAAAGACTATGCAACACTAACAAGGTTAACTTAACCTTTAATATACCTAAATCAAGAAGGTTACATAATCCATCTAGCAATGTAGTATATTCAAGAGGTTATTCTCTTTAGCCTATATTTATTTTCAAGAAAAGAACTTGGATTCCTTTTCACTTAACACACAATTATGTAGTCCCTTTTAAAGGAAAACAAGCTTTCCATATTTTCTTAGACAAGATATATATAAAGGCAAGCAAGTTTACTTATTTATGTTTTACTACTGCTCACACCTTTCAAGATATGTACTAGTAATCTTCGCAAGAACTCACATGGATTCTTCTAAGCAAAACTAGCATAGTAGTTTGGTCTTTTACCATGGTATATCTTTTTAAAATATTATCATATTAGCAATGCTTTATCACTTTCGCAAAGAACTAGCACAATCTTGCGTATTAAGTAAAACCACGTTTTAGTCTATATTTGTCTCTTTTAGTTGCAAGATTCACATGCAAGATTTATTTTCAAAATACACATATTTCTCTCAAGAAGAATCAAATGTATATTAGTTAAATTTTCAAGCACACACAGAAACCAAATTCCCAACTCCTTTCAAGGAAACTTCAACACAACAATAGAAGTTTTACGTACATGGAAAATACACATCCTTTTTTTTTAAAGAAACTCTAACTCAACAGGTATTTACTTTGTAAGTAGTGTATTTTCCATAAATGCAATAACTAGTGTTTCAAGAAAAGAAAGATAATAATACTTATCTCTTGAAACTCTTTGTTCAACCTGGATTAGAGATGCGATGCCTTCCTTCACATACACACTTTTCACCTCGGATCTCTCAATTTCTTTTCGCTAATTCCCAAAGGCGCCAGTGTTTGAACCTTTAGCTCTGATACCACTTGTAACATACACCGTTAACTTCACATGGAAATGTAAGGAGATAAAAAAAAAATTATACAAGTTACTCATATAGTCATCACATACTTGTCATTATGAACATCATAACAAGAAAGGAATCCACATCATCAACTTGACACAATAATCAATCACATCATTGAACACCAATATACCCTGGAAACCCCGTAGGGTGAAAACCAGCAAACGTTTAATTTTATTATTAAACGCTCGTGAGGGTGTTTAGCCCATCACTCAATGGCTTATAAGGGAGACCATCCCTTAACCATCGTTATCGTTTATATAATCTTACAAGGAAATATGCAAATATCTAGCTTAAATCCATTACAATAAATATGATACCATTTACCATCTGGTCTTCATATCTTCAAATCTTCACATCTTCAAATCTTCACATCTTGGTGGCATGGATGTACCTACAATGGACCATCGTACATTGGACCTTCCTGCAACTCGCACTCATATGCACGAACATTAATCATTTACCTGCCACCATGACAAGCATAATTTTCCTTTGTACATGACAAGCATAATATTCCTTTGTACATGTCACCATCATTCCCTGCTATGATTCCTTCAACATAAAATGATGTCAAGATTCATAAAGTATTAATCAACGTGTAATCATGACAGACAAGTAAAGTACCTTGTCATTCTCTCTTTAATAACACATACCTCATATGTGCTGGTTATAGGTCATCACAATAACTAATGCTTACGTCGCATAAGCACACATTCCTGCAAGACAATGGCTACATCTCCCAAGCTTTTCTTTAAAATAAACTGATACATAAGCTAAGATATTTATGCATGTGACTTACATACATTTAATAAAAATAGCTAACCCTTAAGCTATTACCTTTACTGCATGGAATGCAAGTTAACATAAGAATTGTCTCTTCCATGCATGCGAATGCCTATTGATTCCAAAAGACTCTCCCTAAAAGAGGTGCTTACACAACGAAGCACATAACCTCCTTCACGAGTCTTCCCAAAGAAAATCTCAATGCTAGTGAGCATGTAAACATATGTTTTCTTTTTTGTAAAAATATGCAATTAAGACTATAACTATATGTCTTCTTTTCCAAATATTAAACAATCATATTCAATGTAGTTCAATACTACAAGCTGTCCTTCTACATACAAATATTTATATTATTCTTCAATAAAAGTTAATACATAGGTTGCATGCCTATGCATGACCTTGTTCCAAAAGAGCTAACATAACTAACATATTATTTTTGATATCATAAATGTACTCACATATTTTCCTAAATAGTAGGATAGCTCAACATTTCTTTATACATGCAAAGAACATGCTTTTATAACATAATGGCTATTCTTTGTGCATGCAAGAGAGATAACTCTTCCTTTACTGTAGGAAACACATATTCCCTTCTTAGATTTCTATCATCATGAAATACTATTTTCATGTAAAAAGATTAACATAATAGTAATCTTTAAGACAACCTTGATTCTTTTTACAAAAACTTCTTAGAATACTACCACTCTTAACTATTATTTCCATGTAAAAATATACATGATTATTTCTCAAAAAGGGGTTAATATAACTTAGTTACTTTATGTAGTTCCTCGTGCACAAAACTTAGGGAACCATAACAAAGTTACTTAATCTTTTATACACCTAAGATGCAATCTTTTCAATAGGTAACCCTTTTCAAGAAGGTACCATAATTAATCCTTATATTGTGCATAAGGAATAAGAATAACTTTTTAAAATAATAACAAAGTTAATCTTTTATACATTAACCCATGCAATTAAATCAAAATACCCAATATATAACATAATAATAACTTCTCTTTTACCCACTAGATAAAGATAAAGATATTCTTTTAACACAATGGACTTATCTTTCACTTCACAAGATAAGATATTATTCTCAAAGGAAATTCTATAACTTTTGTTAAATGTAACTATTTCTGCTTATAATAAATCATATGAAATATTTCATATTTCATTTTCTCTCCAGAAAATGAGTAAAGTATTCAACAGAAAACTACTATTCATATGATATATTTCCTTTTCCTTTCAGAAAGTAAGTAAAATAATTCAAAAGAAAACTATTATTTTGAGGAATACTTATCTTTAACAAAGATATTTAACCTTCCTTCATGGACGCGCATTTCAAGTTTTAAAATAAACTTATTTGCAGCTACCAAAATCCATTTCATTTTATTTTCAGAAAGTAAGTAAAATAATTCAAAAGAAAACTATTGTTTGGAGGAATACTTATCTTTACCCAAGATGTTTAACCTTCCTTCATGGATGCGCATTTCCCAAATGTTAGTTCACGGATCTGCATTAGTCTTTAGAGCCACAACAATTTGCAGTTGCATACTCCTCACAAATCCTAGCAGCAGTACGTATGATCCAATGCATTGTTGCAGGCGCTTTTCGACAGCCTCAATCTAGGCTGCAACAGAAACTGCTCTTCAGCTAATTCACCACCGCCGGCCTCTTTACAGTCAATTTTTCAATCACAACGACCATCTTACTTTGCAACCAACACCTCCATCTATTTGTGGTTTAAGCAGAAAGACAATCTCAGCACCATCGAGTACCATTGGTTTAGCCAGGAAAATAATCAGACATTTCTTCACAATGTCTGTTCAAGAGTATAGATAGAGTACGTGACCCAGAAAAATACCGGGCCATTTTCTTATATAATCCATTCTCCTCAACAAACAATAACAACCTGCTCTTCGTCCAGTAACTGACAGCTCCGTCGTATTAGCTGATATGATCGCACCCAATCCAAGAATTCGTTCTTTCTTAACTGATTCTTTTAAAAAAAATAGTTAAAAGATAGTAAGTTAATATTTATTTACTAGTTACGTGGTTATTTTTCTTTTAAGGATGTTACAAATATGCATATCGAAAGAAAAGGAAATGAGATACTTAATTTTTTGAAAAAAAGCATATCAAAATAATATGAAATGAGATATTTGATTTTTTTAAAAGTAAAAGTGAAAATTAAATATTTATATGTAGAGCTGTTATCACCTTGAAAAATAGGAAAGTTGACACATTTTATATATTTTTTGAAAATCAATTAAGGGTTAGATATAAATTAATTAGCTTCCATTAATTACATGTCAATATAAAAGGTCTAAATATGTATTCACTTTCCTTATAGGAAAAATATAGGAAGCAAAACCAATATGCATAATTTGGCATAATTTAAAAGAGACTTCGATTAAAAAATTAAAATTAAGTATTTTACCTTTATAAATATAATTATTTGCATTTTTTAAAATTTAAAATAATTTAAAATAATGTAGATATTAATTTATTAAAAATATTAAATTTTATACTTAAATTATATATTTCAAAATATATTTATTAGATTATGTTTTTTAATAAATTTAAAACAAATTAAATATTAAATGTTTAAAATGGTAATATGCAACTACATCAACATGTGTATGTTGACAAAACTTGATTACCAATAAGTAAAACCTAAATTAAATCTCTTGCTTTACACATGATTTGGAATCAACGGGATTACCAATTGAAATACACTGAGTAGGCCTTATGTATTGTAAACTTTATAGTAATTTAAATTCAATATTTTTACTTTAATTTAGTTGCATTTAAACTAAGCGACAGGGATGTGCACTTGTTTAAATTGTATTTTTTAATCATAAATAGTGTATATATAAGACCAAATAAATGTTTTAACCATAGAAAAATATATTTTTCATGATATATACATAATTCTTTTAAAATGATATATAATATATACTCAACTCATATTAAAATATTTTACATAACATGTACATCCAAACATTTTATGATGCAAATTAAAATAATTTTTAATTATTAACATATTTAAAATATATTATGTTATTGATTAGTATTAAAATATTTTATCAATAACCAAATTATAAGATTTAAATATCTTTCTCACACTTTTTTTTACTTCTAATTACTTTAAAACATATTTATATTTTTATTATTATAATAGACATTATTTTTCTACTTAGAACACAATTTTTGTTTTTATTATAAACGGTAACAGAAAGATGTACAAACTTACACATCCCTTCATACTAGGTTGTAGAATGAACCTCTAAACTCAATTACAAATATGAATTATTTTATTTAAAAATAAATTTTAAGTTTAAAAACTAAAGTTAAGAAAAATAATATTAAAAATGAAATTACTTGATTACTTGATTGTAAAATTATAAAAAAATTACTAAGATATACAATATAATATAAATAATATTGAGCCTTTAAACATTAATCAACTATTTTAACATATATGACTACACTAATGTATGATAATCTTACCAAAATTTATAAACTGTATCCAATTAAAAACAAAATCAATTCAAATAATTTACCTTTTAATTCATAATCAAATCAATTCAAATTTGAGATATTAAGGATTTTCCCTCGGACGAGGTTTGGTAAAGATATCAATAATCTTTTCCTTAGTTGGAATATATTCTAGTCTAAGTGAATTCTGTGCAACTTCTTCTCACCTGAAATGTTATTTGATTAGGATATTCTTAGTATTTGAGTGCACGACAGGATTTTTCAAGATATGAATTGCACTACTATTATCTCGCATAATAGCAACAGGATGATTATTAGATTCATGAAGATCTTTCAAGCATTGTTTCATCCATAGCACCTAAGTACAACATGTAATTATGGAAATGTTTGATGCTTTAGTAAAGAGAAAAAAATTTGATTTTTGTTGAACCAAGAAACCAACATTTTCCAGGAATGAATGCTCCTTCATTACATTCTGCATTAGTGTAATATTTAAGAGTAATGTCTATTTGTCTAGATGCTATAAGCCAAAAGCTATACTAAATATCTTTCTAACCACATTTAAATGAGATTATTTAGGAGATGATTGAAATCTACTTACCATTCCCACAACTTACATAATGTGAGGTCTTGATGCTTTCAAATAGACAAGGTTTTCAATTATTGATCTGTAAATAGTTTGATCTACTTCAAGAAATTCATGATATTTTCTAACTTTACAACCTGTAACCATAAGAGTGCTTATGAGAGCACAAGTGTCCATTCAAAATTTATTCAATATTTCCTTAAGATATTTGGATTGAAATATGAATATTACTAACTTAGATTGATTGACTTATGGTCCAAGGAAAAAAGATAATTCACCCTACAAGGAAATTTTGAATTCATTCTTCGTATTGTTCGTAAACTTCTTCCTCATGGAATCATCATCACAACCAAAAATGATATCATCCACATAGACAAAAATGAGGTTTAGACCACATATATATATAGTTTCCTTGTTTTCCTGGAAACTAGAAGTTGACCATGGGTTAGAGAATACATCCAAGGTTATGAAAATGGATTCGACCATATGACCTAAACATAATGTTAAAGTGATAATGAAACTTGACCCCTTCAACTCTATAACCGTACCACATGACTAGGTCATGGGGGTCCCTAGTCATGTCTACATTATGACATGTGCATGATGTCATCATGTCAGGTAATCTCCAATGAGTGGTGGAACATGAAAACCAATTTTTCATTTCCACTAGCCAACATTTCCATTTATCCCTACCATGTGTCACAACCTAGTGAAGCCATGTCATCTTATTGATGTTAGTAATTGACATGTCATTATGATTATGCTGTCAACATCATTTCACCACATGTAATTCATATAGTGGTCAAAGTCATCTTTTCAAACCATCCATAGAACTCGTCATGGAGACTGTATAGGGTTCCAAGTCATCTGTTCCAACCAATCGCAGTATGCCACTCGTCCTTTGTCTAGGGGTACACATCATCTCTTCTAATCAGTCAGAATACATGACATGGTAGTTTTGTATTGGCTTAGTGGATGTGAATGATTTAATAAGTTAAAATTCATCCAAGTTTTTCTCATATCTACAATTGACTTAGCTAGTGTATGGTGGATGCGCCTATAAGGTGCACACTCTTTAATGTATTAACATTGTTGTTTCTTTCCCTAATTTGAGCCTCCAACTAGTGTTGATCTTCAAATGGCTATAACTTCTCATTTGGAGGTTTTTTCAGAGTAGGATATATCATTGGAAAGGTATCGGCGAGAGGTATGCAATAATGTAAATTTATGTGATAATTATAGTTTCATTATTGTATCCAAAAATAAAATACCTTCAATATCTTTTGACTCCTCTTGATGACATCTTCTTTAGAGATATAGTTGTCATATTTCTTTATGAAGAGCCTTTCTACTTCCTTCAACATCGTGAATGATAGTACTATTGTATCGAACATCCCATTTAATATAAATGACAGCTTGTTGTCATCAATGACAACAAAATATGAAATAAGTGTAACTTTTCGGTCTTTCTCTCTAAAATCAATCTTCTCGGTACTATAATATGAGGTTTATCCTCTTATAATTTTTTTTCTTTTATTGACTCAAAATTTTCATCCTTCAAATAAGTTATATTTTCCCTATTTCCTTTCCCTCAATAAGAGTTACTATTTAGCAACACAATTGAAGAGATGGTTTATACCATTCAATTCCTCATGGGTATTCTTTTCAACCAATGCTAATGAGGGTGATTATTTTACTAGGTAACATGTAGTATCCATTGCTTCTACTTAAAACTCCTATCCTATCTTCACAACACTCTGCACACTCCTTAATTTTTCTACCAACATACTAATTATCCTTTTTATAAACCCATTGTAATGATGTGCATATGGGGTATCCTTTTGCATTTCTTTAGCACACATCTAATAGGTTTTTAATTACCTTACTAATTTCCTAGAATGTATGCTCATTTAATTTCCAACTGTGAGCTCATATGAGACTTGCAAATTGTCATAAACTATATGTGCAAGAACAAATATTCAAGAAATCATTTTTGTCTTGTTTTATAGGTATAGGAGAACAAGTGACAAGTACATAGAATTTCTTAACAACAATCAACAAGGTAACTACAGGTTCTCCAACGTTAAGCTATGATCATTATTGGGTATGTGCTATATTCTTGGCATGAATACCTCCATGCATTATATGTTACATTGGGCACAATTTCCATGAATTTTTTGGGGGGTGGTTTTGTGCATCCATATTTGGTATCCGAGTAGTCTATAGTGTGACTTTTTGAAGGCTGTTACGGTAGTTTTTTTTGGTTTAATTTCTCTAAATTCTGGCAGGAATTTATTGAAAATAGAAGTTTGATGGGTAACCTTGCACAATCGAAGTGCCCTTGGGGTTTTTTAGGGTGTTGAATCCATATATACAGTAAAAAAACCAATTTAAATAATAGAAATCGAGATTTTACCTCAATTTTTTTCACCTGATTCCGACACCCGAAACTCCAAAAAGTCACACTAAAGACAACTCCATTTGGTTTCTTTTCGGAAACAATTTTCACTTTTATCAATTTTTTGATGCATGGTGTTTTAGCCCATGGTTTTGTAATTCAAGTTAAGAAATTACAATTCTATTTTAATCTAGGATACACAAATTGGTAGTTTATAGATTTTGCAGGATATACATATTATATTGTAAGAATAAAAATATGAATATAATGACAAATCTTTCTTGTTTTCCCGATTTTGGGTTTCTAGGGTAAAATATTTGTCTTCATGTGTGTGTATGTGCGCTATAAATAATATTTATATGGGAAAAATAGTTTTTTTGTGATAGCTCCCTCATCATTATTAAAAAAATGTGTTTAGGATCGTCTCAAATTAGCCAGTTATGTGAGGGTTTTACGTGTCAAGTTTAATGTCTTTTTATGAGCAATTTCTTAAGTAAAATAGTTGTTAAAAACGCATGTAAAACAAAGAAATTTTAGAGAAATAACACACAAAAAACACATTACACAATAGATGATAATGGAGTTCTCCCCTCCAGCACTATAGCTCCATAGACCTGCTTCAACTATCTAGGCCCTCTTTAGATTAATGGTCAATTATCTGATTACATGCACCTATAACGCTCCAGTGGCTTTGAAACTTGCTCCATAGGATTTAGAAGAAAAAAAACCTCAAAATAGACTCTTGAAGCTCTGAAAATGGTCTTCAAGTGAACTAGACATGGCCTCCTCTCCTAGTGGCCCTGGCTTCTTTAATATTCAAAGTGGAAAAATCACTTACAGAAGTGCTCCATTGCCTATATATCCTACACCATCATGCTCAGAGAATCCAAATAATTTAGTATTGACTCTTTATGAGCCTAATTTGATCGAATTATGCCAAATTTATGGCTTATTTAGTTTTCCCTAGGAAAACCCTTCTAAATCTGGAGAAACTCCAGTTAAGTCCAACAAATGTGGAGGTTTCGCCGAAAATAGCGGACCTGCCAAACTGGCTGCCGAATTAATATCAATATTAATTAATGTTAAGTGTGGCTTAATTGTAGATTAGCATTCTAAAAACATTTACAAAAATTTGCAATTAGGAATGGGATTAGTGGGTTAAAATTTGGGTTACGGTTAATTAAACCATGTTTAAAAGTTTTAAACATGCCATTAGGTTGGGTGCTCTACCTAGTTCTAGGGCCACGATTATGTGGTAAGGGTTGGTCCTTCGGGGCTGGCCCTTCTTGCCTCTGCTCAAATCTTATTTAACTCTTAAACAAACCTTGCACCCCGTACATGTTAAGATCTATTATGTAGATCGAGTGGTAAATCTTGTTGGTTATGTGGGGGAGGTTGTGGGTTCCACCCCCACCTCTGCCCTCTCACCAATGCACAAAAATTTTCCCTACCACATATTAAAATTCAACCTTAGACTTAGTCAAAACTCAGCCTTTGGGAGGGGCACGTGGCGGCCTTTGGGCTAGCCACGTGTCAGCTCCCCATTGGTTCTCGACAAACCAATAAAAAATTGCCAATGAGCCTATAGATTTAACCAACCACAGCTTGACACATGTCAACTTCCCATTGGGTTGGAGAAAAACCCAAAATTTGACCTTTAGCTTTGTTTGAGCTTTTTTTTTTAAATTCGCTTGTTTGGTCAAGTGGACAACAGGCTCTAACTTTCGCATAAGGAGTCGGTTTTGAATGAAACAAAGTGAACTGGATTCTTGGCGATGAGACCTATCCAGTAATTCTAGTTTGGATCAATTTTGAGCACTTTGAAAATTTAGCAAATTTTTTCCCCCAATCCAGATTCCAATCACTCCTTCCCACTAACAGGCTTTTGGACCCACAAAATTTGGTTATCTAATGAGAGTTGAATACTCTTCTCTTTCCCAAGTTATATTAACTTGATTCTACTTGGAAAAATATCCATGATAACCACTTTGGTTCACTGATATGCCTCGCCTTGCAAATAGATTGAAACTTCAACCAATGTTCTCCTTTTGATATTGACCCCATCCAACACTTGTTGCCTACTTGTTGACTAATTAGACACCTTTCTATACCAAATTTATCCTTCGGTGCTTGGAAAACTGATTTATGGCCTTCCCACTGAGGATCATGTTCCTCCTTTGCATACACATGCATTTCATGCAAGATTATCCTTGGAAACCACTTTTCCATGTTAAGTCCATCTGAGTGAACTACAACAATGAGTTCCAATATCAGTAATCACAAGAAAATAAATGATTGCTCTTTTTAACTCTGCAGTTCCAAATTCCACATCTAGAATAATGCATTCGCATCTCTTCCGCTTCTTGCGTCAACATATCAAATAGTCTATAATGGTTGTGGTTTTGGATGCAAATTTGTTGGCATATTGTCCAATTTTCGCTTCTTGATTCCATAATCCTCTGGTATTGACATGTTTCTCATACCATGATTTGAGAACTAAGTCTAATCATGAACCTCTCGCTCAAGGGTGGACCTTACAAAATCTTGAGACATCTTGTCACAAGCACAGTGATTAATCTTGAAAAACACATCATGCAAGAAACATATCTTGACGACCTATTTCTTTTTCTCCTTCAAAGAAACAAATATCACATCATGTGAACATCACCTTGTACTCTTACATCTCGGTGTACAAACCATCAACCAAACACAAGTCAACAAAACTTGCCTCTTCAAACAACTGACTCTCAAGTCAAACAAAAGTTATTGTACATGTTTTTTTTAATAACTTGACTATTATTTTCCCAAAACAAAAATAATTTCACATATCATGAAACAATTCGTCAACATCTCACTTTCAAACACCTTCCTGGCATAAACATGCAATCGTGAATTGTAGAGAAAAAGAAATGCATTCAATTATCAATAAAAATGCAAGGCCTTAATTAGTTTACAAATCTAACCATCTCTTTCCAAACCTCTTCAATGGAGCTTCTTTCAGCTGCACTTCATCATTTGTATCATCGTGGCCCACATCAATTATAGAATCCTATTTTCCACTCCTGTCAAGATATCTTTCCACCTTCTTCAAATTTCGTGGATGACTTGTTGGATACAAACTCCAACACTTGTCTACAATATGACCCTGCTTATGGCAATGAGTGAAAAATAATTGCATCTTCTTTTCAACATAGTTTGCATTATCCAAAGGACTTTTTTCTTTTTTCCTTCCTTGTTTTGAATGTTTCCTGTGCTTGGCTATATTCTTCCAACATCTTGAAACAGTATGGTTATTCAAACCACAAAAAGGAACATGTAAACTTTCTCCAAATATTATGTCTATATTTACCAAGTTTATCGTAATCAAAAGAAACTTGATTAAAGGCAGATTTATACCTTGCAAATTCACCTTGTCGCCTTCTTAAGGAGGTGAATTGGATGAGGTAGTGGCTCTCTTTGAAATACCATCAATGGCTTCAATGAATTTAGAGCTTTCAACATCCTCCTATTTGGCATTCTCATTATTTTCATGCTTATGAGCATCTCCTTGCAAAGTGGGTGTAAACATTTTTCATTCCTCTTCAACACCAACTTCACAAGCTTGAGGTAATGAACATGTAATGAAAGTCCTTCTTGGAACACCTTCATGTGCCTCCTTGGCTTTGGAGCATTCTCCATCATGCTGTACATAAAAAAGACCCAAATACCTAGGCCTTTCCTCAACGACAATTGGCTTAACTATGCCTTGTGCATGTTTTCCCAATCCCTTACCTTCATAACCCATCTTCATCAATAATTTGGACCATATTCCTCTATTATGTCTTTAAAAATCACCTACACATCATCTTGATAGGAAATAGAAGATAAAATTGAATTTCATACCTCTTTTTCATCCACATATTTGACTAATGTTTCCTTGGCATCATGGATTTGAGTCTCCATCTCATGCATCTTTTCAATAAGCTCTTGCTTCTCCTTCTTCATGGAAATCATCTACTCTTGAAGTATAGTGTTCTCCTTCCTATCTTCAACCAACTCTTGCACCATATCTCTCATGATGTAGAGCTTCTGCAACATCTCCTTATCAAAGAGTCTTGCTAAGGAAGATTGAGTAGAAACAATGTTTGATGAAGTTCCCATCACACTTGTAATGCATAAAAAGCTTCTTTTCTCTAATTTGAGAGCCGAGCCCTCAATCTTGACCTTCTCCTTACAAACATAAAATTTCACACAATTAAATTTTCCTTGCACAAATGCAAAAGAAATAGGTAATTCTATAGCTAAGCTTGGCAAACCATCTCAGGTTAAAATGAGCTAAATTGTGCTCCGACAACAACTTTATCTGTATATGGGAAAACTAGTTTTGGTGTGCTAGATCCCTCATCAGTATTAAAAAAATGTGTTTAGGGTCGTCTCAAATTAGACAGAAATGTGAGGGTTTATGTGTCAAGTTTAATGTCTTTTATGAGAAATTTATTAAGAAAATTAGATGTTAAAAACACATTTATAGAAAATAAATTGCAGAGAAATAACAAGTAGAAAACACATTACACGATAGATGATAATGAAGTTCACCCCTCTTGGGCTACATCTCCATGGAACTGCTTCAACTAGTTAGACCCTCTTTGGATTAATGGTCAATTCTATGATTAGATGCACCTACAATACTCCATTGGCTTTGAAACATGCTCCACTGGATTCATAAGACCCAAAAACCTCAAAATAGACTCTTCAAGCTCTAAAAATGGTCTTCAAGTGAGCTAGGCATGGCCTCCTCTCCTGGTGGCCCTAGGCTTCTTTAATCTTCAAAGTGAAAAACTCACTTACATAAGTGCTCCATTGCCTGTATAAACTATGCCATCATTCTCAAAGCATCCAAATCATCTAGGATTGACTCTTTCTGAGCCTAATTTGGTCGAATTATACCAAATTTCTGGCTTCTTCAATTTTCACTAGGAAAACTCCTCTGAATCTAGAGAAACTCCAGTTAAGTCCGACAAATATGGAGCTGGCACCGAAAATAGCAGGCTCGCAAAACTGACCGTCAAATTAATATCAATATTAATTAATTTTAAGTGTGGCTTAACTTTATATTATCGCTCTAAGTGCATTTACACAAATATGAAATTAGGAATGGGATTAGCATTTTAAACTTTGGGTTATGGTTAATTAAACCATGCTTAAAAGTTTTAAACCTACCATTAGGTTGGGCACTCCGCCTGGTTTTGGGGCCACAGTTCTACAATAAAGGCTTGGCCTTCTTGCCTCTGCCCAAATCTTATTAAACACTTAAATAAATGTCGCGCCCCTTACATGTTAAGATCTATTATGTAGAGCGAGTGGTAAGGCTCTTGGGTTATGTGGGCGAGGTTGCCGGTTCAACCCCGACCTCTGCCCTTCTGCCAATGCATAAAATTTTTCCGTACCACGTATTAAAATTCAACCTTAGACTTAGTCAAAACTCGACCTTTAGAGGGGCACATGGCGGCCTCTGGCTTAGCCACGTGTCAGCTCCCCATTGGCTCTCCACAAACCAATCACATATTTTTTATGACCCTGGAGATTTGAACAACCACATATTGACACATTTCAGCTTCCCATTAGGCCAAAGAAAAACCCAAAATTTTATCTATGACCCTGTTTGACCTTTTCTTTTTCTAAAAATTCGCCTGTTTGGTCAAGCGGACAACAGGCTCTAACTTTCTCATACAAAGTCGGTTTTTGATGAAACGAAGTGCACTGGATTCCTAGAAATGAAACCTATCGAGTTGTTCTAGTTTGGATCAATTCTGAGAATTTTGAATTTTTATCAAATTTTTTCCCCCAATCAAGATTCTGATTAGTAAATATTTTCTATCGTATTAAGAATATGTCTGTAACAATTAAGAATACAAGGTTAAAACCTATATTTCGTACTAGAGTGTTTTTGGCTTTAATAGGATTCTTTTTTCTAAGGGGCTTGGATGAAGACTATGATAAACACCATTATAGTAGGAGATCTAGGGACTTGATTGTTAAGGTGAAAGGAAGTTAGAAGGAGTTCAAAAATAGTGATTGAGAAATATAATGGATCGATTTTTGAGTTATGGAAGCTCAAAATGGAGGATATGCTAGTGGACAAAAACTAATGGATCATTATGGTTCACGGAAAAGGGAAGGAAAGAGCTAGTATGTTGGCTAAAAGAGTCCTATATGGGTTAAAAAAATTAGGAATATTGTGGTATCGAAATTTTAATACTTATATATTATGGTTTGGCTTCAAAAGGAGAAAAGTAAATCACATTATGCATTTCAAATTGGTCAGTGATCATTTTATTTACTTCATCTTGTATGTTGATGATTTTTTTTTACTCATAAATGATAAGGTATTCATTAAGGAGTGAAAACTGACTTTTCCTATAAATTTTAAATGAAGGATCTTCGTGCTATAAATTTCATTTTGGGCATATTGGAAATTAAAAAAATCGAGAAAATAAGAAATTGTTATTAAATTATAGGAGTGTGTTGGGACAATATTGTAGAGGTTTAATATATAGGAATGCAAACTAATAAATCTCCCTATTCTTGTGGGTGTAAATTTATCTACAAATAAGTGTCCCAAAACACATGAAGAGGAAGAGGGTATGTCTCATCTTGCATATGTAGGTGTGAATATAAGCGTTATGTATGCAATGGTCTATACTAAGTGGGAATTTCACATGTAGTGGGAGGATTGAATACATATATGTCAAATCCAAAGAAGGAGAACTGGAAAACAATAAACATATTTCTTAGGTATTTGTGTGCGACTACTAGTTATGGATTTTTCTACAAGGGAATATAAATATTGGATAGAGTGTTGGACAAACATCCAGGTTTAATATAAATTGGTATGGAGATCTAGATTGAAAAATATTTGCAAGTTGGTGTTTGTTTCATCTATTTGGAGTAGTAATGGTTTTGATGAGCAAGAGACAACCTTTAATGGAACTTTCAATAACAAAAGGTGAATAAATGAGACATAAATTGAAAAATATTTTTGGTTTTCCTAGTTTGTCTATCTAGGGTAAAATATCTATGTTAAATTGTGTCCAACATTACATATTTCCTATTTTGTTATGATTTTTTTTTGCAAAAATTAATTGTATGAAGTTAAAATTTAGACGTGTCATCAAAAAAAAATTGAATTCAAAGGGATCCTTTTGTTGCTATGGGGTTTGGCTTACATTTTTGGTAGACCCCATTAGATTGGGAGATCTATGAAAGATATTCTTATTGCGAAAGAAAATGGTGAGTAATTCAAATAGAGACAATAAATTCAATGGGCATAGTTTTGAGCTATGGAAGATAAAAATGGAAGATATGTTAATGGAAAAGGATCATTGGATCATTGTAGATCCACATTATACAACAATAGGAATGTTGACAGTAGATTGGACCAAGATGAATCGAAGGGAAAGGAACATAATATGATTGTTTCTTTTAGGTTAAATTTTATTAAATGTTTTAAAAGAAAATATAATGAAGGTATTATGAAACAAATTAGGGTATTTGTATCATCCTAAGTCACTAGTGAACAAGTTAAGAGATCCAGATAAAATTTTCATAACCCAAGGATGAAGGACAAAGACTTGGTGGGAGAGTACCTAAAGACCTGCAATATTGTGGTAAGTTAGCTATTATGTATTGAAATTAAGACTTAAAATTAAGATAAGTGTATCAATTTTTCATTTTCCTCACTACAGTCATGGGATATTATGGTTGTTTCCATGAGGAATATAATACCCCAAAACCTTGAATCTTCCAAAACCTTTCCACATTCCAAAATTTTCCCTTGATATCTACTTTACTTTAGTGAATTTAAAGATCCTATATATCCATAAGCTTCATTATGATGATTTCATGCTTTATACTTCACCTAGTGATATGATTAGTATCTCCTAGTTGATTCAAATTTGTATCTTTCCCCTAACACATAGCCTTTGGCCTTATGATTGATGCATTACAAATTTTCATGAACTATTTTTGCAATAAAAAATGTTCAAAAAATCATTTGGTCTTGTTTTATTGGTATAGGAGAACAAGTGACACATAGAAAGAATTTCTTTAAAAAAAAATCAACAAGGTCATTAGAGATTTTATCCAAGCTAAACTATGATCATTATTCAATATGTCTTATATTCTTGGCATGACTACCTACATGCATTATAGGTTACATTGGGCAAAATGGCATTAATTTACTTTTGGGATGGTTTTGTGCATCCATATTTGGTAGCTTTTGGGAATCATTTTTCACTTTTAGCAATTTTTTTATGCATGCTGGTTAAGCCCATGGCTTTGTAATTCAAGTCAATGAAATAAAATTGTATTTTATTCTAGGATAAATGGATTGGTATTTTATAAATGTTGCAGGATATATGTATTATATTGTAATAATATAAAGATGCATATCATGATGAATATTTCTTTTATTTTCTCAATTTTGGGTTTCTATGGTAAAAGCTCTATCTTCATGTGTGTGTCTATGTGTGCCATATGACTTTTCTATTTTATTAAGAATATGTTTGTGACAATTAATAATCCAAAGATAAAACCTACATTTCGTATTAGAGTATTTTTGGCTTGAAGGGGGTGCTTTTGTCTAAGGGCTTTGGATCAAGACTATGGTAAACCCCATTATAGTGAGAGATCTATGGATCTGATTCTTTACATGAAAGGATGTTGGAAGCAGACGAAATATAAAGATTGAGAAATCTAATGGATCGATTTATGAGCTATGGAAGCTCAAAATGGAAGAAATGTTGGTGGATAAAAACTAATGGATCATTGTGGTTCATGGAAAAGGGAAGGGAAGAGCTAGTGTGTTGTCTAAAATATTCCTATATGTGTTAAAAAAATCACCAATGATGTGGTATAAAAATTCGAATACTTGTATATTAGGGCTTGGCTTCAAAAGGAGAAAAGTGGATCACTTTGTGAATTTAAAATTAGTTGTTGATTATCTTATTTACTTCGTCTTGTATGTGGACAAATTGTTTTTGACTCATAAATGATAGGGTATCCATCAAGTGAAAATTGACTTTTCCTATAAATTTTACATGAAGGATCTTGGTGCTACAAATTTAATTTTGGGTATACTGGAAATTAAAATACCAAGAAAATAAGAAATTATAGATAAATTAGAGGAGTATGGTGATACAATATTTTAGAGGTTTAATATGTAGGAATGAAAATTGATAAATGTCCCTATTCTCGTAAGTGTAAAGTTATCTACAAACAAGTCTCCAAGACACACGAAGAGGAAGAGAACATGTCTCATGTTGCATATGTGAGTGTGAATATAATTATAATTTATTCAATGGTCTATACAAAGTGGGAATTGCACGTGAATTGGGAGTATTATATTGATATATGTCAAAACCAAAGAAGGAGCATTGGAAAACAATAAACATAACTTTTAGGTATTTTCATGGGAATACTAGTTATGGATTGTGCTACAAAGAAATATCGAGATTGTATAGTGTTGGGCATACATGGTTTTTTTTTTAACGTAAAATGGGACGAATAACTAGATTGCAAAATATTTTCACCTGGGTATTTGTTTGACCTATTTGGAGGATAAATGAGTTTTATGAGAAATAGAAAATATTTAATGGAAATTTCAGTCAGAAAAGGTGAATAAACGAGATATATACTGGAAAATATTTCTGGTTTTCTTTGATTGGGTATCTAGGGTAAAATCTCTATGTTAATGTGTGTGCAACATTGCATATTTCCTATTTTGTTAAGAATTTGTTTTGCAAGAATTGATTGTATGAGGTTAAAACCTAGATGTGTTATCAAAACACTTTTGAATTCAAGGGGATGCTATTCTTGCTATGGGGTTTGGCATAGATTTGTGGTAGACCCCATTACATTGGGAGATCTATGAAAGTTATTCTTATCGTGAAAGGAAATGGTGAGAAATTCAAATAGAGAAAAAAAATTATATGTGCATAGTTTTGAGCCATGGAATATCAAAATGGAAGGTATATTAATGGAAAAGGATCATTGGATCATTGTGGATACACATTCTACAACAATAGGAATGCTTCCAACAGATTGGACTAAGTTAAATCGAAAGGAAAATAACACAATATGATTGTGTCTCTGAGGTTCAATATTATTGAATGTTTTAGAAGAAACTACAATGAAGGTATTATGAAACAAGTTAGGGGATTTGTATCATCCTAAGTCACTAGTGAACAATTTAAGAGATCCAGATAAAATTTGTATAACCCAAGGATGAAAGATGAATAATTGGCGGCGGAGTACCTAAAAATATTCAATATTGTGGTAAGTTAGCTATTACATGTTGACATTAAGACCTCAAATGAATATAAATGTATCAATTTGTTGTTTTCCTCTCTAAACTCATAAGATAGTATGGTTGTTTTCATGAGGAGTATTATAACCCAAACCTTGAATCTTCCAAAGCCTTTCCACTTTCCAAAATTTTCCCTTGATCTCCAATTTCCTTTTCAATTCCTTTTTAATGAATTGAAAGCTCTTATATATCTATAATCTACATTATCACAATTTAATGCTTTATACTTGACCTAGTGATATAATTATTATCTCCTAATTGAGTCAAATTTGTATCTTTCTCCTAACACAAGCTTTGGCCTTTTATTGATACATTAGATAAATATCCTTCTAACTTATACTTAAGTAAATATGTTGCAACTTTACACTACTATCATTACATATAAGTCATCCCACAATCTATATAATTTACTATGCACATTAAGATAAACTTTCAGCGTTTCAAACCAAAAATAATAATAGCTCTTTGTTTTTCTAACTCGTGCATCTATCTATAAAAACGAGTATACCATTTAACATTAAAATTAAAGTGTTATTACGAGAGGCATTAAAAAATTGTTAATAAGTGCTACGTAGTAGTACTTAGTGCTTGCTAGTCCTTTCTATAAAAACGAGTATACCATTTAACATTAAAATTAAAGTGTTATTATGAGAGGCATTAAAAAATTGTTAATAAGTGCTACGTAGTAGTAGTTAGTGCTTTCTAGTCCTTTTCACTTAGTTTAAATATAAATAAATCAATGTAAAAGTATTGAATTCAAGTTAAGTTAGTGTTAAGGTTTAAAATATCCAGTTCTTGCTAGTCTTTTCCGCTTAGTTTAAATATAAGTAAATCAATGTAAAAGTATTGAATTCAAGTTAAGTTAGTGTTAAAGTTTAGAATCTAGTTAATTTAGGTTTTACTGATTGGTAAATGGACGTATTTTGTTAATTGTAATTATGTGTTGTTTGCATATAATAACAACTTTGTTGTTAATTTCATTTGTTGAAATGTAAATTCATCCACCCTAACCTTTTCCCATCATTAAGTTAAAGAGTGACTTCATTAAAATGTTTATTCTAACAATCTCATGCTAAATTTATACTCTCTTTAATCTAATTTATGACTATTTTATTAGTGGTATTATTAAGAAATAAAACTATTGAGAGATTTATATAAAAGTTATATATATATATATATAATAATTTTTTTTTATATATTTATATATATATATATATATATATATATATATATATATATATATATATATATAAACAAATATTTAGTTATTTTAATATTTAATAAATTTTTGAATCTCTCTCCATTTTACAAAATAGGAAAACATGATTTTTGGAAAATTTCCACAAATATTTATAAATTGTAGCTAAAATAGTATTTACATGTATTTACTTTTTTTTTATAATAAAATATACTTTTAGAAACACATCTCAATTATTTGTTTTAGTACTTTGCATAATATAAAAATCAAATTATCAACCTTCTTAACTTATAAAAATTAAAGGTAGAATGCAATTATCAATATAAGATGGGAGTTGTTGGAAACATTGAAGTGAGTTGCCATTATCAATATAAGATGGTACTTGTTAGAGAAATCAGTTCGCAGAAAACTAAAAGACAACAACAGCAAATAAACCATACACAGAAGACACAGAGTTTAACGTGGTTCACCCAACCATTCTGGGCTACGTCCACCAAACATAGGCATCGACAATCTTTATTATCAAACAGGAGATTACAAGATAATCAATTTCCTCACAAACTCTCACACACTTCCCAATCCGTATGGACATCTGTTTTATAGCTAAGAGAATCTAAGCGCCTCATAAGTATCTTAATGAATATGAGTATGCATTAACTCACTCTCCCAACCAAAATAGAGCTAATATAGCAACACAATACGATTGTTGTCACCTCTTGAGATTTTACCTATTTTATTAAAAGCCAGAAAATCTCAACAATCTCCACCTTGACAACAAATTAGCCCTAATCCCACCATTTCTTTATTTTATTTTTTACGCAAGAAGCCAAGAGTGATAACACCAACGACTTCTCTAACAAAGCTAGTTTCGTAACATGTACCTGATTTCCTTTGTATGCACCTTTTCAAGAGAGACTCCCCTTTCCCGGTGATAACATGTCCTTTAAATGGTATATTATTGGTATATGCTTTGATTTACTATGATAGGCCGGATTCTTAGCCAAATGTATTGCACTTTGACTATCACAAAGTAACTTGATGTTGTCCTGTAACCTACCAAACTCACCAAGCAAACCTTTCAGCCAAACCGCCTCTTTGCAGGCATGCGAAGCAGCAATGTATTCTACTTTAGTAGTGGATAAAGCAACAATTTTTTGTAGCTTTGACATCCAGCTAATAGCTCCACCTGCAAGAGTAAAGACATACCCTGAAGTTGACCTTCTCTTATCCAAATCACCTGCAAAATCAGAATCAACATACCCGCAAACAAATTCACTACTCTTATTGTAAGTGATACAATAACTACTTATGCCTCTCAAATACCGAAGCACCCATTTCACTGCTGACCAGTGTTCTTTACCCGGATTTGCCATATACCTGCTGACAACCCCAACTGCATGTGAAATATCTGGTCGAGTACAAACCATCGCATACATCAAACATCCTACTACATTAGCATATGGAATTAGAGACATATAATCCTTTTCTTCATCTGTATTAGGACATAAACTGGAAGAAAGCTTAAAATGGGAAGCTAAAGGGACTGACACAGGCTTCACATTGTTCATACCAAACCTCAAAAGTATTTTCTCAATATACTTCTGTTGTGATAGCCACAGCTTACCATTGCTCCTGTCTCTGAAAATCTCCATGCCCAAAATCTGTCTTGCTGCTCCTAGATCTTTCATATCAAATGTCTTTGCCATCTGAGTCTTTAACCGGTTGATTTCTTCAATGCTTTTGCTTGCTAAAAGCATATCATCAACATACAACACTAAGATAATGAACATTCCATTACTTAACTGCTTAAAGTATACACAATGATCATATTCACTTCTTATATATTTTTGACTCAACATGAAAGAATCAAATTTCTTGTACCATTGTCGAGGCGACTGCTTCAGACCATACAATGACTTCTTGAGCCTGCAGACAAATTTCTTATTGCGATGCTGAAAAAACCCTTCCGGTTGTTCCATATAAATTTCCTCATCTAAATCTCCATGTAAAAATGCAGTCTTAACATCTAGTTGCTGTAATTCTAAATCAAGCAAAGAAACTAACGCTAACACAATTCTAATTGAAACTATTTTAACAACTGGTGAAAATATCTCATGAAAGTCAATGCCTGCTTTCTGAGAAAACCCTTTTGCAACCAGCCTCGCTTTGTATCTGTCCTCCGTATCATTCACACCCCGTTTCACCTTGAAAACCCATTTACATCCCACAGTTTTCCTGTCTTTTGGAAGTTCAACCAGATCCCATGTGCCATTTTTACCTAAGGCCATCATTTCTTCCTTCATGGATGCTTTCCATTTGTCACTCTTTGAACCTTATACAGCTTCCTGATAACACAAAGGTTCATCATCGTTAGCGGTCAAAGCAACTGAAGTAACATAATCATCATACCTTCTAGGAGGGCGTTTGATTCTTGTAGACCTCCTTAAGGATGTTTCTGGTGCTTCCACAACTGGCTGACTACCATCTATAGGAACTTCTTCATGATCACCATCTGAGACCTGTTCATGACCTACATCTGAACCCTATTCATAATCTGATTCTGAAACCTGTTCATGACTAGAATTTGAACTATGGTCATCATGACTATCATTAGAAGTGCTGTCAAACTGAATGTGCTGAAAATCAGATACATCATCTTGTTTCAATTTATTATCTACATCTAACTGTACAAGAGAGGATTCATCAAACTTTACATCTCTGTTGATGATGATTTTGCGGGTAGTGGGATCCCACAATCCAAATCCCTTATTCCATCACCATACCCAACAAAGATATATTTTTTTGATTTTGGATCTAATTTAGTTTGCTGATGTTTAGGCACTAGAGCATATGCATCACAACCAAACACTCTGAGTTTAGAATAATCACAAGGGTGACCTTTCCATACCTCTTGAGGAATCTTGCAACCTATCGCTGTCGATGGTGACCGATTTATCACATAACAAGTTGTAGCCACCGCTTCTGTCCACAACTCCTTCTGCAAACCAGTGTTACTCAACATACTCCTTGCTCTCTCCAAAAGAGTCCTATTCATGCGTTCAGCAACTCCATTTTGCTGAGGAGTATAAACAGTGGTCTTATGTCTCTCGATCCCTGCATCCTTGCAATAGTTTTCAAACTCCTTGGAAGTAAACTCACCACCATTTTCAGTTCTTAAACATTTTATAGTTCTACCAGTGATGTTTTCTACCAATGCTCTAAACTGCTTGAAAACTGTAAAAACATCAGACTTCCTTTTCGACATGTAGAGCCACACTTTCCTAGAAAAGTCATCAATAAATGATACAAAATACGACGAGCCACCATACGAGGTTGTAGGTGCTGGACCCCAAACATATGAATGGATATAATCAAGTATTCCTTTACTAGTATGTTTGCCTGTTTTAAACTTTTGCTTACTTTGTTTGCCAAACAGACAATGTTTACAGAAATCTAACTTTCCAGACTTTAGATTAGGAAGTAATTTGCGATCAGCCAAAATATTTAACCCTCTTTCGCTCATATGGCCCAACCTTTGATGCCATAAGAGAATGGAACTACAGTCATGTTCAGACACCGTAGACACATGATCTGACCCTGTTCTTCCTTCTAACTGAAACAGATTTCCTACTTTCTTAGCTTTCATTACTAGTAAAATACCTTTGTAAATTTTCATTACTCCACCTTGAATTACAGTTTTATATCCATTTGTGTCAAGTTCTCCCAGTGAAATTAGATTTTTCCTTAAATATGGTACATGTCTTACATCAGTTAACATTTTAGTTGTCCCATCAAACATTTGCAGCTGTATACTCCCTATTCCCACAATATTAGATGTGACATCATTACCCATGTACACGACTCCATCATTAACTGATCTATACATCTTAAACCATTCTCTATGAATACACATGTGGTTTGATGCACCGGAATCTAACAACCAATGTTGATCATGATTTGACAAATTAACTGATAACACTTCGTCACTCATACCTGAACCAGATGTCGAACCTGTATCTGTCGTGTTTGCTTCCTTCTTCTCTGTCGATGAAGCTTCTTTAGAAGATTGTTGTCGCTTCCAGCAATCCTTCTTCAAATGCCCCGATTTGCCACAAAACCAGCACTTTACTTTACTCTTCTTCCCTTTCGACTTTGAACGCGAATTGTTGTGCTTACCAGAGCGTCTTTCTCTAGAACGACCTCTATCCATCATTGCCTCTGATGTAGAGGTGTCAGCATTCGACCGCTTCCTTGTCTCCTCGGACAACAAAGCTCCAACGACATCATCAAATTCAATGGTTTCTGATGAACTAAGACTTATAGAAGTAACAAAATGATCCCATGACTCGGGAAACGAGCACAATAAAGTTATAGCTTTATCCTCGGATTCAAATTTTACTTCTATACTTTCTAATTGCACCAGTAGAGTATTAAAAAAATTCAAATGATCAGTAATCGATGTACCTTCCTTCATTCGCAAAATGTATAGCTGCCGCTTCAGGAGAATTCGATTTGTCAAGGATTTCGTCATGTAGAGCTTCTCAAGCTTTGACCACAGGCCTGCAGCTGTTTTCTCTGACACGATATTAAACAACACATCATCCGCCAAACATAGCCGAATGGCACTCACTGCTCTTTCATCCATCTCGGCCTACTCATTATCTGTGATGTTGTATGCCTGTTTGGATTTTCCCAACAATGCCTTAGCCACGCCTTGTTGTACCAGCAGATCATGCATCTTTACCTTCCAGATCTCGAAATTTTTTTTGCCATTAAACTTCTCGATTTCAAAACGGGCACTCTGAGTTTTCTCCATCTTGTTTAAAACAAACAATCTCCAAATCCAACTTTTAAATAAAAAAAAAGTTAATATATAAAAAACGCCTATGCCTTACTGTACCAAATCCCTTTGCTATTTGAATTGCAAATTACAATTTAAAAAACGAGTAGCAAATTTTACCAACGCAGTTGGCGCGTTGGCGCTATCATCACTTCAGCAAATCCGCACCGGCAGCAAAAACGCTTAGAGTTACAAAAATGGCGCGACTATCCCTCATTAGTTTTACCATAGTCCGCGCTGCTCATCAGTGTTCCTGCGTGTTCTGGCAATCAACACGCACCAGCAATCAACACAATACGCATCTCACATTAGCACGCAGGTCCTCGGAAAAGTTTAATCCCACCATTCAACGTTGTCACTTAAGCTTCCCACACAGCAATCGTTTACCGATATGGTTTTCCCAACGCTGTTGCAATGCTGTTTAAACCTCCCACGCAATAATCGTATATTTGGTGGTGTGTGAACGGGCTTAGTACCGCAGGCCCAAATCTATGTACGGACTTAATCGTTTTAATGTGTTCACACATTCAAATCGACTTCCTACTCAGCATCACCAGACCAAACCACCGCCACGACTGGTCCATTCAGCGCGCAGGTAAATTGGTAAACGCAGCACCAAGCAACTCCACCACTACGCCACTCCAACATGCTCTGATACCACTTTTTAGAGCAATCAGTTCGCAGCAACCTAAAAGACAACAACAGCAAATAAACCATACACAGAAGACACAGAGTTTAACGTGGTTCACCCAACCATTCTGGGCTATGTCCACCAAACATAGGCATCGGCAATCTTTATTATCAAACAGGATATTACAAGATAATCAATTTCCTCACAAACTCTCACACACTTCCCAATCCGTATGGACATCTGTTTTATAGCTAAGAGAATCTAACTGCCTCATAAATCCTCTTACAACAAATATAGGATGCATTAACTCTCTCCCAACAAAATAGAGCTAATATAGCAACACAATCTGATTGTTGTCACCTACTGAGATTTTTGCCTATTTTATTAAAACCGAAAATCTCAACAGTACTTGTTGGAAACATTGAAGTGAGTTTTTAATGCATGCAGAGCTCCCAAATGTACGAAGAGCTTCAAACACACTCCAACCAGAGTTCGATAAACGGGCCGTTTTCTCCAATCCGAAGAAAAATTTGGTAAGATTTATTAGTTGGTACACGGCAGAGTCTCCGTTGTGTGCAGGGAAGCTTTCCAACATTTATGATATGGTCGTTTATCAAATCATTTCTTCGTTAACTTTATTTGATGGTGATATATTACCTTCTCATTCAGAGACACTTAACTCCATTAACATTGGAACCAGAGTTTTAGAATAAACCAAAATCGTAATTGACATTTTATATCACTACTTTTTTATTGTGTAATTTAAAATCATATAAATTTATAATATTATTACATGTAAGTGACCGGAACTATTAGTGAAGACATGAAGGAAGGCAACCAATGTTACCGGTCTATACATTATTTAATGTCTCCCAATACCATGGCAAGAGAAGCGTGCCCATACATAGCATGGCCAAGATTATAGGTTTTTAGATTTAAATTGTTTTATTTATAGATTTGGTTTATTAAAATATTTAAAGGAAATATATTGGTTTCATGACTGCTTTCGTGCCTACATGAACGATGCAATATCAATAATTTTCATGTGCAATATCAAATTAATGATAGATGGTTGCAATTATTCTTGTTGTGCAAATGGGTTGAAGTTTGGACAAAACTGTTGGAAGATGTAGCTATTCCAAAGTCACACAAAGTTTATTGGTCGTATTACTAACTTTTTCAATTTTTATGACTAGGGGAGAGGCGTCGGTCGCTGAACACCTCAGCGCTGACTGGACCCCGGCCACGTCAACCGATGCAGTGGCATGTACGACAGGTGCTGGCTGGCATGCCGGTCACGTGTCGGTCACGTGTAGCCGGTCACGCGGTCTTGGAACCGGTCCAGCCGGTCTGCTCCCGCCCTTTTGTGGAGCCTGGTCGACAAAACGCTCATTTTCGGTCCGGGTTTGGTTGCTGTCTGTTCGACTCTCTGTTTGTTGCGATGGTTGGCTCCAATGCCCGACGCCTACGCCACCACTGTCCGCACGCTCCCTCCTTGGCGATGGCGCCGCTGCTCTCCTGGGTGGAGCTCCCCTGGTCCTGGTTCGGCTGCAGCAGCATTGCAATCGTGGGTGGTGGAAAATCGTTGCCTATTCAACCTCGCTTAGCTGGTGGTTTAACCTCGGCGGTTTGGTTGTTTTTCTTCGGCGCTGTGTGGTTATGGGTCGGCTGTTTGCTATTTATGCTTGGCAAGGTTTTTTCATACCTCGGCCCTGTAGTTGGTTTACCTGCGCCCTGTCGTAATTTTATTCGGCTCTGTAGTTGTGCGTTTTCCAGCTCGTGCTTTCAGGTGCGTAAGGGGTTTTTTTTTTTTAAGTGTTTTGCATTTTTGTTTAATGTTGGTGCTTGATTGTGTTTTTGTTTTTTTGCAGGTCAGTGGAGAAGGCAAAGACAATGCAATGCAGGACTCTGTGGAATGAAAGAGGAAGCCTGGAGGGATAGGAGTTTTAAGGTAGGACTATGTCCTACCAGTAATATCTATGTGTTTGTAAACACATTTCACCTTAAGGAGATGTTCTCTTTTGAGTGGTTTTACAGTGTTTGATTGGAATGTAGGGTTTTGGGTTTTACAGTGTTTGATTGGAATGTAGGGTTTTGGGTGTGGGACTCAGTTTCCTTCAATTTTGCAATCTAAATAGTTTCAAGACAAAGTTCATCTTGGGCTTCTCTCTGTTTTTGGGCTTATCGTTACCACAGTACTTCAATGAATTTATAGTTTCTTCTAGTCATGGTCCAGTCCACACTCATGGCCGATGGGTAGGGTTCTTACAGCTTTTTTCAGGGCCTAAATTGAATTTTTTTGGCTAGCGGTTTGTTGTGGCAACATTCCCTTCATTCTTGAAATTTGCAATGTTTTTACCTTTAAAATTTTTTGAATGGTTTTTTTCATTGTTCAATGACATTATCAATGTGATTTTCTCGTTGCCACCTTTAGTTGCTGGCATGGTAGAATTTTTTTTGGACAACACTCTACATATGGGGGAGACTTCAACAAGGAAAGACAGAGGCTATCATTGGTGGGATAAGTTCTGCTCATTCAAAACTGATCCTAGAAGTGAAGAGTTTTATGCTCTCCCTTTTAACCTGACCAAGTTTTTCCCATCTGTTTGAGGACGAAACTCTATTTTAGAGGTGGGGTCTCTGTTTTATCAATAGCCTTGGTGCATTTGGAGAATAATTATGTATTCATTGGGTTAGAGTGTCTTCAATTCAGAAAGAGACAACTTCAGTGTGTTAAATCTAAGATGTCTATATTTTATTCTATCACTTTGATAGGGAACTGCTTGCACGAATTATCTCAAATGGATACCTCTGTGCACTGGAAGCCTGGAGGAGATGTTCTCTTTTGAGTGGTTTTACAGTGTTTGATTGGAATGAAGGGTTTTGGGTGTGGGACTCAGTTTCCTTCAATTTTGCAATCTAAATAGTTTCAGGACAAAGTTCATCTTGGGCTTCTCTCTGTTTTTGGGCTTATCGGTACCACAGTACTTCAATGAATTTACAGTTTCTTCTGGTCATGGTCCAGTCCACACTCATGGCCGATGGGTAGGGTTCTTACAGCTTTTTTCAGGGCCTAAATTGATTTTTTTTGGCTAGCGGTTTGTTGTGGCAACATTCCCTTCATTCTTGAAATTTGCAATGTTTTTACCTTTAAAATTTTTTGAATGGTTTTTTTCACAGTTCAATGACATTATCAATGTGATTTTCTCGTCGCCACCTTTAGTTGCTGCATTTTTTTGGACAAAGACTCTATGGGGAGACTTCAATCAGGAAAGATAAGGTTATCATTGGTGGGATAAGTTTCGCTCATTAAAATCGATCCTGTAAGGGAATATTTTATGCTCTCCTTTTGAATCTCCGACCAAGTTTTTCCCATCCGTTTGAGGACGAAACTCTATTTTAGAGGTGGGGTCTCCGTTTTATCAATAGCCTGCAGTGCATTTGGAGAATAATTATGTATTCATTGCTAGAGTATCTTCAATTCGTAAAGAGACAACTTCACAAAATGTTAAATCTAAGATGTCTATATTTTATTCTATCACTTTGATAGGGAACTGCTTGCACGAATTATCTCAAATGGATACCTCTGTGCACTGGAAGCCTGGAGGAGATGTTCTATTTTGAGTGGTTTTACAGTGTTTGATTGGAATGTAGGGTTTTGGGTTTTACAGTGTTTGATTGGAATGTAGGGTTTTGGGTTTTGGGTTCTCTTTAGTGTTTGATTGGAATTGGATGCCGGCCCAATTGGGACTGAAATTTGTTCTTTTAGGTCATGTTGACTAAATTTTGTTGGGCTCAAAGACTTCACTATTTTTTCTGGGACCTTCGTTGTGCATGGTTTGGATGAATTTCTTGCGTCAGAGATTGTGGTAATGATTAAATATATTGTTGTTGCATTATGTGTGGAATTTCATCTTTGACCCTTATTGCCTGTATGTGGACATGCGTTTTTGTGTAAGCTATATTCTCTCTCAATCTTAATTTGACTGAGCTTCATGCTTATTACAAATAATGCTATGTTTTATCCCTTAGAAGCATCTCCCCTACTGATTAGGTTGGAAGGAGTGTTTTAGGATTTTAGAGTGTTTTTACAGGAGTTGTCATATTATTATTTTATTTTCTCAAAAGGATTTCAGATTATGGTGTTAATGTTGACAATGCTCTAAATATATTATTGAATTTCATGTTTATGTTATTTGTATTAGACATTCAACTTTTAATTTCAATGTCAATTTGCTACTTGTAGCCTTTTTTTCTTTTGCATAATTGTTTACTTTATTTGTGCCCTCTCTTCCTTGACCTCTTAAAAAAATCTCGTGATTCTCTTAAAAAAAATCATCTGTGGAAATCACAAGATGCCTTCATGGTAACCTTCTCTATTGTAGTTATATGTGAGGTTGATTTCTTAGGAATACAACTTTTGTTCTCTAGTCTAACCATATTACTAGATCCTCTCTTGCTGGATATTTAGGGATATTAATAGATCCTCTCTTGCTGGTAATTTGACTGAGCTTCATGCTTATTACAGATAATGCTATGTTTTATCAATAGTTACAACACGTATAGGAGACTGTTTAGAGTATTTCTGGAATTTGATCTTTTAGGAGTCATGATGTTTACTATGAGGTAATCAGCTTCAAAGTATCGTATAGATATAGCTTATACTTTTACTGAGCTTCATGCTTATTACAGATAATGCTATGTTTTATCAATAGTTACAACACATATAAGAGACTGTTTAGAGTATTTCTGGAATTTGATCTTTTAGGAGTCATAATGTTTACTATGAGGTAATCAGCTTCAAAGTATCGTATAGATATAGCGTATCGTATATCTACTGATTACGTAATTACACTCATGCAATACTACTGATAAGTAACCTATGAGATATAAAATCAAAGTAGTGAATGATTACCATTGGGATCCACATAGATAAGATCGGTAATCAAAAGGATACTGCAAACGTAACCCTTACTACGAGGTTTTTATGGTTATACTAGTAGTGCCAACTTATATCCTGTAAGCTTTAATACAGAAGCTTAGTTGCATGTTTCAACCAGTGTACTTACATCCTCATTACGAGCTATACACTAATCATTACACAGTATCCAATACTTATGGCATTATATACATGTATAAACACTAGTATCTAGTTATCCTTACAAGGGTGTAATAGTGTCGATTATTATGAAGATTCTGGAAAGAGCTATACACTATCATTACCATACCTTATATGTGCTCTACTTTATACAAGTGATTACACTGATGTTTACATTACGTCATTGTGTAAGATCCATATACACTGATTACAAATGTTACAAGGGTTGTACAACTCAGCTTATACTACAATGTAAGCAGTAACAATGGGACCTGATCTGGTTATACAATGCTTATAACTTATAAGGCATACATGTTACAAGGAGTCATAATGTTTACTATGAGGTAATCAGCTTCAAAGTATCGTATAGATATAGCTTATACTTTGACTGAGCTTCATGCTTATTACAGATAATGCTATGTTTTATCAATAGTTACAACACATATAGGAGACTGTTTAGAGTATTTCTGGTTGCTAACTAGATTTTTGCCCTGTTTTCAGATTAAAAGATTCAATCACGTCTACAATTCTCGTTAGATATATGATGAATTTTATTACTCTAAGCCGCAATTTTATGGGAGACCCGCCAGCTCAAGCTTTTGTATATATATAATTATACATGAATTGAATTGGATGCCGGCCCAATTGGGACTGAAATTTGTTCTTTTAGGTCATGTTGACTAAATGTTGAATCTATTCTGTTAGCTATTTGAATCTTAATGTACAATCGTGTCTGCGACACGAGTGTTTTAGAAGAGCCCCATAATTTAATTTCTATTCTTGTAGATATTGCTACATTGAGTTGGTTTAAGCATATCTTATATAAATTTTTTTTGCTAAGTGGAAGATTTAACTTTGATATGTAGGAATCATGAACTGTTTGATATATAACTTCATAAAATTGTTTGATATATAACTTCAACAGATTAACAAACTTGTAGGATTTAGAAACTGTTTGATATGTAGGAATTATAAACTGTTTGATATATAACTTCATACAAAATCTAATATAGGCTATAAGGCTATAACTTCAACAGATTAACAAACTTGTAGGATTTAGAAACTGTTTGATATGTAGGAATTATAAACTGTTTGATATATAACTTCATACAAAATTTGATATAGGCTATAAGGCTATAACTTCAACAGATTAACAAACTTGGGGGATTTAGACACTATTTCATACATACTAATTTGAAAATGTTTGTAGCTTCCCAAACATCCATGGATGCTATCATTAGCAAACCTATTTGATCCTTACCAAAATCACAGTGTCTTGTAGTTACAAAAATTAAGTCATGGCACCTCTGTGCTTGATGGCTTCCATTTCCTACATTTCCCAAGTATGGTGGACTGCCCAACATTGGATGATTAGGATGTGCCTGAATGTTGGCATATGGTTGACTCCAATTTGCTCCATGTAGCCATGGTGGGACTGAGTAGCCCAAGTGTCCAATTGTGTTACTAACCCCAGCACTGACTGCAGGTGTCATATAAACACAATTAGGATTCAAACCTGCACTGGTAGGGGTATAAGAGGTGGGCCTAACCCCTGCCTGATAGCTAGGGACTTGGATGTTAATCAGGTCTTGGAATGATGGTGTATGCTCTGCAATGTGGTCCAGCGTGTTAGACATCAACCTATTTGCCTCAAACTGTCTTGAACCATGTTCTTCTCTGCTTGTCACCCCTTGTCCTTTTTCCAACTCTTGCTGAACCTTTCTTGCCTCTCTCTGTTGCCTTGCCAATTGCTTTTGATATTCCTTCTCTTCCCTTGCTTTTTGTCTTTCCAACCTTTCCTTTGCTCGAGCTTCTGCTGTTGCAATCCTTGCAACCCTCTTTTCATTGGCTAACTCCTTCTTTCTCTTTTTAGTTTCCTGAATTTCATTCTTTTTACGTTCAGACTCGAACATTAAATTCATATAGTCTTCAGATGTGATAAATTGTGAACTCCTCCCTAAACGAAGATAATCTGAGGCTGAGTTCCTTGATGAGGCCTTCACTCTCTCTACTGGTAGCTATAGGAATGCACCAAGTAATCTCTGCTTTTCCAGACCTGCCTGCTGGATTTCATCTTCTGGGACAACTGAATGGCCCCCATTGTTGTCTTCTTGAGGTACTTCATGCTGAATAGGCTCCTCTTCTAGTGATCCATTGTCCACAAAATAATGAACAAGTTCGGTGTTCAACCCTGATGGTTGTGAAGGCATGTCCATGCTTTCATCCTCATTGGTGGATGTTACATTATTTCCAGTGATATTCATCACGGCCTCTGCCAACCATGATGGTGCACTTACTTGGGTTGGCATGGTCAATTGCTCATTGTCAGCTGCATCAATGGGTGTCACAGCCTCATTGATATTGTTAGTTGGTTCATCACTGAACTGTGTCTCACTGACATGCTCGGCATCATCACCACCACAGAACAACCCTTCAGAAAGGGACATTATACCTTCAGCAACAGCTACATCTTCTTGGGCACCAACATGCTCTTCTAAATTCTCTGCTTCTTGACCTTCCACTTCAAATGCTTGGCTACATGTGGTATCATGCATAAGAGCATCATAATTGAGTGGCCATATACCAGTCCTCCTAAATCCAGCCTTGATATTAGAAGGTGTGAGAGCCCTTTTAAATGCTTTGCTAGCAAGCTCAGCTAGCTAAAACCTCTTTACTTCCACCCCTGGGTTCTTTGCCATCCATGAAGCTCGCTCGACCCTGAAATAGTTCTTGAAATGCCCAAACACGCTCACATCAAGGGGCTGCAATCTATGAGTAGTATGAGCCGGCAATGTTAACAGGTCAATGCCCAACTTATTGGCCTCCTCGATTATCTGCACAGCCATGTGGCTTCCATGGCCATCTAAAATCATCAAGTGCCTGTTTTCAGGCGAGACACCACCCGGTACAGAAGCAGCAAAGTGGCAAAGCCAATTTAGGAACAGTTCCTTTGTCATCCATGCATGTGGATGTGCAGCCATGCATGCCCCCGGTTCACAATTATGTATGTAATTTTTTAGTTGATTTTTACCTTTAAATAGATAAAATCCCGGTATAGATGAGCCAATTGCATTGACACAGGAAAGAATTGTGATCCACTCCCTGCTCTTAGGCAATATCTTAGGCACATTTCTACTCCCTCTCTTTGCAATTACCCGCATACCGCAATTTCTTCCTGCCTGTAAGCCTGTCTCATCGCAGTTCCATATGTGGTCTGGGGCATATGAGTGCTGGTCATATGCAACAGAGAGAGTGTTATAGAACTTGGAAACAATTGCAGGGCGTAGATTTAAAGCCCGGTCTCTTTCAAGGCCCTCTGCTGTACGTAACACAAGGTCTGGATGCCTCTTTTTAAACCCACTCCACCATGACTTACCAGGAAAACCATCTTTAAAGGGGTTTGGCCTCCCTTGACATATTTGAGCTACAGTGGATTTAAGTTGGATAAGGTCTAATCCATGTCCCAATAGGGCCATCTCCTTACACCACTCCACCACCTCATCTTCCTCCTCTTCAGTCATGACTGTAACAGGCCCTCTGCGCTTTGTATTAGTCAACCCATTTATCCAATAATGTATGTTTGAGGCAGAAATACCATGTTTTTTTGCTGATGCACGGATTGAATATCCCTTAAACTCGATGTCATCAATTGCAGCAAGCATGTCTTCCTTCGTCCAGCCTCTGATTGCACTGATTTTCTTTGTTGAAATTGCACCTTGTATTGTGGTCGAAGGTGGTTCTGTGGCTGATGGTGGGCTGGGATGATCTGCAACCACAAGGTCCTTTTCAACTACATTACTAGGAGCAATGGGAGCATTGACATCATCATCTGATGAACTGCTCCGCAGTTGGGCCCCCCTTCTCCCTCGCCTCTTGTTCCTTATCCAATCTGCAACAGAAACTCTTGGCATGGCTACAACCTGCAATTTCCAACATCGTTAAGAAATTTGATAAGTATTACAGCACAACTGTATAGAGTAAACTATAATTATGTATGAATTCCAAAATTTCTGCTAATAACATGAAATCTTTCATTTGTTTGTTGTGAATTAATTCACATTGAAGTATTACTTGTCAATTATGTATTACTTGTAATATCAACATCAGAAAGATATGTGATACCTACATGGCTGTTAGCTACATGGACTTGTCTAAAATCAGTAAGTGCCTGTTTTAAAATGGACTTATATTTGGACATGGACTGTGTGTTATAACTATTTTTATTGAAATATTTTATTCAATATAAAGTCAATATCCAAATCTGCTTAATATCTTGAATAACATTATTGAAGAACAATGAAATACCTGTATGTTGTTTCCAGCAACTGATGAAGAGAGTGAATAGCAACTGATGAAGAGAGTGAATGTAACACTGCACACACTCTGTCTGGAATGTAACACTGTGCACACAATCTGTCTGGAATGTAACACTGTGCACACACTCTGTCTGGAATGTAACACTGAGCACACTCTGTCCTCTGTTTGTATGTCTGGAACACTGTCTGAAAAGGATTGTATGTCTGCAAAATGGAAACTCACTGTCTGAAAACTCACTTTCTGAAAACTGTATGTCTGCAAAATGAATGGAACACTGCCTGAAAACTCTGAATGTATGTCAGCAGTAGTTTAAGAGCAAAACGAATGCCTCAAATGCAGTAACAGTTGAGGTTTTATAGTTTTATGATTTAGAATTTCATTGGTAGGGAAGATTGGCATGGATTGCCATCTCCCAAATTTAATTGTGTGGTGTGGATTGATTTGTACATGATCCAATGGCTGAAATGCTATCATGGTTGATCCTTGTGCTTTCCTGAATTTAATTTCTGAATTGAAATGCTTTTCAGAATTTAATTCCTGTAATTCCAGGACTGTTGTGTTTAATTCTTGAAATGAAAGGTTGGGTGAACTATTTCCTGAATTGAATGGTGTCATTTAATGTCTTCAATAGGATGAATGGTTAAACAAACATGTAGATATTGCTGACAGACATTTCCCCTATTTTTGTGCAGGTGGTACTCAATCTTTGTGCAGGGGTTACCCAATTTTTGTCCAGCTGTTATTCAGCAATGAGATGTAGTCCCCCAATGCAAAATCAGTGGGGGACTGTTTGATGGGATAACAGTACTTTTGGATGGGTAGCTTTGTAATGTTTTGTAGTGCATTTTTCCTTGAATGGTAATTCAGAACTGGAGGTACTTGAGACAGTGGGTCTTGTCAACTTGTGATGTATGTTTTGGTGTATGGCAGATGTTGGTCTAGTAAAAAACTGGGCCCATTTTGGACATATTTATGTAACTTATATAACTTATTTCCAAATATTTATGTGCATATTATAAAATATTTATGTGCATATTTTAGTGAGTTTTTAATTTATGTTTGGTGGATGTGTGGGACCAGTAGTATAACTACTACTAGTCCTTGCACAACAATAGAAGCCTCTCCCCTATATAAGGAATGGAAAGGTCATCCACTCTTGCCCATCTTGACATTCCTTTCCAATAGCAATATGATGTTAATGCCATTAATGTCTAGAGAATCAATATTCTCGGAGTTAGCTCGCATCCTACGCCACTTGTCATAGGGAGTCCCGGATCCACACGATATAAATATTATTTTCACTGCTTGCGGGTCCTCGATTCAATGTTTGTATTTACTGTCAATAAAGAAAAATTCAGTAAGACATCCTCAAGTTCATGTCTTTATACGGAAATGGCTTTACATAGGTAAACAATTATTGTGGTAACAACAACCAACCTGAATTCTTTAAATGCAATTTATTATTCCCCACTTATCACTTTCGTCTAGATTCTCCATGATAATGTTGATGAATGCAATTTACACCTTTTCAGCAAGAAATTAGTCAAGATAGATTGTACACAGATTTAGCCTTTATTTCAAGCCAAAGTTATGACATCACACTCATCTAGCTTTTGTTTTCCTTTACCATGGAGCATTTCCTTCTCTCTTTAATTATTTTGAGAGATAAGCTAACAAACTATTTACTAGCAGTTCATGTTGAGAAAAATTAATGTGGCTCAAGTGTTCTAGAAGACTATATTTACAGCTAGCATTTTCCTTAGCAACAGTGTGTAAACAATTTCTTATGAACAATTTCATGAGCAACTAAAACTAATGCATTTAAATGCAATTGCCAATGAAATTTGTTGTTTCAGTTCTAACAATGTAATTTTGCTTTGTTATTCATACTTGTCTACATTTATAAGGATTCCAGATTTTGTAACTAAGGTTTCTTTCTGCATACTCCACCCAGAACAAATGGGATCAAGAGGATGCCTTATGGAAAAATTCCAAACTATCCAGGGTTTTTGATCTAATGCGTAGATATTAGGATTTTAGGACTAAATGCTTGCATTTGCATTTATGATGAAAATTCGCCGCTCTAACTTCATTCTTAGATCAATACTTTATTCTTCTATCCAAAAGCCAAATGCTTGCATTCACATTTATGATAAAAAGTCGTCGCTTTAACTTCATTCTCTTGGTGTATATGCACATAGTTAGCCTTAATTAGCTTAAGTTCAACTATAGGTATTGCATGTGATGTGCACTTACCTTTAGCTAGTTAACTTGAGTGCTTACATGTGGTGTGCACTTGGCTTTAGTTAGTTAACTCTAGTGCTTGCATGTGGTGCCAGAACATAAAGAACACTTAGCTTTAATTATCCATAGTTATTGCATGTAAAACTAACCTTAACTTACTTGTTTTTATCTATTGTTTCTCAAACCAATATTGATGAATCAAATTCATTCTCAATTCCAATTTTCTTCTTCTTTTTCAATTCTCTCAAGTTTGTGCAATTATTATTTAGCTAGATCCATTTTTGTGCTCTAATAATTTTACATGGTATCAAAGCTACAGGGGTTTGGAGAAGGTGCATGAACAATATTTTGCAGGTTTGAAGAGCAAAGAATTGGAAATTGTTTGAAGATTTGATTTGAAGATCAAAATATTGGAGAACTGCAACAATTTTTGCTACAGCTACAAGGTGAAAAAAAATGGAGTTCTCATCTTCAACGATTCTTACTCTATATAACTACTTCGAATGGAAACCAAAGATTTTTCTTCACCTCAGAGGCAAAGGCTTGTATTGGATAGTTATGAATATAGAAGTTGAACCCAATTCCGTCGTTGAAAAATCCAAATACTTCAACAGGATGGACGAGGATTTTGGTCTTCTATTGTTGTCCATATCTCCAGCATTGTGTTTCCATGTGGACACATGCAACACGCTTAATGAGGTTTGGACAACCTTTGAGAATTTACTTGGAAAGAAGGATGAGATGTGGGTTCATATTCTCGAAAATGAACCAAATTCCTTAGATCCAAATAGCTTTGAGAACATTCAAGCTTTCTTTATGAAATTTAAATCATTTCTTCTACAATTATGTGATTGCGGGACCAATAAATCCAAACAAGAAGGTCAATTGATCCTTTCTATTTTGTCTAAATTAGGCCCTAAATATGTTGTTTTCGTTTCTACATTTCATACAGTTAGACATGCAATTGGAGAAAAATGGAAAATGCCCAAATTTGATGGACTTATTGAGTCTCTTATTCACGAGTAGGATAAGCTCATCAAAATGGGTTCATTAAAGTCTCAAAATGCACATTCCCTTGCCATGCATGAGAAAGAAAAGTCCAACTCGAAACCAAATAAGCAATTCAAAGCCAAAGGAAAGGCAAGATATCCAAATCCAAGAAAGGGAGGAAATCCAAAACCTCCAGATGATTCTTCCAATTCCAAGGGTAAGAAGGGAAAGAAAGGAAACTCCAAGTGTATTTATTTATTGTAATAGAGTTTATCATCCCGAATCCTCTTAAATGGATAATACTATCGATCTAATGGCAAAGACTCTTCAACAAAATAATGTGGGCCATCACATTCCATAAAGTGCCAATAAGAAGACGAAGGAAAAACCATCATAAATAAGGGGTAATGGGCATGATTTGATATCTCTTCATTCTACAACGCAAGAATGGACCATCGATTCAGGAGCTTCACATCATATGGATTTTTCAAAGGAATCCTTTTCTTCTCTACATGCATACTCAGGGCCTCCTATTCTCATGGGGGACAATTCTACAGTTGAAGCAACTGGACAAGGAAGAGTGAAATTCGAAGATGGAAGTTTTGAGAATTTCTTGCATATTACAAGGCTTTCTGTGAATATTCTTTCAGTGTATTAGATGATACACACAAGAAACAGAAGGAAAGTGGAATTTACCTTGGATTCCATGAGCATTTATGACATGCAAACCAACTTGAAGATTCATCTAGCAAGGTAAATGATCAATCTCGTCTGTATACATTTCCTGATTTTGTTCCTCAATTAGATTCTATTTTGATACTTACGCATGCAAATGAAAAAAGTAGGATTTGGCATGAGAAATTTGGGCACTTGAATTTCGGATATATGCAACAACTTAGTAAGCAAGGGATGGTCAAAGGATTTCCAACCATTAAATTTTCAAATGGTGTTTGTAATGGATGTGCTCCTGGAAAACATCCACAAGAAAATTTCGAGAAGGGACATGCACAGAGATCATCACCTTTGGAACTTGTAAATAGTGATCTCATGGGTCCATTTCTAGTACTTTCAATGAGCAAAGAAAGATATGTGTTGTCATTTATATATTCTTACACCAGATTCACTTGGGTTTACTTCTTAAAACTCAAGTTTGAAGCTTTTCATCATCTAAAGATTTTCAAATCACATGTGGAAAATTAGTCTGGAAAACACATCAAGATACTCCGCACAAATAATTCAGTGGAATATCTCGACAAAGATATCGAGAATCTTTGTAATGAAGTAGGCATATAGTTGCAGCACACAGTTCCTTACACTCCACAGAAAAACGAGGTGGCTGAAAGGAAGAATCGATCTTTGAAAGAGATGGCCAATTGCATGTTGCATGCAAGATCTCCTTCGTAAAAAAATGGTCTGAAGGTATCAATTGTGCCTCATACATCCAGAATAAATCTCCTCATAAATATGTTACTAGAAAAACACCTTTTGTGGCTTGGACTAGCATGCAACCTGAAGTTAGTCATTTCCGCATTTTCAGATCTTGAGCATGGACCCACATTCCTACAAAAAAGAGAAAGGCTTTGGAGCCTCAAAGTAAAGCATGCATGTTTTTTGGATATTCTGATGAAGTAAAAGGGCACAAATTTCTTTATATCAACACTGAAGAGCTCTTTATTGAAAGGAGTGTAAAGTTTGACGATGATATTTTGCATGCACCAGCAGATGAACTTGTTACCAAGTTTCCATCACCACTCATTGATAAGTATGTAGATGAAACTTTCGATCGGAATTCTGATGAAGATGAGCCTTTTTGTTATGAAACTAGCTCCCAAAATAGAAGAAAGAGAGATCAATGCCTTAGAAATCAGCCACTTTGAGGGGGAAAACTCCTTTACTTTACATAAATGAACAATTCTTGGATGATACAAATGAAAAAACCTCCTTTTCATAAATAGGATTCCATGCGGTCACAATATAATCCTAGCCGACCTAACAATAATAATTTAAGGGCACAAAAATAACAATAGTGGGCTTTTATGGGGCACAAGAATAAAAATATGGGCACTACATGGGTACAAAAGTAACAATAAAGGAGCTACACTAACAAAAATAAGGGACTACACTAGTAATATAGGGACCTAACATACCCCTCTTCTTCAAAAAAAATTTGTCCTCAACGCTTGAGTAGCTGTGGATGATTCTGTATAAAATTCTCATCCTCCCATGTGGAATCTTCAGTGAGTAAGTTATTCCACTTGATGAGATACTCTGAAATTGATTGGTTTCATAGCTGTCGAGTTCTTGTTTCCATGACTGCTTCAGGTTCCAATATTATTTTTCCTTCCTCATCATGTTCTGGAAATATTGTTTGAACAGGAAGTTTGTCACCTATAACCTTGTTTAAGCATGAAACATGGAAAACTTGGTGCACTCGAGAAGAAGCAGGAAGCTCCAATTTGTATGCCGTAGTACCAATATTTTGTAACACCTTATAAGGACCATAGTACTTTGGTGATAGCTTATTATCCTTCTTAGCTTTCTTGAGGGTCATTTTTTTATATGGTTGTATCCGTAAAAATACCCAGTCTCCTACATCAAAACTTCTCTTGCTCTGACGTTGATCTTCCTGTCGTTTCATTCGATTTTGTGCCAAATTTAGGTTAGCCTTTAAGATTTGAACTTGTTGTTGACGCTCGATGTGATCTTCCACTGCTTGAACCTTAGAATTTCAAGAAGCTCTGGTGTTGGGTATAGGAGGTAATTCAATTCCTTCGCTACCTTACAATGAATAAAAGTATGGGTATTGCCCTAATCAATCAACACTATTACATTTTTCTTCTTGATATGTCCTTCTATCTTGAGAGTTTGAGGAGTGGTAATTTATGCCAATGCATTACAGGATATGGTCGAACTCATTTATTCTTTCTCTAGGGTTGGTTCCTGGTGTATATCCTCTTCTTTTGAAATTTCTTGTTCATTTTATTCCTCCTCTTAACAATCTATGTAAAATAATTTCTTCTCAGCACACTTATGACCTCTAGTGTATTTGGTGTCACAACTGTAGCAAAGCCCTTTTTCTCTTTTTTCTTCCAATTTTTGTGGTGTCAACCTTGTAGGTTATGCAAGTCTAGGAGTAGCAACACTTCCATCTTTATATATGTGAGTGGTAGGCTTCCTTGTCACCATAATTTTACTTACAATTTTTCTTGCCAACGTGAATGCCTTCTCCAATGAGTCAGGTTCCCAAAGGCAAACCTCATGTTGGATGTTATCCTTCAAAGTCCCTATGAAGATATAAATCCTGTGTTCGTCTGGAATATCAGTTATCCTTATATTCAATTTTTGGAAGTCCTTATGTCACCTCCACCATTGAACCCATTTTTTTGAGATTTATCAATTGGTTAAATAATTTGTTGTTCTTTGTATCCTCATAATGTGTTATCATTTCCTCCATAAAAATTGAGTAAGTGACAATTTTTTACGACAGCAAAGCCATCGATAGCATACAAATGTATTTTTTTCTAAATATAAAGTTTCAATGCGTAACTTTTATGTGCTTTGAACATTATGTAGATCAAAATATTTCTCCATCTGTAGTATCCATGTTACGAGATCCTTGCCATCAAAATTCCTCATATCAATCTTTGGAATATGGTAGGCCTTTAATCCAACATTAGGGTTTATGAAATGACGATTAACTTTTATTTTTTTCTCATCATGATTTTCCTCTACTACCTTTTCTCCATTAGGAATAATTTCTCGTATCAACTTTCCCAAAACTTCCATGTCCACTTTTAGATAATTCTTCATGTCTTCCATGTTTCTTTTCATTTTTTTGTCGATCTTAGCTTCCATTTCATCCATCTTAGCTTCCATGCCATCCATATTAGCTTCAATTCCATTCTGAAAACCATCCATCCTAGCTTCCACGCCTTTCTTCAAACATCCATCTTAGATTCTACACCTTTGTTCAAAACTTCCATTTCATTTTTTGTTACTCTTTGCGAAAGTGAAATTTGGTGCACTTGGCCTTGTAATTTTGATATATCATGTTGCACTTATTCTTCTTCATGAGTCATAGAAGAGTATTTTGAGGGCTTAATGGATGTTAAATTATTTTTAGGGGGCATTTTAAAACCCAATTCTAATATCTATGCTTTAATATTCCCTTGGAATCACTTCAAACTGATTTTTCTAACAAGAATTAAATGCAATTTTAAAAAAACACACATATTTTTCTTGCTTTTGAGGAGCTTAATATTCGAACTGATGTATCTCTGTAATTTCAAATCCCTGAGATTTTATCTTCAGTACTTTAGTATCCCTCCGAATTTTCTTTCCAATGGCACAGGTCTAACCTGATTTGGATTCTTCAAGGCAATGTGATGCCCAATCTCCCACAATGACCTAATTATGGTCTGGTTCAGTAGAGAAAACTTGTACAGTGAGCCACATGTCATTATTTCCTCATTCAACTTTAAAATTCATACAAAGGAAACTATAGTCCATGTAATTTTAGCCACTTCTTACAAAATTCGAATCCGATGATTAGACAGAGAGTTATGAAGATTTTCCCAAGGTCACCTCTTTTAGATGAAATTCTGGAGACTGTAAAAACCCTAACTTCCACAGATCATATCTCCTAAAATATTAGAAACCAAATTTTTAAATGTTTACACAAAATTCATCAGGTTGTCTTTGCAAATGGGTTTTATTTTTAGCTTCTGAAACTTCGTAGAAAAAAAGTTATAGTGAAAATTCCATGAAATCATGTTTGAAGCAACGAAACCCTAGAATCCAAAGCTCTGATACCAATTGTTATGAAACCAGCTCCCAAAATAGAATAAAAGAGATATCAACGCCTTAGAAATTAGCCACTTCAAGGGAGAAACCTCCTTCACATTACATAAATGAACAATTCTTGGATGATACAAACGAAAAAACCTCCTTTATATATATATATATATATAGGATTCCATGGGGTCACAATATAATCCTAGCCGACCTAGCAATAATAATGTAAGGGCACAACAATAACAATAGTGGGCTTTTATGGGGCACGAGAATAACAACATGGGGACTACACGGGTACAAAAATAACAATAAGGGGGCTACACTAACAACAATAAGGGACTACAGGAGTAATATAGGAACCTAAAAATTTGCTTGTGACACCTATTGGACCACTAGTTGTTGAGCATTTAGAATATACTTCCTCATGTATTTCCGAAGATTCTCGGCCACCTTCAACACAAAAATGGCATAGCATAAGTGATCTCCTTGATGATCTTGCATCTATATCTCAATTTGAGGAAGATCCACAAGTACTCTTAGCTATGGATCCATGCATGCCCATGCGTGCTTATATGATTCATGCATCTGATCCACAGACTTATGCAAAAGAAACTAGGCATCCTGAATGGGAAGAAACAATGGATGAGGAATATAACTCTCTCATTGAGAACCAGACTTGGGATTTGGTTCGACTACCTTCCAATCGCAAACTTATGAGGTGCAAGTGGGTTTACCAGACCAAGAAAACGACGAATGGACAAGTTAGTCGATATAAGGCATGGTTGGTAGCAAAAGGTTTTCAACAGGTACATGGTGTTGACTATGATGAGACCTTTTCTCCAATGGAAAAAATGGATTCCATTCGTCTAGCTCTCTCCATTGCAAAAGAAAGAGGATGGGAGGTGCATCATATGGATGTGAAGAATTCCTTTCTTCACAGTGATCTCAAGGAGGAAATATACATGGAGCAGCCATAGTGATACATATAAAATTCATCTTTGGTAAGGAAAAATTTAAGAAACCCCCCAAATTTATATTTATAATAAATGGGCGAATCCCCAATGTATATAGAAAAATGTATAGGCTATTTTTTCATTAGTATAATATACATATATATAATTTTTTGGTGAATCTTTCACTAAATTATAAATTTTTCTTAAATATTGGCGATTTTTTCACTAGGTTATAAAGTATTGAAAATTATTGGTTAATCTTCTAAAAAATTAGAAACCATTGTGAAATATTAGTGATTCGTTACCAATGTATAGAAAAATATGTAATAATAAGAAAAATATTTATTTAAAAACTATGATATACATTTTTCTGTGTTTTAGAAAAGAAAAATTACAGGTAATGTTGCTCTAGGTTCTTGTTATACACTATTGAAAATCTTTTTTCATGTTTTTATTATTTTTTACCACGAATTTCTTATCACATCCCAATGGGAAATTAATTTGAAAGGCACCCCCAAAGGCATGTGTGTTGAACCAACTAAATTCTTTTGCTCAAACTTGGTCTTTACACATCTAGATAACCCTGCCATATTCTATGTAATTCATATTCTATAGGCTTCGAATGAAAATAAGGTCTATGAATAGCTATATCAAAATCATGAATATTTACATAAAATTCTTTTGTTTTCTTATACATCACTTTTCTAGAACGTAGATACTTCTCTAATTCCTCAAGTTCAAATAAACCAACAACTTTAAAATATTGTGTTTCATCATAATATATAGGTTTTTTACCTACTTTTTCATCATAACTATTGTATTCGTTGTTGCAATTTATTCTATATTTAACATCTCTAATAATGGTGGCTTGGTAAAAAATTATTTGAAATCACACAAAATAAAAAATGAGAATGAATGGAACATGAATATGCATTGAAACTTAATTTCCTACACGATGAAAAAATAAAAAGGTAATAACACAAACTCATTAAAATTCTACAATCGGTGAGTTAAAAAATCTAACACAAATATAAAAAATAGTCTATGCATGTTCATTACTTGGAATAATATGTCACAAAACAATTATCATCAAGGGGCTTTTCATTTCAAGAATAGTGCTACACTTAACAATCTATCATTCTCAACTAATTACATGTGATGTTTTTTTTTGTATTGGTATCAAAGTATAATTGCATTAGATGAATATCCTTCTCATGATAATATGAATTCTATGATAAACACATAGGATACTAGTGCATAGACCTAATTTTCCTTTCTTAACAAACAATAAGTATTTTTAAAGAAAATATGAAATAAAATATTAAATTCTAAAAGGTGAATATTCTTTTGTGACACCACAACATGAGAGGAAATAAAAATAAAAATAAAATAAAACATATACTTCGATAATCAAAATATAAAGAAAATAATAATAATTATGGAAAACATATTGAATGCCTAGATAATAAGTGAACTCATATATTAATCCTAATACCATATCAGTCTCAAATGAACATGACAAAATATATATATATATATATATATATATATATATATATATATATATATATATATATATATATATATATATATATATATATATATATATATATATATATATATATATATATATATATATATATTTTTACTCAACAAAGGTCTTTAACTTTAACCGAACCCCTTAAATCAATAAAATAAAATGAAAAAAATCATTCCTTAACAAAAGGACTAATTAAAGATCAAATAAAAACCAGAAGAATTTAAGAGATCATAATTTTTAATCAAAATAAACCCAAAATTTTCAAACATGGAAAACTGATCCAAATGCAACAAACAAACAAACCATTAAGAGTGACCAATATATTAGAGCTACAAAAAAAAAAAAACTCAATTAATTGAAATGAACCCATTCTTTCTTAGTAAAATCCTTGTTAAAGTACTTACTTATCCTTTAATACAAGGACACTACCTATGTCAAAATATAGATCCTCACCTCATAAAATTATTGCTTCTTTTTCAATCACATACAAGAAAGGGATAAAGTAATAGTTAATTATCAAGACATCAATATTAAAAAACATTATAGCAAGGAAATATGGATTCAATGTTACAATAAAGAATAGAAAGTATAGAACATGTTATTATCTCAAATGCAATGTCAAATTGGCATATATTATTAGTAATGTTGTTGTGATAAATAATTTAGAACCTGCACCAAAAATAAAGGAACAACAAATTTAATTAAATAAAAGGAATCACCTCATCTGTACTATTCCATTCATTTTTTCTTACACAACCTATGGAACATATATACCAAAATAAGTGTCCTTTGGGACTTCATATACTTGGAATAGATAACATATTGTGGTATATAAATTTTCCACTTCTTAATTTCGTCATCATTTGCTTCATTCTGAACAAAATATTCTCCACATGAACTATAATTTCGATCCTCCATAATATCATGCTCCATATCAATTTTATTAGAGAAGTTTGTTGTATTATCTTAACCGCTTCTATCACAATATGATTTCCAAAGAGATAGTGCTCTTTCATATGGAAAATAGTCAATGTCATACTTTGTAATATATAATTTTAGGCATATATCCATATGTTTATCAAGTTTGTTCCTAAAATTTGACTTCAAATATGATAGTGCACTAAACATCCTCTCATCCTCTACTAATCACAAAATCATGGTTTGACACAAATATTCTAATTTGAAATATTATGATATTTTTTCTTGTAAGTATTATCTAGCATCTAAAATATTCCATAATCTTGTTATCGCACCATATTCTAGAGAATTCTCCAAAACATGAAATTGTTTCCACATTGTTTCAGCAAAGCGCATGCCTTGTTGAAACAATTTTGATGAATGCAAAATACCTTGAATTTAAAAAATAACAACTTAGTATTTTAATCCATATTTTAATATTTTTTTGAAACCTTTAATTAGTTTATAAATATTTGTCTTCATTGGCTTCTTAATAATTTATGCCTCAAATTTATCCTAAGGTATATTTTATTCTTTATATTATTTAAAGATCGTTTCCATTCCTTGGAACCCATTTTATTATTTCATGGTTAACTCCTTTCTATTATATTTATATTCTCTTTTCATTACTAAACCCACCTCATATTTTATTTCTTTTTTTTTCCTTGATGATGGGTGGGGTTTCCACTCAAAACATTGGACATTTCAAATATAGACACATAGTTTATTCCAAAGAAAATCTCAACGATGGTTGAAAATGTTGATGATGAAATAGCCCATGATATAAAACCTTGTAAAAAGGATAAAAATGATAGGATGCTTGTCAAGAGGTTGATTAAGGGATCATTTGAGTTCCCACAAGACATCAAATGGTCAATTAACATCAGGAATGCTGAAGGAAACTATCCAAATATGAAAATTAATCATGCCAATATATATGACTTGTAATTATTGGAGTAAGAATTCCTTTATGCATACTTTATATATTCATTTAGTTGTTTATGATTGAATGCATGTATGATAATGATACATAGGTTGGATATGATGAATGAAGAATCTTTTGGTATGACAATATTTTTATAATCCTTTTGATTCAACCATGAATTAGTATCTCATGATTGATTCACTTATAATGACTGAATGGGTAACAAAATCATGTTATGAATCTGTATAACACATGATAGTGAATTCCAATAGAGCTAATGTGTGAGACCATATTGCTGATGGATATGGAAGGACATAGTACTACAAAAATGTCCACTTGTCTCCGTACTTATATTTCCATTGTAGACTATAACCTTCTAGCAAATTGTGAGGAGAACCCATAAAGAAGAGGATTCCTAAGGTAATATATAGTAGAGAAAGGAATTTCCTTGTAGCATGTTCGAGGTACATATGGGGGGTGACTATATGATGTGTTGAGGTATTGGTCAGACCTTCTAATTGATGATGGTGGAATACATGATATAGAAATGTATGATTTTGAAATCAAGTGACAGGGATGGATTGAGTAGATGTGATCATGAGTATCGACACATCGGTTTATTGGAATAAATATTTAGTTTCATCTTGTAATGGTAAGTATGCTAAGTAACTCATGTACATTGAAACATAGTTCCATTTAATTGATTATGATTAACAACTAAAAATGATTAAATTATTAGTTTGTTAATATTATTCTCAGAAAACATCATGGATTGTAGTAAATATTGAAATAATGGATTATAGGCATAGATAATCACTTTTATTTGGTTGATTAAAAAAATTAGGTTGTAGGTGGAATGGTCTCAAATATGAAAATGAGTGTAATTATGTAAGAAATATTAGGTACTACCCTAAGAGCTAAACACCATGAGAAGGAATCTCACACTTATGAAATTTATGAATTAGACTTGGAATTTATAAGTTGTATTATTATCACCTATCATGTATCATACACATACAGTTACAATATATATATATATATATATATATATATATATATATATATATATATATATATTGTAACTGTATGTGTATGATACATGATAGGTGATGGCTATTGAAGATGGAAAGCCTTGAAGGAAGGTCATTGTTATGACAAAGGAACCCTCTATTGTTTTAACAAGATATATATATATATATAATTTCATATTTGATTGAGAATATAGAGAAATAAAAGAAAATTCTTATTACATTATCTCATATATAAATAGATGTATATTGATAAAAAAATGGATTAAGTATAAATATAAATATTAATAAATTACACTTTTATTTTATTTTTTATTATTATAAATAAGTGGATATTGTGAATCTCACTCGATGTACTTATTAAATTATATAATCAAAATTACAATCAAATAATTTTCTCTAATATCAATTTTAAAATAAGAAAAAAATGTTTTAAAACATTGCATGGTTATACAAATATCTAGAAAAAAATATTTAAAAAATACAGTAATTATCAATTTTTAAATAAGGAAAAATATGTTTTAAAACATTTTATTGACTATACAAGTTACTAGAAAAAAAATTAATTGAAAGGAAAGTACATTGATACACTATTTTCTTACCACATACCCTCATTAATTAAATAATTATCATGAGTCCAATTTCAGATTCATAATGTTGCCCCAAAAAAATCATTTAAAATCATCCACTTCCTGCTCATATAGCTATTGAAAATTATTATATGTATTGACTCTATGATATAATTCAATAGCAAGTTAATTTTGGTTGATTTGGGGTTTTTATTATCTTTCAGTAAGGAAATATAAAGAAGTACGGTACCTCGTTCCTTCCTTCCACCCATAGATGTCAATTCTCGAAGTTCGTCACAACAAAAATGGTTGGTATTTTTTAATACTGGATCTCCACATATTAGAAGTTCAGAGTGAATTAATGAAGAAAATGTATTTCCTGGATGGAGACCAACCCAAAAGCATAAGAAGCTTCTAGAAGAATCCAACCCAAAAGCATAAGAAGCTTCAGGAAGAATTATGCGCAAAATGCGTTTGTACTAACTCTACTCCAAATGAGGTCACAAATATTGTGAGTTTACTCAAAACCTACAGAGATGTGGAAGAAAAGAGTGTTTTTTATTGATTTCAAAACACTCACTGCAGCAAGAGACAGAAAGAACAAAAAAATTCCATGTAGGAGTATTCTCAATATGAGAAGGAAATCACAGACCTCTCTTTGGGGCCACCCTGCACCCCTTCAACCCCTGGTAAACTCTACATTTTTTGTTTATGTTTTTGAATATTTTTAACTATTTTTCTAACAAATTCTTATTTTGTGGCGTTATCTGTGTTCAACCCCAACCTACAACATTACTTGCAAGACTTCGATGAATATAACTACATTTTTATCTCAAGTAAGTATACTATCGATTCTCGATTTCTATGATTCAGATATTATAGGGAAATATTTTGTTAAATGCATAAGAAAGCGATCCAAGTTGCTTTCAAAGGGATTTGAGGATAACTCATTTCAGGTTTCAAAATGTTCTTGAAATTTTGATGGATATGCACAAAGTTAAATAGTTAACAATTAACTTTTTTCATATCTATCGGATTACCAGAATATTGAGAAAACTAAAATGAAAATGAAAAGACAAGTCAAATAATTGGATAGGCTAGCTCTTCTTTATTATATTTCCAACCTATTCAAGAAATTCAATGAGCCTTCAGTGTTAAAAGTTAAATCAAATATTTTCTTTTTTTACATTCTTTTCCTCTTCAACTATCAGATATTACATTTACATCCAAATTCCTTCGCTTTTACTATTGATTTCAAACATATATGCATATGAATTTTCCCCATTCGGCAACCAATTTTCAAAATTTTCAAATACGTTGTTCATATTCTAGTTTTCAAAGTTCTCAAATACGTTGTTCAAATTATAATTTAAGTTAAATTTGATTTAATGAGTAGGGACTAGCAATTTCAACATGATATGAAAAGAGGGGAGAATTGCTCAACTTGTTCCCTCTGCGCCCAGATGGGAACCTAAGGCCACCAACGCTAAAAAGAAAGGGAGGTGATAGATAACTCATGCTTCGTACTACAGATATTCACATACAAGGAAGGCGGTGAAGACTCAAATAATTAAATTTATCTCATTTTTCCTTATTCAGTGATTCTTTAGTATGCGGTTATTCAGAGATTATGTATTATCATAGATCTCTTGTGTAACTGGACAACTTAGTGACCAAATTTATGCCTATGATTGATTCTGTAATAAATTAGGTATCTTATGTAACTGGACAACTTCGTTACTAAGTTTATGCCTACGTTTGATCCTGCAAGAGAAGTTTTGTATGCGATCTTGAAATGTTTGTCAAGTAATTCTTTTAAATTTAAGAATATGTCTGTATGAATGATAAGACTGTTGGATTTGGAAGATTATTCCTTAAAAGGTCATGCTTGTTAATGTAATAACCTCTAAAATTATTAGTAACAGACTTTACGATGGTATTGGATGTTTTTTTTTGGAAGGACAATGTGGAATTCCCTCCCATGTTGGTTATCAAATTAGGTAGAAGTGGAGAAAACATCAAATAGGGTTAGTTTTGTTTTTTGAAAGTCAGTGTTCTTTTGTGATTGTATTATTTTTTTTTTATAAGATTGAGGATATGTGTTAAAATTATTATATATTTTCCTTACAAATTTTAGTGGAATTGGTTAAAACATTTTATTTTATTTTTGAAATTTTTTCAGATAACTTTATGTGTGGGATTGAGGTTATATTTTATTTGAATTAAAAGTAACCCGTGCGTTAATTTTGAACTCATATTTTTTTTTGTTTATTTTTATATTATCTATGATAAAATCACTTTTTAGTTTCTAAGTAACTTTTTTGGAATTGTAGAATCTAGCTTTGTATGTATTTAAAGATACATTTCAAGAAATGAAAAATAACTAGAATTTTATTTCATAATTTTCCTAAATAAATAAATAAATAAATATATATATATATATATATACATATATATACATATATATATATATATATATATATATATATATATATATATATATATATATATATATATAATCATCATTTCCTTACTTTGTAAGGAAAAGTTTTCATAATTTTCATAAAAAAATAAAAATATAAAATAATTAGAGATCATTTACTTACTTCTCAAGAAAATGTTTTCATACTTAATTAAAAGAAACTAAGAATAAAGTAAAAAAAAGTTAATAACACCACCTAGACTTATTCCGAAATTGTGAAGGTTGTAAATTGTGAAGGTTTAAAATCCGTGGCTTCAGGGGATAAATTGGACGGATCCTCCTACCCATAATAGAATTCTTTTATGATGATCTCATTTTTAGACAACCCTTCATATCACTTTTAGCATTTCCTTTTACCAGTTTCATATAAGTTAAAAGTAAAAAAAAATAAACCACAATGAATACCTGCAAATATTGAAGCCAATGCAGTTAAACTTTGAAGAGATTAGGTGAAACACAACGTACCATTGCTAAAAATAAATTTCCAAAGTTTCATTTTTAATTAGATTTATTTTTAGAAAATATAACATTTCATGTTGATATTAGATATTGTCAATAAAGGTATTAAACTAAAAGTAAAGGTCACTTGAACTTACTGAAGGTAAGATGAATCCTTTCCTTAAGAAGAGTGCTCAGTTAAAGGAAGAGTCTAGTCTTGTAGGAATTCCATGCAGGAAGGAAAATATTCCATGAAATCAAACATTCTCAGCAAATTATAAGAATATTTTGTTAAAAAAATGTCTACCCTCGAGATATCATAATTTACCACACATTATAGTGTTGGAAAAATATTCCAAGTCATTTTTAATTTGAAGCATTGATATAGAAAAATACTAAAATATTCTCACTAAGCTATAACACATTTAGATAAAGAAAACAACTATTTATATAAACATCATCTTAAAATTCACACAATCCATAATTTCAATTGCCCTATTATCTTTAAATCTCTAGCTTAATGGGGAAATAAATTATTTACCCCTCCTAAAAATATTTTAAAATAAAATGTATAACATAAAACACATATCCACTTCTACAGCCTCATGTAGGAATGTATAACATAAAAAAGATAGCCACTTTTGAAGCATCATCTAGGCTTACAAAATGTGACTAGTGTAAATTCATTTTAACTTTGGATCCACCAAACCTCAAAAGGGTTCAAATGTTTTTTCACTCAGTGAAAATAGGTTTGCGTCACAAGCTATTTGATATCTCTCTTAGCTTGGTAGACTCTTAAGTTAAGATGAATCTAGGTTGGTTTAATTTTACCCTTTAAATATGTTATGTTCCACATGAATACAATGGGTAAATACCATGGGTTCTCATACCATGTGTCAATACCATGAAATTATTTTTATTTTAATGTTATTTTATTTTTATTTTATTTTGCTGAGAGGGGTCAAATATCTTAAGATGGAAACCTCTTTAGAGTGAAAGGAGATTTGATCTAGTAGATTTAGATTTAATATGTATATAAGTTGTTTTAATTCCCCCTCTCCCTTAAAATAAGGTGGGCTAACCTCTAGACCTAATTTTTTTATAAAATAAATTTGGGGCGATTTGAAATATAAATTTACTTTTTTTACCCTCTCCCTTAAAATAAGGTGGGCTAACCTCTAGATGTAATGTTTGTATAAAATAAATTTGGGGCGATTTGAAATAATGAAATAATATACTATGATACAAAAATTTCGCCCAATAAAAATTTAAAACCCTTTAATTTCGCCCATGGGCAAAAATTCGCCCCTAAATTTTTTTATGATCTTTGGTATGCAAACTAAAGAAGTCTCTCTATGGCCTCAAGCAGGCACCTAGAGCATGGTATGCAAAGATAGATTCCTATTTGTTATCTAAAAATTTTGTACGTTGCAAATCTCATTGCAATGTTTATTTTTTTGAAGAAAAGCGACTCCTTGTTCATCATAGTACTCTACGTAGATGATTTTTTGATAACATGTAGTTCAAATTCTTCCATTACTGAGATTAAAACTACATTTCATAAGCGGTTTTCTATGACAAAAATGGACTTGCTAAATTTCTTCCTTGGACTATAGACCAATCACAGTGGTTATGGGATTACCATTTCTCAACCAAAGTATGCTAGAGATATTTTGGCACGATTTCACATGAGTGAATGCAAACCAACATCCACAGCTTTCTTATCAGGGATAAGGCTTGAGAATGGAAAAGACACACCATTGGTTGATTTCACATTGTACCGTTAGCTTGTGGGAAGTATTATTTATCTCACTTACTCTCATCCTGATCTCTCATATGTCGTAGGAGTAGTTTCTAGATACATGTAGGAGCCACATGAGTTACACTGGAAAGCTACAAAGAGCATCCTTTGATATGTCCATGGGACAACCACCTATGGGATTCATTATGCAAAAAAAAATTCTTTGGATCTCATTGGGTTCACAGATTCAGATTGGGCTGGCGAAAACATTGATCGCATGTCCACCTCCGGTTATGTATTTACTATGGGATCCAGCACAATTTTTGGTCAAGCTAGAAGTAGGTTTCCATTTCTTTATTGTCAGCAGGGTTGAGTACAGAGGAGTAGTCAATGACACTATTTAGTCCATTTGGCTACAACATATCCTGTCTCACCTTGGGATCAATGTCCATCATCCAACTGTCATCTGGTGCGATAATCTAGTACACTAAAGTTTTGCAGAGATCCAGTGCAACAAAAGCAGCCCAAGCACATCGAGATCCACATGCACTACATTAAAGAGATCATTCATGATGGGATCATTGATCTTTAGTACTGTCCTAGTTCTGAGCAGACAACTGATATCTTCACCAAGACTTTCACTGAGGAGAAGTTTCGATTTCTACGAGATCGTGTCAGGGTGAAGGACACGAATGCCTAGCAATTGTATTTTCTCTACTTTTTGCATTATATTTTGAGGGGGCGGTTTCTTCCCACTGGGTTTTCCCTCTTTCCTTTTTCATGCATTTTATATGGGTACCTAAAATGGCCTTGTTCCTCAGGCGCATTAATTTTTCATCACACTCACCTAAGTTATGCTTAAGGGCGGGTGTTGGTGTACATGCACATAGTTAGCCTTAATTATTTTTAGTTCAACTATAGTTTTTGCATGCGATGTACACTTTTCTTTAGATAGTTAAGTCTAGTGCTTACATGTGTTGTGCACTTGGCTTTAGTTAGTTAACTCTAGTGCTTGCATGTGGTGCATGTGCACATTAACAGAACATAAAGCACACTTAGCTTTAGTTAGCTTTAATTATCCATAGTTATTACATGTAAAAATAAACTCAACTTAGTTTCTTTTATGTATTGATTCTCAAACCAATATTGATGAATCAAATTCATTCTCAATTCCAATTTTTATTTTTCAATTCTTGCAAGTTTGTACAATTATTCTTTAGCTAGATCCATATTTTTTCTCTAATAATTTTACACATTCTTCTATCCAAAAGCCTCAAAATCTCATTTCTTGCCACTAAGATTCAAAGTATATTTGTTTCCCATAACATAACATACTCATCCTTTGCTTGAAAATCTTTAATCTATCTCAGTATTTCCAAAATTAGCATAATACTTTTTGTCCTTAAGGCAAGAAAAAAGCCAAAAAGAACTCAAAATCTTATAGTTGTTCAACATAAATGTCTGGGCGACCCAAAAGAAAAAAAATACTCAAGATCCTTGGAATGTCCGACAGAACATCTAAAGCCTAAAACTTGCTCACCATCTCTCAAATTTTCTCAAGAACGTCTTAAAATTCTCTATTTTCTTACTGAAAAAGGACACGAGGCCATTGAATTAGAAAAATAAGAAATATCTTTCAGATCTTTCAAACATCCGCTCCGAAATCTAAAATTTTCTCAAAATATTTAAAGTATTGGTGAACATCTCCCAAATATCCGTTACTGGCACCGGACATCAAAATAAATAACATTTTCCTGCACAAATAACCAAAATTACCTAAAGAGATTTTTTCATACTTCGCAGAGACACCTCTTCAATATGTCTCAGTATCCGCTCAAAGCCCTTATGAATCTAGCCAAAATTAGCATAATACTTTATGTCCTGAAGGAACTCAAAAGGTTACAATTACTCTACACTAACATAATTCCTTCCATTGTCTTGAAACAGACAGTCTTCAATTTAGCAAGAATGTGCATTAGCAGACTAGCCAAGACTAGAAATCTTCATTTCCATGAGAATGTGGGTCCTCTACCACCATTACAAAAGCAATTGCGCCATGTTTGTGGCCCCATCAAATTTTCCATCTACACAAATGTCTGGAATTGTTCCTTTATTTAATCTGGCGTACCATTAAACAATCAACAATGTGACCTCCCATTGTGGTGATTAATATCATTGGTAACGCATCATGGATCCTTTGTGGTCTGCAGTGGATTTTATTACTTCTGCTCTTGATTGGGATAAGCTGAAAGGAAAATTCAAATCACTTCCCTTTTTTCTCATCTAGGAGGTCTGGCTAGCGAGAAATAGATTGATTTTTGAAAGTAGACCTTTTGAGATCACCTGAGTTTACTCCACTATCATGAGGTGGATTGATGAGCGACCTCTTCCTATTGTATCGATCAGGTATGGATCTATTCGCATTAGACCACATGAGATATCTATACCATCCATTTACTTTGATGGAGCATGTGAGGAGGGCATCACGGGGTATGGTGCATGGATTAAGTTGTCTCAGCGAGAAAGGATACACATTTTTTGGAACGGGGGGCCGGGGAATAACAAAAAAGAAGAGATCATGGCCCTATGGAGGGGCCTTCTGGCGGCCACCAACCTACAGTTACAGGATGTTAACGTATATGGAGATTGCAAGTTAGTTATTGGATGGGTCACAAACGACATTCCCATGATGAATCTGATTTTGCAAGGATGGCTCCAAAGGACTCAAAGATTATGGCAGAGGTTGAACTGCCCACCTATCAGCCACATATATAGAGATAACAACACGCGGGCTGACTGGCTATCTAAAAAAGGAATAAAAGCTGATTTTGGGTTTTTGCAGGTGGTCCAGTTTAGATATGGAGTTCAGATTTGGGACAGTTCCATTCCAATTCCATAATTAAGAGGCCCACGATGTCAAGCAAGCCAGTTCCTTCATGCAAGTCTATTTTTCTTTTTCTTTTTTCAGTTTGTTTCTGCATACTTTTTTGATTGAGCAGTACTATATCTGCTGAGCAACACATCCTATTGGCAAGGGGGAAGGAGAGTTTTTTTTTTTCAATCTAATTAGGCGTGGTACTCTGGGAGCAGTTCTAGCCTTTCTTTCAAGCGAGCCTGTACAAAGGAATTTGGGAATCTCTGAATTTTCAAGCGCACCGACAATCTATATCCTACATATTTCCCTTTTAGCATTTTCATTTAGATTTGCATGATTGTCATCTTCAAATTCTCCATATGCCTTTTGTCTTCTCCTCTATCTGTTCATGTCTTTTTTATATGCAGGGATGTAATGTTTTCAATTTATGATGGGGACGGGATTATTCCCCTCGAGATTTTGTCTGCCACTATCCTTTTGATTGCCTCTCTTGCTTAGATGGGTATCTTACATCCAGTGGCTGTGATTTTCTGTCTTTCTCGCTGATTATAGCTGAGAATGTAATGTTTGGGTTAATGCACTTCTATATTTAATATACAGTGTTTTTTTCTTTCTAAAAAAAAAACACACTTTTCACAGGTGAGACAATTATAAAGTATGTCTGTTAATATCGTCGACAACAAAGAGTTTACCCATGAGACGATCAAGGTTACAATGATAATACACGTATGGCTTAACCAATATCATTATCTGATAGCAGACGGTATCTAAATCCTCTAACACAAAATCGACGGTGATGACTGCCACAAAGTGGTAGTTGGGGAGTTCTTCCAATAGGTAACGCCACATAATAATTTTTACCCAAAAAAAATGTGATAATAAATCAATCTAATTATATTATATTATATTTACAAAGAAATTTTTAAACTTATTTTTTATAGATTTATTTAAAGAAATATTAAATTAAATTAATTTTATCTTTTTATTATTATTTGTGGGTGGTAACATAATTGTTAAAAACCATGTTGGAAAACGAATGTGTATCTAAGTGATTGGAAATTCAATCTATATCTCACCAACTAAACTTTAAAAAAACATATTTTTATTAATAAATATAATTTTAATTAAAATTTTAAATTTTAAAAATATTAAATAAGTTGCAACAATGTGATTGCAATTATTTGGTTTCTATGAATACAATAAGCATCACTATCATCATCATTTATACAGGGCAATTTCCTTATAATGTTTGAATTGATTTTTTATAATTTTACATGATATTACATTTATAGATTTCTAAACATTTGAATTTACTAATTTGAGTGAGGAAGACAATGTTGTGGGGTATTTTTTGATTGTGAGAATGTTTGAATTTTTTCTATAATATTGTTTGGATATTTTTTTTTTTTAAATATTAATGAGATTTTTTGGAAAATCCCCTATTAAACTAGATATAATTGTTTCATAAATTCCACAAATAATTAAAACATGTCTCTAGAGCATTAAACACACGCAACTCAGAAAATAAATTGTTCGCTCGATTTTGATTTTTTGAATTTTTTTTTCATAAAAGAAAAAAATTGTCCTTTTATTGAGAACGAAAGGAATACATGCAATCGTTAATAATTCCTCCATACTAACCAAACCTTTAGAGACCCAACAAAATGATTTTGTAGCAAAATCATCAATAAGAATAAAAAATTATTGTTTGTTTATAGCGAATAGAAAACTATAAACTAGTATGATAAGTAAAAAAATATTTATATTCCTCAAAATCCCAAAAAAATGTAATTAACACAAAAGCATAACTAAACACAACATATATAAGAAATTTCCACACGGAGAGCCCAGAATAACCACAAATATTGTTGGTGTCAAAGTTTTAGCTGTTTGGGATGGTGACGAGTGGGGATATGAATTCTCTATCTTCCACCCAGTGAGACCTCCTTAAGTTTTTCGATAAAAATATAACCTTCCTTTGCTTGTAATCCTCTCTTTGAAAGACAGTCTACCCTACTATTTATTTCCATGTGAACATAATTGATAGATAAAATATGTAAATGTTCCCTCGATATTATAATTTTATCTATCCAACACTATAGGAGAAGTTCTTGTTGTTTTCTCTTGCTATTCAACCAATCAACCATAACCTTAGAGTCGCCATATATCTAAAGGAAGATAAACCATTGATGGAACAATATACATAAGGGCCTAAACCAATATGATATTTTCTCTTATATTGCCGCCACTCTCTACATACAGTGGGAATGGTATAGAAATATTGCTAGGCATGGAGATATGGCCACCACAACCACAAGAGGCCAGTTTTTGAGCCCCATCAAAGTAATTGTTCAATTCCATCATAGGAGCCTCTAAAACATGGATGAGGTGCATCTCACTGGATGGAAAAGGGCCATGATAGTCATAAAATAAACCTATATATGGAAGAATACTAAGGATGTTGAAATGAGGGCCCTCAAAGATACACTTGTTGCGGGCTTTCCAAATTCCCCATGCTATGAAGATCGGTGTAAAATTAAAAGGAGCCATATTACGAACCCACCAACAAATACTAGTTTCTAGAAAGAAAATGGCTCTGAATTCCCGAAGATTTAGAGTGTCTACAACCTCTTTCCATAAGGCTCTGGAGAAGCCTCAAGAAAAGAAAATATGTTCTACAAACTCTAATCCCTACATACAAAGATTACAAATGGTTGGACCTTTGAATCCATGATGAATCAGATTATCCTAGGTCAACATAATGCTATCTAGATCCAAACATGAGAAAAACTTTAGTTTTGGCAAAATCGTTCATTTCCAAATTAACATCATCCACCATTTAAAACCATGAATATCGACATACTCATTGATAACATCATAAACCAACGTAGTCGTGACTTTATGTGGTAGCATTCCCAAACCAGACTATCATGTCCCTCCTATTATTGAGAATGATCCCACTTTATGAAAATTTTATGACAAATTTGTCCCATTCATAGGTTTGAGAGCCTCGACGACCCAAGTCATGTGAGGTATGCCATCTGTCATTTTTCAAATCTTGAGCATTAGGCATATAAACATGAGAGAGATTGTAAATCCCACAAACATTCATATGGGTGATTAGGTCCGAAGAAAATTTGTTAAAAGTCTCCCCTACCCCCAATGAAAGGTTCAATGCCTAAACACACATTATCTCCACAACCAACTTGTTATGCCATCTTCTGATCCAAGGTATTGAGTCCAACATACCTCTCCAAAAGTTGGAGTTGTGATCGTTTAACTTATTTGATATTTAATTGAATAAAAATCTAAAGTTTAAATTAACTATCACTAAAAAATAAAGATAATTTTTTTATAATATGATATTTCTTTGATTAGTGTTAGTAATAATTATTAATTTATATTTACACATGTAAATTGTATCATTACCATTACCTAAAATAAATGTTATGTTATTCAACACAAGCTATTGGGTTTATAAAGAATTTGTAATAGTCCATAACAGAATATGCTTAACTATTTTGATCTATTGTTTTGTTTTTTTTATTGACTATAATTTTATAAAAAAATAAAAAGATTTCAACAAAGAAATAAATCTTTATTTCATTAAATTTAAATTAATTTAAATTAAATCCTTCAAAATTAAAATATAAGCAATCTTTCTAAAATCTAAAATTTGGATTTTTAAGGTGAAAATTCTATAAATTATATTTTTAAAGTGAAAAGTACATCCTTAAATATCAAAATATTAAGTACCAACACTACCTTTTTCAAAAAATTTATACATTTTTAAAACCACTTTTACACTTTTAAAATTTAACACCAATACTTTCAAATCATCCATTATAATATTAGATATTTTCATTTTTCATTTTTAAAAACCAATATCAATAACAATACTTTTAGAGTATGACTTTTCACTTTATAAACTCTTTTCAATCACATATAGTTATATCATTGCACCTTCTAATATTGATTACTCATAATTTACAAGTAATAGTATATAAATCATGCAATGGAATATATACATATTTTTTTATTATTAATGATAACAAAATTACCACACATTGAAAATTTTAAGAAAAATAACTCATTACATTATTTGGCAAATTAATTTCACATTTTTTTATAATAAATTTTATTTTACCGGATATAACAAAAAAATCACAATTTATTTAACAAATATGTATTATCGACATTGTCATAATTATAACACTTCCTTTATAATTACATAGACTTTTTTATCATTATAAATGTGTTTTACTTTTGAATTGTTTACTATTTCTATATTTTTAACCTCACAAACACCTTTCAAAATATCTCAAACTCTATATATATTGCTAGGATAGTTTTAAATTATTCATGTCAAATAAAAATGAAAAAAACTAGTAGGTAAAACATTGTCGTTGGATGGCTGTGATATGCGGCTTCCTTGAGCTACCTAACCTTCTATTCCTGTATGTCTTGGTTCGATGTTTCTCCCTTATGAATATGTTCGCACGGACTGCCCATGGAGAGGAAGGTGAGAATCCTGCGAGGTTCACGATGTCACGATGGTTTGGAGGCGACGATCCTTACGAAATTATTCATCGCATTTTGACAAACCATTAGGTGGTTTTCCGAAGTCAAATTAGATGTGAAATTTTGGTGTTTTTCATAGGGTAGGTTGACAATGTAGCAATAACCTAAGATTCAAACTTCTACAATGCTCCTCGAGCAGGAAACATTGCATCCATGACGAATACAACTCGTTCGCTGTTTGGTGGCAGAGAGAATGTGGTTTTGGAGTTACTTTGCCACATATAGTTGGTTGGAGTTACTTTGCTAGAGAATGCTCGTTGGAGTTACTTTGCTACAATGGAGTATGTTCGGTTGCACTTTGTTGGACATAACATTGGTATTGTCTTGTGGGAATGCACATAAAACATAGGTCATGGTAACCTCCAGTTGGACATTAAGTTTCGAAATACGAATGTGTGGAGTCCAGAGTATGATTTATGTGGAGGAATCAAGGCCCTTATAAGCCCGCAGTGACAAAAAACACAGTTAAAGTAATAGATGGATTTATTATCTAATTCAGAATTTCTACAATTGTGGAGTCGTATCGTGGTTGTTATCCTCTTCCTCATCCTTCTTGTTAAGGACACTTTGAAAGTATCCAAGAAGAGCAAGCGACAGGCTCCCAAATCAGGTAAGTAACATTTAAATAAGCCAACAATTTCATCAAAATGGTTTGTTTTGGGGGTGGAGGGGGAAATGCCAAAAAACCATTTGGAGTTCAGTAAAGAATGTTTCAGGTGGAACTATTACTGTTGTTGGTTACGTTTTAATCTATGTTGGTTCGCAGTTTGTCACTGTTCTGCAAACATGCTTAATATGGAAGCATATTAAACAAACTACACGATCCAACCACTATAGCAGAAACGGGGCATTGATATTTCTCTTCTGAAGGTGCCCTTCCAAATTCCAAACTTGTGTCATCAATTGGGCAGTTGAGACTAGGTGCAGGGTGTTAAAGGTGACCAACAACTACAATTAAATTAAAGGAAGTTAGATATGAAATGACATGATCACATCTGGAGTATAAACATTGGGATTTGGTTATTAGATAACATTCCCTCGATGGATTAGAAAATGGAAGATGTTATTCCTGGGACAAATCAGAGGTGATTTGACACTTCCAGTCTCTCCCTTTCCAGCAGATCACCCCCGGCCCGACTCGCAACGATTTTTCAGATTAACTTTTCCAGTCCGTTTTTGGCCATGCCTATTTATGAGGGCCCCACCAACCTTCGCCACCCTCCTCCTCTGCCACCCTCCTCGCCTACCCTCCCACCCTCCCTTGCCCTTGAAACTTCGTCCCATCACCGGAGCTCCCCTGCATTAACTCAAATTTCTTCAAATTTTGAATTGAAACCATGTCGCGTGCCCAATTGAATTGCAATTTGTATATCCCGACGAGCGGAGGGAAGGAAACACCAATTGTTGTTATTCATGTTATTGTTGGGGACTTTCAGAAAAGCCCTTCCCAGTTCCTTCCGTTCACATTTGGCTAGGGACATTTTATACAACCGAGGGCGCCGACGAGCCCAACTAATTCAATAGGCATATACAATAAGTTTCCTCACAGAGAATCCTCTCTCCACCCTTATATGTGTTTACAAAAAGATTGAGCTCAAACCAACATTCTTGGCATAAAACGTGCTCTTTTGACGATGTGTCAATAAACCACCAAAGACCAGATATATCTTTCTCAATAAGCCTATACTTGAAAACAAAAAATGCTAACATCTATTGCCCCTCGCTTGGTTTTTTGGACAGTTATATCTGACATATTAATGCTATCATTTGTTGCACAATATATTATTATATTTTCATTGAATTAAATTTATCCAATATGTAGAGTGATCTCGGTTTGAAAAACAAAAAAACCTCCTCATTAAATTAATTCAGTTTTTATATAAAAATAAATTTACCTTCTCAGCTCAAACCATTATAGTTGTTCTTCATCACCTCATATCTTAAATACATTAATTTTAGTAAAATACAAAGGATACCCTTTTCTCACATACATACATTAATTTTATTAAATTACTTTCCCTTCATATACCATACAATTTAAGATTAAATCCTTCGTCTACCATACAATTTAAGATTTGAAATTTGTGCCATATTGACTATATTGTAATTATGTTAGTTTCAAAAATATTTCAAGATTTTCGTTTTTGGAATCTTTACAAAATTGATGCTTGTTGAAGCTATCCTTCTGGTATATGATGGCTGGTTTTAATGTTTATAATATAACAAGTGAATGGACCTATACACACACATTCAAACTATACACAATTTGTTTTCATTGTTGTAGGCGTTGAAGGTTTATTTCCCAACGCCTATAGGAGCCCTAGAAAATCATTTTCAAGCCCCTATAGAAATCAGTAGATATATAGGTGCCATGTATATTTATTAAAAAGGAAGTAGATATATAAGTTCCATGTACCTAATTATGTAAATCATTGTTTGGGAAGATAGGGTATATTCACACAAGTTGTACATCTGAAGACCATTGTTCACAGACATGGATCAAAAACCAATACTCCGATATCTAAATGGTTTAAGTAGTGTTTCATTATATCAACACAAGTCATTCTTTGACAATTTGTGAAAGGTTAAATTCCTTCATAGGAAACTTACTTCCATAAGAAGCATTTAAAATATTGATTAATTCACCATTACCACATGAATCATTAAGAAAATATAGAAGTTGAACATTTGGGGAAATTAGATATCAAGCAATAACAGAGTTGCTAAGTGGGCAGATGAGAACATACATACAACCAGAACCATCTTAATGATAGTTTTCTATAGTTTTATATGTTTTCCTCAGTAATTTTCTTATGTTATTACCCTAGCATTACTGCCACTTTTGAATGACTAATAATTTTAGTGTATGTTTTTCTCTTTTGTATCCTTGTTTATTACTGGCACTACTAGTTGTTTAATGTTAAAATTTAAATTCCTAATTCTAATATCATGTTATTGTTATTTTTTTCCAGCTATTGTAAGATACAAATGGTGCAAAAGTGGCTCATGTGCATTAAGGTCTCATTTTTTACTAATCAAGGATGAGTTATCATTCAATTTGTGCTTTTCAATAGTGCAACAAAACATGTGCTTCCTAGAAAGAAAGAAATGCAGGGCTGGACTACAAATAACAAGGAATATTGCATTGCTCTTATCGAAGGCCTGAAAGAGGCAAAAAATATTGGTGTCAATGATATCACCATATTCACAAATTCAAAATTAATTTGCAACCAAATGAACAACACATATCAAGCTCGAAAGGAAAATCTCAAACCCCTTTACAAGGAAGCCAAGATTAGGAGTTATGAATTTCAATCTTTTAACATAGATTACCATGCTGATATGCCAAGAGTGTCCACTCAAATATTGTGTGGAGTTGTGAATGATGACATAGGATCATCATCTGTTACACCAGAAGTCATTGAGCAGTAGCAAGATACGTCCGCGTTATGGGAATGCATGTTTATTTTCATTTTTGTGGGGGCACTAATGGCATGGTTCTTTAATTAAATAAGAACCCATAATGTAATTTTTTCCCTAACCTGCAAAGATTGTGTTATCTTGTATGGGTGACAAGTATATGCACAAATGTGATATATTCCATGTATATGGAGAAATGTAACATTTGCATGGTTTGTGACTAAATAATTGACTGTTATAGAGGTTAAATATATTTTCCTTTGTGTTTTATTACCATGTTAGTGATTTGAGTATTCTAATTCATTGAGGAAATTATTTCTTGCTTTAAAGTTTAAATTAGTGATGGGACCTAAAAATGACTTTAAGATCCATAAGCTAGAAAACATTATTAAAAACATTAAATCAAATGACTTTCAGATCCATAGTTTCCGATGAGAAATTTTTTGTAAAATAATTTTGTTGGCGCTGGAAAACTAGCCCCTACAACATTTTTCTAGAATTGGTGTAAGGGTTGGAAAACCATTTTCCAGCGCCTACAACAATTCTAGAAAATGGTGATGTCTTTTGGAGTTTGAAGTTTCAATTGAGTTGCATCACTCCTCATCAACACTAAGAGAAAAATGACATATATGAAGGATTTATATTAATTAACTTAGAGGGCTACTAAAGATTTAGGAAAAAAACAAGGTTGGTTGGAAAAAACATGGTTATTTGCCAAGAACTTCTTGCAAACTATATTGATATTGAAAAGCCCACATTACACAAAGTTTTTTCCTGAAGAGTTATAACAATGTATCAAAATGTACAAAATTTTTTAATCTATAATATCTGGGAAAGAAACCATATAGTATTACAAAATTTTTTATGATAAGATTTTCTAACAAGGTCTATCCCCATTGACAAAATTATATGTATTCCATGTCGAGCTGTCGATCTGGTAATCAGAATACATGAATTTTTTTGTAAAGGTTGGATCCAAATCATTCTCTTTCACCTGTTGTTTGTATTTTCAGGAAAATTACCTGCACAACATAACCAATTCTTGTTACACGTCACAAATTTTCAATATATGAATGTGAATATTATGCTAGGAACAATGTAGGCATGTAAAGTAATACAAAAATGATAAAGGGACTAGATGAACTGATCTACTAACATGTAAAAGGAATAAAATCCAATACACATGTTTAAGAGACAATTCAGAGGGAATATATGGCAACAAACCTAACATATAACCGATTGGGTAGTTTTTGACCAACAAAGCATGCTATAGTGGAGGATGGTCCATAGGAGAAGCTCTTACAACTGTAAGATAATAACGAAATTTTCATGAAAGAAATTAAGGGCATGTAAAGTAATACAAACATCATAAAATTGACTATATGAATTAAGAATTTAAACATGTTGACCTCGTCATTTTATGGAACTTAGCCGAGTCAATATAGGATGTGTTGTTGGAATGAGGACGGCCTCATTTTTTGAGATGTGGAAATTGAAATGGTTTGTAATTGGATGCAAGGACATTCAAAACAATTTCCAAGTTGCCTCTTTATTTTATCTTATTTTTTTATTTTTGGGGCTAAGGAAACTCTTCTTTCTCTTCAAAGATGACAGATAAGCACCCACCCCAAGGGTGAAGTCATAGTCCATAATATGAAGATCATTGGCATCATCCAACATTTTTTTAAATAAACCTATCAATTTTTTTGTCTTGGTTGAAGTAGCAGGAGGATTATTCCTCAACAAGTCTATATAGCCAAACAACTCCTCTCTATCCAACTCAAGTTCTTCAACATTTGGATCTACATTGTTATCAACCATGATAGTTTTGTTGACATCTGTATCGAGTTTTGGCTCCTCCATATCTATCTCAGGAGGGGCATTGAATGTATTGGGTATGGGATCATGATCCATTAAAGCATCTGAATTCATTGTAGGGGAATACAACCAACCTACCTTTATGGCATGCTTGTAAACTATTCCACGAGTAGACCATGGGCAATCACAGGTGAAAAAATTTGTGTGATGTCAAGTGATAAGATATCACACATCAGCTATACTTTGACTCATAAATGAATAAGCATGAGATAGGCTCTCATGAGGGCTAGAATCACTATTTGGAATTCTTCTATCTTTCTCCATTGACGACTCAAGTTGCCAATATTTCTCATGGTAGTTCAAATATCCTTCTTTTTAAAATCTCCTTGAATCGGTAACAGGGTTCAAAAAATTTTAGGAGAGTATAAAATAGCCAATCCATCTTGTGAGCAAATTTATTTTTACGATTATAGAGAAAGGAAGTCTTGCGATAAGAGTGATATGATTTCACAACATTATTTCTCTCCTGATTTGCATGAGGAAACTCTCAACATCCTTTTACCCACATCCCTAAATGTAAAAACTCAATTAGTTAATATATATTATGTTTATGGACCAAAAAGCATAAACACAAGAAAGAATATATGCACCAACTAAAATTATCACTGGCAACCCAATTCTTGTGGAAATAGTCCAAAAACATCACCTAAGTTGCAAATTTGGTGAAAAATCCATTTATTGCAATAGTCATTTCATTGTTCGAACAATTTTGCATAATATGTCCTAGCTGATTGAACATCATTTTTCCTTTTTCTATAGTACTAGCTAACCTAGTAACATTTTTGAGCCATGCCCTCCTTACATGCCAAACACACAATATTACTTCAAACCTGGTGATGTTCCTGCCATATTGAAATCATTTTAAGTGAGAAATATTTAGATTCAATACAAGTTGCAATGTGAAATAAGAAGATTGAGTTTACCTCAAAGCAACAATTTCAGCCAATGCATCATCAACCACGAAGGCATTGACCTTCCAATCATGACGAAGATGATAAAACATATGCATTAGGTGCTTTAACCACAACGATATATCATGTGATGTATTACGTAATATCACCACCCTTGCAACGGGAACCCCACTTTGTTGCTCATCAAACAAAACAAGTGTGTAAAACTGATACTTCCATATTAAAAAAAAATTGAAGTTAATTTTACACCATTAGTCATATTAATTGAGTACAATCAAAATTATTTCACTAAATGAATCATTGCAACAATACTAACCCCATATTTATTTGTGTTGAATGTTGAATCCATGCCTATTAAGATAGTATGGGATAGCTTAACCATATTATCCAACATCCATTTTGTCTGCATTCCAGCTATTAAAGGAACATTTTCACCATTCGGCTATTGGTAAAAGAAGAAATCAGTTTGGTTTTTTACATACCAAAGATTCACATTCATTTCATATTTTTTATGAATTTGGTAATTTCCTTTCGTTATATGATTATAGATGTTTACGGCATATTTTATACATAAGAAAAAATCCCTATCTCGATGTCTGGAATCTATGTCAGCAAAATTTTCAATATGCATTTTACAAACTTCTTCAATTGGAACTTGTAGAAAAAACAACTTTCAACATAAGAAACCATGTCCCTTGAAGGACTTGGCTTACGCAGAGACCTAACATCACCCGAAATGTCAATTTTTCCATGATAGGGCCATCCGTCCCCATCTTCATGATCATACATGTTTTATGTTATTATTTCTATCTGAGGGCTTTGAGCCAAAATCTTTATAATAAAATGGCATTGGCATCCCTTCTTCTTCACAAATGCCTTATTTCGTGTGCTTGTACATTTTTCTCTATTTTCCTCTAGACCATATGAGCAAGCATAACTACATAACAAGTTTTAAGACATCAAAGGATATGACAAATAGTAAATCACTATTAATACCAACATCTAAATAAGGCATCTCTAAAATACTTACAATTGCCATCACAGGGTAACATTATCCCTTAAGCTTTGATTTTCGCTTAAGCTTGAAGTTTTTGCTTTTCATCGGGTAAAGGTACATGGAGCCTCGAGATTCATTTCCTCTCCTTTATTGAAGTCATCCACTCTATGTAGAGGAATTTTTGCAACTCGATAAAACTCATGTTGGCCTTAGATACTTCAGAATAGACCAAATATTTACCAGAAAATATGATTTTATCTTTAGGGTCATGCACCTTAAGGCTTATTAAAGCCTTCCATTTCTTTGCCAATTTGATTCACAATCTACAAAAAATAAGGAAAAATATTAGGAAACATTTACAAGTAAAATATTTAATGACCTAGCATCAGCAAGAAACATTTTTTAGTTGAACCATTTTTGAAGTTCCATCCACTTGACAGTGGCTTGAGGTGCTCACTACCCAACTCGAAGAAAACCAAGTCCCCAACTAAAAATGCTACCTTCCTTTTATCATGATCTACCCAATATTTAATCCTTTCTACCGCATTTTTAAACTAAATGTGATTCATCTCAAATTTGTCTTTCCATCCCTCCATGAACCTTAAAGTTGATGGTTTGATGTCATAGTGTCCTTCCAAAAATATGAAATATAACTACAATAGAACCCTTGAACAATTACTATAACCTACAACAATTACTATCCATTTTCCAAAACAAATGAACTATAACCTACAACATAATCCTTGAACATGTTATACATAAAATAAATTGCATCTAAAAACTCTAGAAAATGATTTCTACAGATGCTGGAAAATGGTTTTCTATTGCTCATGTAGGCACTAGAAAATATTTTTCCACCACGTACATCAATGCTATAAAATGGTGCTATGGAAGTGTCAATGTACAGTAATGATGGATATACAATAAACATTTTATTAAAATGCAAAATCATCACTTCAATAGGCATCAATATGCCCCAACAAAGAAAGTAGGAAGAACCAAATTCAAGCCATTTAGTTGATGTCTTCATTTCAGAGTTAAAATGAATTTCCCCATATTACCTTAATAGAGGAGAATATTCTAAATGAAACCTATGGAAGCACAAAAACCAAGTCTCACTAACTAAACGTAAGTCACCTTCAAAACCAAATGAAAAAATAGTGAAATGCATGGAAAGTAAAAATCAAAGTACCAACATATTTTCTTGAACTGTTAAAGGGAAAAAAAATTAAACAGTTGACCGAACAGAAAAGAGACTAATTTTTGTTATTCATTCTCAGGAACTAACATTGCATGCGAAATACTCAATCAAATTATTCTACATTATTCTCAGTACCTAAAACATGTAAATGAACACCAATCAATAACATGTAAATGATAGGCTATTTTCATCATCATTATAAAGCATCATTTCATTCTCTACATGGCTCCTAGACCTGGCGATTTCTTTTCTTTTTCTATCAGAAAGAAATCTTATTCCAATTTTCATCTATTACAAAGTATTTTTCAATTCCAAGTTCTTTTGATAATCACTACATAAATAAATTTGATGCTAGCGAGGTTACTGGAATGTAATCTAGAGTTGTGACCCTTTAGTGGCCAACTTGTAATCCATCATGTTAGTGATCCTCTAGTCAACTTGTGGTCCCAATGGTTTGTTCTTGGGTGAAGCTATTGGTCGTGCATCTAGGATCAGGGATAAATTTATTTCTAATCTAACACCTATACTAAAGCAGTAGCTCAACCACATTGTATCCTTTTGTATGAAGTGAAATCATTAATTCATTGGCCATACATTGAATATTTAGGTAGAAAGGTTCACACCTACTGAGATTGTTATGGAATTTTGTAATGTCCAGGGGTGATTTTATTTTATTTTTTCCTCTCAAAATAAACTGTAGCAAAGAAAAATCTATTTCGAACTTATGGATAAAAAAATTATAACACCAATAGAGTGCACAATTTAGGGAAAGAGGGATGAACAACATTCTTGCCAGTATAATAAAGGTAATTTCTTCTAAACTTAATGATGAATTGAAGCTTTAGTTCTGTTGTTTTCTTTATATCCAAGGATACTGCAGAATTCATTCTAGATGAAATTCAAACAACAAACTATGTGTTTTTTATTTCAAAAATAAATTGTTGAGCAAAAGAAAAACATTTAACAAAAAGTATGAATAATCAAAAAATAAATAAATTTTTTTGTTGACAGGATGAAAAATAGTCACAAAGTGCTTTGTAAGTAAAACTTCTACATTCAAAAATTATTTTGCAACTATTCTTAGGCCTCTGTAAAACTTTCATTGTACACATTGACTGGCAACAATTATGTATTCTGCTTTCTTACACATATAAAAATATCTAATTAAAGGTGGCAATCCAATCACAACTAATCTAATTAATTTTGTTTTACGAAGTTGGTTATTGTGATATCTATTCCAAAAAGAAAAGGAGAAATATCCCATTACAGGGAGGGTTTAAAGAGGAGCAAGTTTAAGGAGATAAGAGCAAGAGCGCAGTCTCGGTTACCTAAATCCTTGTCTCCAAAATTTCCTGAATTTCCTACTTTTTTTTGGCATACTAACTTACAAACTGAAAAATAAGAGAAACACATTTACATAACATGATGGAAAATGATTAATATATGCCGAGTGAAGATCCTTCTTTGTATTCTGAGATCTACTACTTATTGATTAGAGAATTGTTTCATGTGTTGTGCCCTTGTTGTGCTCTTGTTGTGCCCTTGTTGTTCCCTTGTTGTTCCCTTGTTGTGCTCTTGTTTTTCCCTTGTTGTGCTCTTGCTGTGTTGTGCTCTTTCTATGCCCTTTCTTCCTTCTGTACCTCAGGCTGCCTATTCAAGGCCAATTTCTCTTATCTTACCTGAAACTTCAATTCTTGTATTGTCTCTCTTATTTTTTCCATCATGTATTTTTTAGCTCTACTCAAGACGCATCTCTCATTTTGAGAGGTTCTTTCTATTGAGTTCATATCCATTGCTAGTTTTCGAAGATATTTATGGTCGATTTGTTGATGGTGAGAGGCAGAGTGATGATCCCTCTATGCATTGGAGACAAAGATATTTGTTTGTGCTTCCAGATGCACTATGATGACTAGGTGAAGGATTGTGCCGAGACTACATAGTTGCACTGTTGATTGGAGGATCTTGCACCTCTTAAGGATAAAAACTCTAAATTCATTAAAATTAAAGATGAAAGTGAGGGGGGATTTGGAAAGAGATATGCAGGGTCGTGTAGAGGGACAACTTATAAAAGAGAGCGAGTAGAAAGATAAAAAAACAACAAAAATATAGAAAAGAGGCTGATGGATGAACAAGGGACATGAAGCGTTTGAATGAAGCACTGCTGGGCTCGAAAAAGAAGCTCGAGACAAAGTGCGCCTGTTGTTAGTCATATATACCAAGGTGAACATAGATAAGTTCAATCAACATACTCAATGATAAAAAGAGACTATAATAATCATTACATGTTCTCTATACTAAATTGCATCATATCTCCTTCATGTTCACTAATCAAATCCCAAAGTCACATGTAGGTCTTGAAACCTACATAGTAATCAATAATAATCCGAATCCCAATCTATTTTAACTTATAATTTACCTCAAGTCACATGTAAGTCTTGAAACCTACATAGTAGTTGATACTCATTTGAATCCTACTCTATTGTAATTTACCTTAACTGATGCTTACCCGCAGTAACAAAACATGTGACATTTTCCCACTAATATCTCAATTATCAAAATAAATGCATCGTGTATTTTGAGGATAAAGTTAATTATAATCTATGATGAATCTTTGCTTCACAAAATCATTAGATATTTTACAAATTTCAAGTTACTGTATTTCAAAATTTTATGTCTGCTAGCTCTAAGTCTCCTTTCTCTTTCTAATCCTCTATTTGTTCAAAGTCCAATTCTTTTTTACTGTTCTTTTTCTAGCGAGTATTAAACAGTTTCTACCCACCATGTCTCCATTGAAGACATTTCTAAACTCAAAAATGAATATGCTAACCTTCAAAGTACCCAAGTGTCTAATTTCACCTAGACATTAAGACCAGTAAATTCAGTGAATTTTGAATTCAATTCCCAACTTGATTTACCTCTTTTGTTGTCGAGTGCAGCCCATCTCATTTTATTTTGAGTGGATCACATCACATTGATAGGCAGCTTGGGAGGTAGGCTCAAAAGAAGGGAAAAATATTGCAGCAGTCAATATTCATTTTCTAGTCAACATTATACAAAATCAACCAAAAGCTAAATGTGCACATTAGGTTTTTTTTGTATTCGATGTGTTAAATTAGATCTTCTTATCACAACATTTGGATTGTCTTACATGGTCTGAGAATATATGACCAGTCATTTGATAAGGCTTATGATTCTTCATTTTTTATCCCTATATATATACTTGAAGTTTCAAATGCATATATTTTCATTTTCCTATCCTTTCCATAAATCACATATATTTGTTTTAACATTTTAAAATATTTTCCATGTATCCCAGAAAATAGTTGAATTCTAATCTTGATAAAAGTTCACATATTAATAAGGTTTCTTAGAAAAGTCATCAACCATTCTTGCATTTGCTTTCCAAGATACATTTGGATGTGTAGACATGCACCCCCTTCCCTAACAAACACTTGCTCTAAGTTTTTAATCCTATCTTCCAAATCTACTTAAATGAAAGGAAATATTTGAGAAAAATAAAGTTTATCATCAAAATAAAATTATGTAAAATAAATAGAGGACTTTATTAAATTAATGATCATGCAAGTGGATAAATAATAGAGATAAATATTTTCCTTCAACTTGTCCACATCAGTTCTTGAGATAATTCATGAACTGAAGATATCATTAACAAACAAAAAAATTATAAGAAATAAAAGGAGTTAACAATTTGTATCCCTTTCAAAGCCCCATCCCTTATGATTGATTGGAATCTGGATCAGGGGCAAAAATTTGCTCAATATTCAAAGTGTTCGGAAAGGTGTGGAACCTGAAAGACCATGAACATCTCGTTGCCTTGATTCCATCACAATTCGTTTCATCAAAATCCGACTCCGTATGAGGTAGTTAGACCTTTTTGACCAATGTGCCGAACAGGAAAAATTTGAGAAGATGCTAATAGGGATGCTGAATAGGAATCCATGTAGCCCAGTCAAAAAAAGGTATATTCCAGGGAATATTCCCTAGGTGGGTTGTTGAGCTACTCAAACTTGTCTTCTTCAGATTGGTTAATTTTAGGTATGTTGGAAAAATTTGGTTGGTTGTTGGATAGCCAATGGGGAGCTAACACGTGGCTAACGTGGAGGCCTCCACGTGCCCCTCCTAAATCTGAAATTTGGTTAAGTTTTATGGCCGATCAGATATATTTTGGAGTGGTAAAATTTTATGGAGGCTCAGGGTTCGACCCCGCGACCTCCCGCACACGATGCCCACGGTTTACCATCAAGCCACCACCATATGTCTTAATAGACATGGGGAGAAAGTCTTATTTGAATTTTCAAAATGAAATGTGCGGGGAACGAATGGGGCCAACCCCGTGGGGCCAACCCGTCATACGTGTGACCGTGGTGCTTGACCAGAGGCAGAGGCCAGCACTAAATGTGTTTAACAAACACTTAACCCACCAACTAATCGCGCTTAGCACTAATTAACTCTGAGTTAAATTCGGTGGAGTTTTTGGAGGAGTGCCAACTTCAGCGTAATTTGATAAACTAACTCCAGTTAATCCACTCTACGAGATTTGGTGGAGGTTTTCTAGGAGAAACTGTCAGATGTCATAACTTGGACAGTTTTCAACAAAATTGGGTATAGGAAGAGGATAGACAGCCATTTTTTAGCATTCTGGACTCATTGGAATAGGTTTCAGAGGTATAGGAGCACTTCTTGATATCGTTTTTCCCACTTGAAGATAAAATATACCCAGGGCCACCAGGAGAGGAAGCAATGCCTAGAGGACCTGTAGACCAATTGAAGAACCAAAAGAGGCTACTCAACAGTTTATGAATGCTCTGAATCCATTAGTAACTTTTTTTTTTTTTCTTTCTATTTAGAGGACATATTTAAGTTCAAATTGTAGGTTGAACCGGGAGGTCTATGGATCATTTAGACATTAAGCCAGTTCTTGTAGGATTTTGACATGGAGATGATCTTGCAAGGATCTTCTAGCCTCCATATGTTTACAGCAACATCCTTTCCTTTTTTCTTAAATTTTCTCTTTATGTGTTTTACAGAAAAAAAATTGTTGATGTACTTACTGTTATTGAAGTAAAAATTTGATGCTCGTTCGTAATTGAGTAAGGGATCTTGGTAATATGCCCATGTGTTGCTAATAGTTTCAGGCTTGACTATAGGCTAGTAAGTGTGTGGTAAAGGGACTTTGCAGGAGTATTTTATTTTTAGTAGAAACTGACCATTTCATTTCAGCACATTGATGTACTCTTCATTTTGAATTTGGAGCATAATGACAATTAAACATGCCTTAGATTTGATTCAAGGAGATGTAGCCCAGGCGGGGCAAACTCCTTCATCAAATGGCTTGTGTCTTGTTATATGATGTATTTTCCCTTCATGTGCTTAATGGTTTCATGTCTACAACTATTTCATGGAATTACACATTGAAAGACAACAAAAATAAATTCTTCTGATAATCTGAAAGCTCAGTAAAATTCCTGTGCACATAAGAAACAAAATTTTAATACTAATGAGGGAGACTTTATAGCATTAACACGTTTTCCCACATTCAGATCAAGTTGGTATCAAAGCTTCAGGTTCATTGTTTCTTGTGTTGCTTTGTGCAAAGAGGGTTGTCTATTTGAAAGGTGAAAATTCTTACTAGGTTGAAGCTCTAGAGTGAAGAAGGAAAATTTGTTGGTATAACATTCCAAGTAGGAACAAGGTGAAGGAGGTTAGGGTTGCCACAAGATCCACCTCAAGTTTCACCTTCAGGGAGTATTGAAGCTTCGAAGAGAATATCTCAAGGATAAGAGCCTATAAGTCTCATAAGGGAAGAAGGTAAAAATAATGGTGTTTCACCACCATCTTCAACAAAAAATTCTTTGTTTTATAAAAAATTGATGCAATTTGTTGATGTAGAAAATCCTTCCAAGATGGAAGATGGACATATTTGTGCTTTCTTTCCACATGATGTGGAAGAGGTTCAATAGACACCTTATGTTGAGGAGCTGAAAGAAGAAGACAAAAGAGTCCAAGAGAACACTTTGAGAATCCGGAAGGAGTATGAAACCATATTTGTGTCTCAATCAAGAGATGAGACAAATGGTGAGCATACATATTCTTCTTATTTATATGCATATATTGATGAAATTCCTTTTCCAACCTTTGAAAGACACAACAAAGGTATTGGGTCGAAGATCACAGAAAAGATGGGATACCAAAAAGGATTAGGTCTTGGTGTAAACCAGCAAGGCAACAAGAACCCAATAGAGGTGAAATAAATGCCTAAGCATGAAGGCTTGGGGTATGTTGCACCAGAAGAATGGTCTTATGATGACAACGATTGGGTATCATGTACCTACTGTCACAAAAAAGGACATGAAGAAGCAAGGTGTTGGACTTTGCATCTAGAGCTTGTACCTATTTGGTTCTCTGGATAGATGCAACTGAAATGGTTTGTTCCTTTACATTGCATGTTGCATGTTTGCACCAACAAGGTGTTTAAAAGTGGAGCATGTTGAGATTCACTTTATTGTAGAATTTTTTTTTTTTCCTCCCTTTTAGTACATGTAGATATGAATTTGGTTCTTGTACTATGATTGTACTTATTTGAGAGAGTTGAGGAATCGTATACATGTATGAGAGATGTGTGTATGAATAGTGGAATTTTGATGGTTTCATTGTGTTTGAACATGCATAAGTTTTGACTTGTGTTGGTAAAATGTGTGGACATGAATGTCATATCGACTTTGGAAGAGTTGATTTTGTCTCCAAATGAGAAAAGGGAAATGTTTACAAAGTGTTTTCATGAAATGTGAAATTATTTTGTTTGGGAAAAGAATCGTCAAATCATTATGCATGCTTATGCTTGACTTGTAAGTTAGCTATTTGAAAAGGCATGTTTTGTTGACTTGTGGTTGGTCGATGTTTTACAGCAAGATGTGAGAGAACATGGGGATGCTCAGATGATGTGTATTTTGTTGCTTTTTGAGGCACAAGAGGATATGTCATCTAGTTATTTTTCTTGCATGATGTGTTTTTCAGACCGATGGTTGTGTTTGTGACAATAAGTCCAAGAAATTTCAACCACAAAAAAATTGCAGCCATTGTAGACCGTTTATGTGTTGACGCCAAGAAAAGAAGGAGATGGCAAATGCATTCTTCCATATGTGTAATGGAACCGTGGAGGTAAAATTATGTTCATTTATTTTCTTGTTAGTACTGATATTTGAATTCATTGTTGTAGTTCACTCAGATGGGTTTATTGGAAAAGTGGTTTCCAAAAGAGAAGCTTGCATCACATGCATGTTTGTGCAAAGGAGGAACTTGATTCTCAGTGGTAAGGAAAGTTAGCTTTCCAAGCACAGAAGGATCGCTTTGGTACGACAAAGTGTTACATCAGCGAGCAAGTGCTGGTATTTGGGTCAATAGAAAAAGGTGAACAATGGTTGAAGAGCCAAGCCATTGGCAAGGCAAGGCATGTTAATGACCGAATTAGTTTTCATGATGATTTCTCCAAGTAGAATCAAGATGATAGAACTTGGGAGACAAAAGAGTATTGAGCTCTCAGAGATAACCAAATTTTTTGGGTCCAAAATCATGTCAATGGGAAGGTGTGATCGGAATCTAAATTAGGGGCAAAATTTTTATCAAAATTCAAAGTGTTCGAAAAGGTGTGGAACCTAAACAACCACAACCGACTCGTCGCTCTTATTCCGACGTAATTTGTTTCATCAAAATCTGACTCCGTATGAGGGAGTTAGAGCCCGCTAACTGCCATGCAGAACATGCAAAATTTGAGCAGATGCTAACAGGGATGCTGACTAGGCATCCGTATAGCCCAGTTAGAAAAAGGTATATTCCAAGGAATATTCCCCAGGTGGGTCGCTCAGGTATGGACATTTTTCTTCTTCAGATTGGTCAATTTTAGGTGTGTTAGCGAAATTTGGTTGGTTGTTGGATAGCCAATGAGGAGATGATAGGTGGCTAGCCAAGAGGTCGCCATGTGCCCCTCCCAAACCTGAAATCTGGTTAATTTTTATGGCCAATCAAATATATTTCAGAGTGGTAAAAGTTTATGGACACGCAGGGCTTGACCCTGCGACCTACCGCACACCATGCCCACGGTTTACCACATAGCCACCACCATATGTATTAACAGACATGGAGCACCAGTCCTATTTGAAGTTTCAAAATGAAATGGGTGGGAAACGAATGGGGCCAGCCCCTCATACATGTGACCGTGTTGCTTGACCAGAGCTGGAGGCCACCGCTAAATGCGCTTAAAAACCACTTAACCAACTACTAATCATGCTTAGCACTAATTAACTTTGATTTAAATTCTAAGGATTTTTTGGAGCACCAACATCGGCAGAATTTTTTAAACTTACTCCAGTTAACTCCAGTCTGCCAGTTTTGGCGGAGGTTTTCTAGGAGAAACTATCAGATGTCATAGCTTGGGCAGTTTTCGACCAAATTGGGTATAGGAAGAGGCTAGGTAGCCATTTTTGAGCAATCTAGACATATTGGAACAAGTTTTAGAGGCATAGGAGCACTTCTTGATGGTTATTTTTCCACTTGAAGATAAAATATGCTGAGGGCCACCAGGAGAGGAGGCCATGCCTAGAGGACTTGTAGACCAATTGAAGAACTAGAAGAGGTTATTCAAGGGTTTATGGATGCTATGAATCCTTTGGCAGCTTTTGTTTTATGTTTAGAGCACATATTCAAGTTCAAATTGCAGGTTGGACCAGGAGGGTGTATGGATCATTCAGACATTAAGCCAGTTATTAGAGGATTTTGAGATGGACATGATCTTGCAGGGATCTTCTAGCCTCCATATGTTTGCAGCAACATCCTTTGTAGCAGTGTTGTAGAATTTTTCTCATCTTTTCTCTTTATGTGTTTTAGAGAAAAAGGTTGTTGATGTAATTACAATTATTGAAGTACAAATTTTATTCTCTTTCATATTTGAGTAAGGGATCTTAGTAAGATGCCCATGTGTTGTTGATAGTTTCAAGCTTGACTATAGGTTACTAAGTGTGTGGTAAAGGGACCTTGGAGGAGTTGTTTATTTTTAGGAGAAACTTACCATTTCATTTCAGCACATTGATGTACTCTTCATTTTGAATTTGGAGCATAATAACAATGAATCATGCCTTAGAGATTATTCAATGAGATGTAGCCTAGGCGGGGCGAACTCCTTCATCAAATGGTTTGTGTCTTGTTGTATGATGTATTTTCCTTTCATGTGCTTAATGGTTTCATGTCTACAATTGTTTCATGGAATTACACATTGAAAGACAACATAAATAAATTCTTGTGATAATTTGAAAGCTCAGTAAAATTCCTATGCACATAAGAAACACAATTTTAATATTGATGAGGAAGCTTGCATAGCATTAACAAGTTTTCCCATATTCAGATCAATGCTTCCACTATCAATTTTCTCAATCGTTCTGCAACAATTAAGAAGAAAAGGTGAGGATGCAACACCATTCCCTCAATCCTTTCTGAAGTTTGATTAACTGAGTGGTCATACTTATCACAAAATCAAGATGCATATTATTCATTAAAACAATACACATAATAAATACTTTAAATTTTTTCGAGAGAAAAAAACCATATAATATCATAATGTGCAAAATGTACAAAAACTTAAGATCCATGATATCCGAGAAAGATACTATTTAATATTACAATCTTTTCATGATACAATTTTCTAAACAAACCTTGTCCCTATTGACAAAAAAACCTAATATGCAGTGCCATGTGTTGCCTCTGTAAGGAGTCTTAGCTTGTAATGTATTGAGATTTCCCTTGTGGATCTTGCTCTTTTTCTTTTCTTCTATGGGGTATTCTTAGTTGTTGGAGCTTGTGGAACTGGTTCTATTAATAACTTCTGCTTATCTCTAGCAAGCTCATCTTCATTTTCATCTTCAATTACAATAGGCTCCTTAAGCTTGGGATTCAATTTATATTTAAACCCTAGCCTTAATTTGTTTGTGGCTCTTGTTATTGGCCTCCTTGCATAATTTGTTTTAGGGTTAGGTTCTATAGGATCTCCATCCTTCTTTTTCCATTCCTCAATAGTCTCATCTTGCTCACTCTCCTAGACCTCTAACTGCATTTTTCTCCTATTAGGTTTTTATTTTGTTTGTCCAGTAGCTTATTGACTACTCTCGGTGTCTTTAGCAACAATTTTATTCTTCCTATGCATTCTAGGAAAGGGGTGTGTCAGTGTCCTCCTCAGTTGTTGTGCCTTCCTGTTCAATTCATGGGTGTAGAACATCTCGATAAAACCATGGTGGTATACATCATGTGGGTACCAAACCATCCTTTTTCTTGTAGAGGCCACCTCTTAAGAAAGTTTTGATGAAGGTAAATAGGCAAGTTAATCCTATAAATACCAGTCAAATGCACAAGAAATCACATATGATATATTTTCTTTTTGGAAAAATGGCCATCACATGTCAGATAAAGTTGAATATTCCTCATATGATAAACCCATTATGGCTTTAAAATTCATATGTGCATCCCAACGCTCCAACAAAAGTTTTGGTTGTCATCCTTCACAAAATAATTTATATTTACTCCTTGTACCATCTGTCTCTTAAACCATCTTTCCCCCTTAGATGGTGTTTTAGTTGCCTCAAAAATGCTTTCTTCTATTACATCAAATAACATCTCCTGAACCATATCTCCATTGGTATCAAAAGAATCAATGAAATCAATAGTTAGCTTAAGATCATACTGCCTTAAGAGATGGAAAAATAGCTCCCAACCAACTTCTCTGAATTTTGAAATAGTGTTAGGCCCATACACCTAACATAGCATTGATCCATCTAGCTCATAGCAGTTGAGGTGGCCACTCTTTCCCATCTATCCAACTAGTAGGTTCCAATAATTTACCAATTCAACATTTTCCCCTTACGGGATCTACTAAAATGGAAATGGTTACCAATGCCTAGAAAATTTTTCCCACCCCCTCAGATTAATCAAACACTTTTTTTTTAATTCAATTCACTGCCACTGCAAGTAGTAAGAGCTAAAAATACACCAGTTGTACAAACCCTAGATGTTTTTTTCAAGTGGAATAGGTGGAACTAGGTAAAACACTTGCTTCTCATGCTAATGGTTGCCACTGAATTGGATTATCAAACACTTGCTTTGATCTAAATTTGAATGTTAGTTTTTTTTTTGCTAATTTCATCTTCAGATTTATAGATAATTTTGTTGATCTTATGCTCTATGTGCATAGGTTTCCTTGGTGTTTATGAGTGTAAAACATGTAAATGAGCTCATTTTTAAGTTAAATTCAAGAGCATAAAGCATGAAAAATATATTTTGAACAACAACAATAACAAGTACAACAAACCATCACAATTGATCCATCAACACAGTGTTTTGATGAAGGAGTTCATCCCTCCTCGGCTACATCTCCTTGGTCTAGATTTCATGGCTTGAGCCTCTGTAATGTGAAAAAAATGTTGTTTACATTCATCTACTGCTCCTAGAACCTACTTAAATGTGTCCAGAATGTCCAAATAATTCAGAAATGACTCTTCTTGCACTCAATTTGGTTGAATTTTGCCGAAGATATGGCCAAAACAATTTTTTCTAGTAAACTGCCTCCAAAACTGGAGAAGACTCCAGTTAGGGCCTCCAAATTTTGGGCAACGCCTAAATTCGCGGGTCCGATGAATTTACTGCCAACCTAACTACAGTTTAATTAATTTAAAAATCAGATTAACTGTGGATAAAGGTGAGATTACCACTAAACACGCTTTAACATAAACCTAGATTACCATATGTATTAGCGCAGTTTAAAAATCGTTTACGGGTTTAATTAAACCATTATTAACAATAAAATTTCACGCATTATTAACTCCTCTTCGCTCTCGGTCTTGTGGATAGGTCGTATGGGGAGAGGGCTGACCCCTATAAACCCCTACCGGTGCAACCATATGAGTTGAAATATAAACCTGCGACATAGCTTATTAAGAACCAACGTCGTGGTGTATTGGCACGGAGTGTGTGTGGTGTGGGGGAGGTCATGGGGTCGAGCCCTGACCTCCACTCAACCTTTGTGTAAACCTTTTGTGCCATAATATATATAAAACCTTTGGCATATATTAAAATTCATAGTTTGAACTTAGGTCTTCACACTTTGATATAAAATTAATATGCTTGCCCAGATTAATATTTAATCCGACCACCAATACACAATATAGTATATGATTCAGACTTTGACCCATAAAATTCCAACCTTGATATAATCCTGAAATCCACCATTGCAATAATGTTCAGACCATAGCATAAAAATGCAATTCAGACTTTGGATAGGGTCCACCAGAGGGGGCACGTGGCGACCCCTTACAACACCACATGTCTACCTCAGGTTGGACCATTCCAGCCATATATATATATAAAATTCTCATTCAACCTTAGGAGCACATTCATAAAAAAATTTCACCTAAAAAACCAAACCTGCGAATCTTGTAGTGACACTTGCCACAGTATGTTTGGGCGAAACTGAAGAATATTCCTAGAATATTTTTAAATTTACTGACCAGGCTGCCATGTCACCAACATGTCACTTTTGCAAATTTTTTATCTATTTAGGAAAATGAACAGTGGGCTCTATCTTCTTCATCTGGAAAATGTTTTCAAAAAAACGAATTGTGTTAGATTCCTAGCGACGAGCTCTTCATTATCGTTCAGTTACCATTCAATTATGAGCACCTTCATTTTTTATCTTTTACACTGATCACATGATAATTCCTCCCCAAAAAATATTTTATTATTGATCATGTGGATGAGGGTACAGTTTCCTCACCCTTTCAGTCTCAATCCACTGACATTTTTCCATTTTCATCAAATTGAACTTTTCACAAACTTAAATTTTTCCTTGACTCTTGCGGCCCTCTCTTGATATCATTGACACCATCATGCTACAATTTCCCTAAATTTGTAGAACAACAAGATATTCTTGCAAAAACAAACTTGTTCCTACCTTGGTCATCAATCAAAAGAGACTTAAAAACTGTCTCACCTTGCACATGGTCATCATGGAGATTCTTAAATGATCTTGCTTTGTACTTGCGTCGAATCTTGACCAAGTATCTTTGCCATTGCCATGTACCCTTTGGAAACCAAAAACAATCACTTGTCAAACCCATGCCTTATTTTTCAAATTTCTTTGTTGCTTTCTCTTTGAAATTTTCACTTTCTTGAACCGACATCTTGTTTCCAACACTACTCAACACTGACGTTGACTGCTGAAAATGTTTTACATATTTTTCACCTCATTTCAAAGGCAACCCATTAGAGTCTTGAAACATTTACAAGCATAATAAACTTTAATGAAATCAAATTTTTCATTCGATGCATATTTTTGAAAGGTTTGATTCAAAACATCTCTATGTTTGATCATCAACAATGTCAAATTTTGACTTCTATTCAGTATCCTCTTCATTTCTCCTGCATGTATAAGAGAAAAACCTGTCTTCTTCTTATGTGCTCTAACTATGTACTCAATACCATATTTAAACAAGTGATACTTATTCTCGTGGTGATGAAATACTTCTTTCCTATCATAAAGATAAGGACTTCCAAAAACAATACCTGATATCTCAAGCTACACCACATCAAGTTCAACTTCACTAGATTGGAGGTTTGTGTGGTGTAGTTTCTCAGATATAAAACTCAGAATATCCACAGTCATCATTTTTAGTCAATGACGAATGTGCATATTCCGAGTTTTATATCCAAAAAATTTCAACTTCGTCAAGAAAGTTTGAATTGATGGTGAATCTTAGTATGCACTTCCTTATAACCTGCAAGTTTGCATTCTTGCATATCCACCCTAAAGGACAAGGTCTTGGATTTATAACAATTTCAAGATTTAGCTACTTAACTAAGTCTTCAGAAATCAAGTTATCTTGTGAACCACTATCAAAAAGTGTGTCTACCTTTGTATGTTTAGAGACGACTCTAATATAGAAAATTTCAATTCTCGTATATTCATCTTGAGTGACATTGGAAAATTTTGAAGAACTAGTGCTTTATATATTCTTACCTTTCAAACCCATGGCTGTAATCTTTGTTTCATCTCCAGAATCTAAACCTAAGTCTTGTTCAATTATTGAAACAATTTTCTCCTTTTGTTTGGCTTCCAGTTTGTTTGGCTTCAACTGTGGATGAAGTTGCCAACGGTGGTATTCATAATGGCCATTCTTCAAACATTGTTTACATGTGAGTTTCTCTCTCTCTCTTTTGACATATCTATTCCTCTTTCCTCTTCCATAAAACTTTCCCTTTCCTTTACCCTCACTATTACTTTTCTCATTTATGTTCTTTTTACCTCTTGCTTCTAAATGTGTGGCTTGAACACAAATATCATATATGTTTATTGGGTTGAACATGAGAATAGTGTGCCTAAGGTAACTGTGCAAACACCCAATGTACTTTAACAAAGTTTCTTGGGAATAAAAATTAATACCCAAAATTAGAGCTCTTCTCCTAAATTCATTAATAGTGTGCCTAAGGTAACTGTGCAAACACCCAATGTACTTTAACAAAGTTTCTTGGGAATACAAATTAATACCCAAAATTAGAGCTCTTCTCCTAAATTCATGAATATAATCTTGCACACTTTTCCCTTTCAATTGTCTAAAATTTTTCCAATCCATAATGACCTTTTGCATGTAAGCTAATGGATTATAATATTGTTTTAATGGCAGCAATAAAACTTTACCAAGACATAGATATCTTACTGTAGTTTTTAATATCTTCTTCAATCCTTGCTTCCCACCATACAAGTGCATATCCTTCCATCCTCAAAGAAGCCAATTGAATATTTATGTCATCTTCATGAAGGTTTTGAATTCTTCATTACACCTCCAATTGGCATATACAATTGTCCAACCTCTTTGCATTTACCTTGTCATTATATATTGGAAGCTCAAATTTTACATCAAGGTGAGTAAGGGTGTTTTTCGTCTTGTGGTATTTAAGTGAGCATGAGTAGTTTTCGTGGTGGAAGTGGAAGATGATACTGATGGAGAAGATGAAGATGATGAAGATGGTGGAGATGGAGGAGGCTTTCCTCCACTACCCTTTGAATCCTTCTCTTCACCCTTGTTTCCTTCTGAGGTTCCCTCTCCATGTGGAGACTTAGAATTCTCTCCAATCATCCTGGTGTCCCTCCAAAGAAGATCCTAACCATTTCATTGAGTTCATAGAAATCCCTCTTGTATACTTCCTCTTCTGAACGACCTTCAGTCTCTCCAAAACCTGAAATGAAGGCTATGGATTCAAGCTCGGGTTATGGTGAAATTTTTACCTCCTCAATCTCAACTTGTTGAGATAAAAATTGAGGTGCTTCAGGTGTAGCAATGAGTGGAACTTTGGGTGGATATGTTTCCCTTGTTGCTCTCCTTCTTCTGGTCCTAATCTCAGGACTGGAAACCAACAATTTCCCTTCACCTAAATGCAACTTCAACCTTGTAAGAATCACAAATTTGCAACCATTAAAACACTACTTGCACAAAACTCAAGAAATTATGAAACAAATAACCTTTGCAACCTTTGCTCTGCTACCAAATTCATCTAAATTTAAATGTTAGTTTTGTTGTGCTAATTTCATCTTCATATTTATAGAATTTTTTTCTGATCTTATGCTTTATGTGCATATGTTTCCTTGGTGTTTGTGAGTGTCAAACTGGTAAATGAGTTGAGTTTTAAGTTAAATTCAAGAGCATAAATCATGAAAAAAAAATGTTGAACAACAAAAATAACAAGTATAGCAATCCATCAAAACAGTGTTTTGATGAAGGAGTTCACCCCTCCTGGGCTACATCTCCTTGGTCTAGCTTCCATGGCTTGGGCCTCTATATTACCTCAATTGTGAGATTTTTTTTTTACATTTACCTACTGCTCCTGAAACCTACTTCAATGTGTCCAGAAAGTCCAAATCATTCATAAATGACTCTTCTTGCACTCAATTTGGTTGAATTTTTCCAAAGATATGGCCAAAACAATTTTTCCTAGTAAAGTGCCTCCAAAACTGGAGAAGACTCTAGTTAGGGCCGCCAAATTTGGGGAAACGGCTAATTTTTGGGTCTACCAAATTTACCGCCAACCTAATTGTAGTTTGGATTAACTGCAGATAAAGGTGAGATTAGCACTAAACACGCTTTACCATAAACCTGGATTATGATATGTATTAGTGCGGTTTAAACAACGTTTAAGGGTTTAATTAAACCCTTATTAAAAATAAACTTTCTCGCATTATTAACTCCACTTTACACTTGGTATTGTGGATAGGTCGTATGGGGAGGCGGTTGGCCCATGGATCTGGCCCCATCCAAACCCCCGCTGGTGCAACCATATGAGTTGAAATATAAACGTGCAACATAGACTATTAAGAACCAACAATGTGGTGTATTGGCACAGAACACTTGTGGTGTGGGGGAGGTCAAGGGGTAGAGCCTTGACCTCTACTTATCCTTTGTAAAAACATTTTGCGCCATATTATATATAAAACCTTTGGCATAAATTAAAATTCAGAGTTTGAACTTAGGTCTTCGGACTTTGACATAAAATTAATATGCACGCCCAATTTAATATTCAATACAACCACCAATACACAATATAGTATATGATTTAGACTTTTACCCATAATATGCCAACCTTGATATAATCTCGAAATCCACCATTGCAATAATGTTCAGACCATAGCATAAAAAATAAATTTGTACTTTGGATAGGGTCCACCAGAGGGGGCACGTGGAGTCCCCTGGCTACACCACGTGTCTGCCTTTGGTTGGACCATTCCAACCATATATAAAAAGAAATATCATTCAACCTTAGGAGCACATTCATAAAAAAATTCACCTTCAAACCAAACCGGTGAATCCTGTAGTGACACTTCTCACCGTATCATTGGGAAAAACTAAAGAATATTCCTAGAATATTTTTAAATTTTCTGACTGGGTTGCCATGTCACCAACCTGTCATTTTTTAGTTGTTTAGGAAAAAAAATAGAAGGCTCTATCTTCTTCATCAGGACTCCTTTTTTGACGAAACGAATTGCAATAGATTCCTCGCAACGAGATTTTCGTTGTTGTTCAATTTCCATTCAATTCAAATCACTTTCATTTTTGAGTTTTTAAACTGAGCACCTGATCATGCTTCTCTTGAAATTCAGTTCCACTGCATATAGTTAGATTTGAAAATACACCAGTTGTACACCACCTACTTTATCAAAGTACCAACTAATTTATACCAGTTGTACTCTTGGTAGCCACTACACATAGTAGGTCCTACTCTATCCCATGAAATATAGCTGATGTACACTACTCTACCATTGCATACAAATATTGTCTTAGGAACCAATGGTAATATGAAATATAGAAGCGCATACAGATAAATGTTTAACATGAAATGGAAACATGAAATATAGAAGCACATACAGATAATGGTCTAAGAACTTAATTCCATGAAAAGGCTATGGGACCCCTTAGTGCATGAAATATACATAATAAATATGAGCTTATATTTAAAAAAAAAGAGTCATTACAATTTCCTAGGGATATGCTCTAATCCACTATAATCCCTCCCCTAGGCTACTACTTTGAAACTAAAACATTAGAAAAGAGATTAGGATAATATTTTTTTCCTTTAGTGTAAGAACTACTACTAGTTATTTTGGTAAGCACTACTAGCTTTAGTCCACTCAGCAACTAAAAGCTTTATATTAAGTCCAATGGAAGCCTCTTAATAGACTATTTTATTACACCTGCATTAAGGGAATTTCCATGTTCTGAGAATTGTCTAAGTCAACCTGCATTAAGGGAAGTTCCATGTTTTGTATTCTCATTCATTTTCCAGCATTGATGTAGGCGCTGGAAAATCATTTTCTAGCACCAACATGAGCCCTGAGTGTATACTTTGAGGGTTGGTTACATAATAGGGATGTCACTACTATGTATTAACATATTATTAATATGCATATCACATTATATCATATTAGGATATTAATATTGTGGGTTTGTGTGATGAATCCTTTAGGTTTCCTAGTCTCATGGAGTAGTTGAGATCATTTCTTCAATTATATTTATTGTTTTGTTTTATTGATTGTTCTTAGGATCTAGTAAGTAGTTCTCTCCTAGATTTCTTGATTTGGATTTCTTTTTTTCAAATTTCTTAATCTATTATTTGTATTAATAAAAATTAGTGAAATATTTTTTTGCTCACACTTTGAAGTAGAAATTTATGTTGCAGGTTATAGTTCATGTTAAATTTATGTTGCAGGTTATCATTCATTAACTTCACTACATTCCACCTGGAGCCATATTTTATTGAAGATCATTCTGGGGTGTTTATATAGAAGGGGTTTTGGAGGGTATTTATCGTGTTATGTGTTATGTGTATACTAGCACTAGGGGATCTAGTTTAAACTAGCACTAGGGTGCTATATTTTTCAATAACAACCTCATACATGTGACAACATTACACTTGGTTGAGTGTGTGTCTCTAAGCTATTTAGCTTGTAGGGGAAATACAATCAATCTCACACAATTTCTAAGGTAACCTCCTTATGAGTGCACTAGAGAGAGGTAGGTCTAGTCCTCTTGAGAAACATAGGTCTAGTAAGCTATAGAGAGATAGAAAAAAGGAAACCACAAGTGCTGAAAATATAAATATAGAAGTGTGCCCAAAATAAAAATGCTAGTCACAATATAAAAACACTAAAATTAAGTGCGGAGTTTGGCATTGGCTTTGGAGTTTCAACTTTAATAATTTGACTTCAAGATTTGGGTAACTATCTTGACAGTGCATTGGTGCCTATATCACAACTATCATGCAATGTTATGTCAGTACCAGGGGATCTATTTAGGGAGAAGATAAATGAAAATTTTTAGAAATTCAATGATATACAAGTGCACCTTTGTTCATTCCCTAAATTGTGCACTCTATTGGTGTTGTAATTTTTAGATCTAGATGTTTGCAATAGATTTTTTTTGCTATATTTTATTTTCAGAGGAAAAAAAAAATATAAAATTACCCCTCGAAATTACAAAATTCCATAAAAATCTATGTAGGTGGGATCAGGAATTTAATACATTAGTCTTTTGTGTGAATTTGGATATGTAGGAGAACATAGTTATCATATATGAATTGCTTTGACATAGATTCCAAGGATTAGGATAGGGATCTAGATGGACGTTACATTCATTTTTTAACTTGCATTGTTATGTGATTATTAAAAAGAAGGGGTTCGAATAGGAAAAGGGGACTCTGATTTCACTTATGTATTTTGAAATGGGAGAGTAGGTTACCATTTTTTGCAGGAGATATGTTTCGCAGCTGATAAAGTTTTTGCACAGCAAGGGGGCATCAGACCATCAAGACTGATGAATTTGTCACACTATGGGGGGCATTGGATCGTCAATAGTTGTGTTGTGTTCTAGAAATGGTAAAATGTTGGAGATATGAATTGTGTTCCCAATTTTTGGAACCCCTTCCCACATGCAAACGAATTTCCCATTCCATGCATCCAATGCTACAGTGGCATTGGGTTTTGGGGGCAGGGGAGGGTGGCAGAGAGTTGTGGAGGGTGAGGGGCAGGGGAGGAGGGTGGTGGAGGAGGAGGGTGGCTGATGTTGGTGGGGCCCTTATAAACAACCATGGCCAAAAACACAGGGGAAAAAGTAATCGCAAAAAACCGTTGTGAGTCGGGCTAGAGCGGGGTGATATGCCAGAAAGGGGAGCACCGGAGGTGTCAAATAACCTCTCGTTTGTCCCAATATTAGCTTCTTCGTTAGAAAATCAGCTACGAGATTCATTAATTGAATGATCAATCTCCCTCCACCTTTTGGATTGTCTTGTAGTGGAAATTTTGGAGGTATGATCAGTCAGTACAATAAGGTTGTGTTTGTCAAGTTTCCAACAAAGGAATTTGATCTCAGTAAAACAATATTCAATTGGTGATCCAATGCTTACTTTGGTATTAGAATAAACATCGATGATTGGTTGGGGTGTGGTCCGTGATTGGCCCCTCCACAAAAAAAACATGTGCCTAGATTGAAGTCGGTCAATTCAACGACCATTGAGTATAGGTGGATAGGTGGATGGTGGGACCTCTATTGTTATGGTAGACCACTCACCAATATTTTAGGATATCGTGGAAATTGAAAAAATCATAGATGTAGCCATAGTGGTTGAAACAGAACACAAAAATTATAGGGTTATTCCCTTAGTTACTCCTCAAAATGGGCTTAACTCTTAGGGACTCCCAATCAATGTTCATCTTAAAGTTTAGTTTGAGGATGCTAATAAGTAGCCTAGAAAATACGTTTACCCAAGTGATAGACAAGAAAACATGGTTACCATAAAACAGGTTGGGTTTAAAAATCATCCAAAAATAACAAGACAATCATACCAGCGGAGCATATATAGAACATAGATTTTGGAGTAGAGGGTTACTGGGATGAAGTTGAAAGATTGAAACAAAAGGCTATGGTGGGTAGGTGGGTTTTTAGTTGCATGTCTAGGGAGAAAATGAGGCTTTGGTTAGAGAAAAGATGGTCCGCAATCCTAAATACAGACCTTGGATCAACATTCACCAAAATGGGTGGTTTTCATCTCATTTCACTCACTCTGAAGACATGGACCTTATCTAAAAATCCATATGGCTCAACGATAGAGGATTTTTATCCCTACAAAGATGGAAATTTGGTTTTGACCTGGAAAAATAAAAACCATGTGGAAACATTATATGGGCTAAGATCCCTGGCTTACCCTTGACACTATGGACTAAAGAGGCAATATCCACAATATCAAGAAAATTGGGAACTTATACTACTTGGATGAGGGTAGCCTTGGTGGGAAAAATAAGAAAACAACATGGTTTTTTATCAAAAGAATTTGTCAGGGCTTATCTAGCTCCTAGCAGAAGTGAGCCTATATTGGGGACCTTTCTCTTGGAGGCAGGTTATTGAGTATTGGGTTGTCTCTTTTGTTTCCTTTGCTGAAATAAAATAGGGAATATTTTTGCATAATATCTAGATCATCTCATATGGGGAAGATAGGGAGGAAAGTCATGGGAAAACTTCCAAGATCAACTCACAAGACTTGACTTTGAGATTGGCATTCTTTCCCCTCCTCCTCCCACCCCCAAGACTGACCCTTCTCCTATGACTAATTCCCCCTGCATGACATTATCTAATGATTCCAGGAACTATAACTCCTCCTCATCAATATGCAAGACTCAATTCAAGAACCCTCCCTTGACACCTCCCATGGACTCTCCCTCCTCCCAATAAATTTATCCTAATAAAACTCCACTTTCGTACAACCTCACAATCAAATATTTATCTAATGTTGCACCTCCAATATCAGTAAAGATTAATTCTCACAATACCCCTACACATAATTTAGAGTTCTTAGGACCCCTGAAGAGGAAACTTATCTTTAATAATAAACTCCCAAATTAAATTTGGATCCCCCTCTGGTCGAACCTTCTCTCCATATTCTTAGTATTATGAGTTTGAAGCTTCAACTCAAGACTCTCAAACAGGTCTAGAACCCATAACAATTAAGAAATCCTTCTTTGATGATCCAAGGCCAGCAAATTGGAAAAATGTCACCACAAGGAAAAAATAGGGGTCTAATATAAAAAAAAAATCTAACTGCACTAAGGTTCCTTCAAATATATTGGATTGATTTAAAAAGCCTCAATAGGGGAAGGAATATTCTTCACCCGAGCCCTCATACATCAAGGTTAGGCATCTTTATGTTTCTCTACCCCAACCCCAGGTCCTTAGAGTGATGTCACCCATTCATTCATCTCTAGAATGAACACAATTTCTCTCAACATCTAGGGCTTGGGATCGGCCCAGAAAAGAAGAGGCTTAAAAAAACATATTACAGATTCAAAATCAAAATATCATCCTTCTACAAATAAACAATTCTAAACAAGGAAATTTCCTAGGAATTTCTTCTACAATTATGTGCCATTTGGCATGTTTACGTCACCACTGCCTTTGGTTTATCTATAGGTTTGGTTGCTCTATGGAATCCTAAAAAGTTTCTTTTCAAGGCTTATAAATCTTCAGTGGGAACTATCCTCTAACAATTCCATAATGGGATTTCCTCTAAATTTTGGATAATCAATGTTTATGCTCAGGAACATTAGACCCAAGTTGAAAATAGTGGCATCTTGGAATTGGAATTCATGATACTGGAAGCATATTTCACTCTCACATTGGAGAATTCATAAGTCTAGGGCGAGTAGAGTATTCCAGACTTTCTTGTAACACACTTTAAAGAACTATTTTTCCATAACTCTTTCATAGATATTAAGCCTGCCACAATTGGCCCAACATGGAGAAATGGTAGATGGTGATCTTATGGAATTTCAAAAAGGCTAGACCACTTCTTTGTAAATAAATTACTAGCTAATTGCCTCTCCAATATGAGTTCATGGATTCTTACTTCGCAAATATTTGATCACTTTCCTATATTTTTGGTCAGGATAGACATATCAAAATGGAATCATGCTCCCTTTAAATTTAATCACTTTTGGATGAAAGACCCGGAATTCCCCTTAATGGTTCTTTTGATAATCATGCTCCCTTTAAATTTAATCACTTTGGATGAAGGACCCGAAATTCCCCTTAATGGTTCGTGGCTTCTAGACAAAATGCAATTTGAGCATTGAAAATTCAGCTATGGAAAATCTTTGTCTTAAGATAAAAAATATATAACAAGTGGTTCGGAGTTCTGCTTGTTAATAGAGAAAAAACCAGGGTTGGATAAATTATACAAATCGATGCCCAAATTAAAAATCTTGAACATCCACATTCAAAATACTACTTCTTTGAAGCTTCCAAATAGAAATTAGCATAATTCGACATAAAAAAATACAAATAATTTTGCATCAAGAAGAGGAATTGAAACAAAAGAGTCGTCAAATGTGCATCGATGAACGAAACAAAAATGCCAGTTATTTCCACAACAAGACGTCCTAAAATCATTTGAAAATTCAATCTAAAAAATAAAGAACAATTCTAGGGAAATTCTTTGTGAACAAAACAAAATACAGAAAGAAGCATTCAAATATTTTCAAACATCTCTAAGAGTTAGAGATGTTCCTTCCTCTCAGAAATATATGGACTTCATTTCTTTATATTCACAAATGGTTGACATGGAGATCTGCTCTTTGTTGGAATATTTGATTGACAAAGGCAAAATTCTCTTGTCGCTTAAATCATGGAAAATTTTAGGGGCTAATATTCTTAGGTGGGCTAATTTTCCATTATTTAAAAAAAATAAAAAAATAATTGCCAATTTACATTGTTTATAAAAATGATTCGCCCAAGTTTTACAATATTAAATTATTTTACCTTAAAAATCACCAACATTATATAGAGAGTATATATAAAATATTTATAAATTTTAATAATTTCACAAATACATTAATAAACATTTTATAGTTTTTATATTAAGGACTAGTGATATTCGCCAAGGTTTTTAAACTTCAAGAAAATTTTACATCCTTAAAATTTTCCCTGCTTTAAAGAGTTAGCCAAGAGAAATATTTCAATTCCGGATGGCTGGACCATAGAATTATTTCTTCATTTTCATGAAATCATGACCGATAAAGTCACAGATTTAGTGGAAGAGTCTAGGAGACTTGGCAGGGTCTATGGTGCAGTGAATGCAACATTAATTTCCCTAATCCCAAAGACATTGGAACTATCTACCTTCTCAGAAGTTCGTCCTATTTCAGTCTACAACAAAATCTATAAACCCATTCCCAAAACAATTCCCATCCGGATTAAACCAACCCTTTCTATATTCATCTCTATGGAACAATTTGGATTCGTTGAGAAGCATAAGATTCATGATGTAGTGGGAATTACACAAGAGTGCATTCATTCCCTTAAATCTCGAGATATTGATGCATGTTCGATGAATATCGAGCTATCCAAAGCATTTGACTATGCTGACTCGGGATACTTATTAATGATTCTATTAAATATTGGAATTGGTCTTATCATGTTAGACTAGACAAAGGCTACTATCTCTTTGGCCATTTTTTCCATCCCGATCCATGGAAGTGCCACAAAATTATTTTCAACAGTGAGAGGCCTTTGACAGGGCTACACCCACTCTCCCCTTTTGTTCCTATCGGTTATTGATAGCTTCAACAAAAGAATATTTGCAACGAGGGTGCAAGGCAAATTCTTTGGTTGTAGGATAACAAAAAAAAAAATATCTTTCCCATATGATGTTCGTTGATGAATTCCTATCCATCAAGAAGTTAGATATCAGAGTGTGGATGGTGTTTCATGAGATTCTCCTCAAATCTGGACAGGTAACTGGGCTTCTCATGAATAAAGAAAATTTTGTTTTGATATCACTATGCCATGATGGGGAAAGAATGCAAGAAATTGTTTCCATGTTTGGAGTTCAAGTCATCCCTTTAGACGGGGGTTTCAATTATATGGGGTTCATATTTAAACTAAGTGTACATGGAAACGAACATTGGACCTCGTTGATTCAAAAATTAGAGAAACAACTCTCCTTATGGTCTCACAAATGGTTTTCTTTAAGAGGAAGGTCCATCCTAACTAATTCAGTTTTGCATAGCATATCAATCTGTTAGATTCACATCTAAAAAATCCCCAAGGGTGTCATCTACATGATCATACAATTTTTCCCCATTTCCTTTGAGTTGGCTCTCGAGGAGATAATAATGAATTTCATCTTGTTAGGTTGGATATCCTGACTAGGCCTATTTCTGCTAGAGGCTGGGGCCTAAAAAACATGGAAAATTTCAATATGGTTCTTTTCCTTAAGACCTATGTAGGGATGTTAGTGGTGAAGGTTTATGGGGCATGATCATTAAAGAAAAATATCTTAAAAATAAGGCCCTTCAAGGGTGGATTCGAGATGGTGCTCGAATGCCAGCAAGGATTTCCCACTATTGGAGAAGTATGTAGGTTTTAACCTTGTAGAGAAATTACCTGCAGACAAATTCTAAATACAGAAAATAAACAATGGTGAGAACATTAAACATAGAAAAAATGTACACATATATTTTCCCCTGGATCCCAAAACCAGGACTACTAGATTGATTTTTCATTATATTCATTTCAATGTTATATATATATATATATATATATATATATATATATATATATATATATATATATATATGTATATGCCAAAGCATTCATAAACCCCAATCTATTAACCCTCGATTAGAACATAAATGTAGTTCCCATGACCGGATTTACAAAATACCAAGGGAAGAAAACTGTCATCCCCAAAAATATGTGCAAAACCCATGCACAAAACCATAGGTAGGTCCGCCCACCTATTATAGGGTCCAAAAAACATTTCCCATGGCATTGCCCAATACCATGTGTAGGGGGGCTATCGCCCCTTGCTGCACCCAACACAACGAATAGGGGAGGTTGTCGCCCCTCACGCGTGCGACTATTCGTGGAAAGGATATAACTCACACCCAAAAAAGTATGCTCCTAACAAAACATTGGTTCTTGGCCAATTTTTCATGGAACATTGGCAATGGATCCTCCAGAAAAATTAGTCTTGACATTTTCTCAGGCATGGAAGGTTCACACCCCCTTTCGTTTCCTCTGAGTAATTTTCTACATGGTGTGAACATTCAGGGGCTCAAGGATATAGCAACCTTTCCTGAAGCAAGTGCATCTAAAACACATTAGATGAATCCACAAATGCTTAACATTTTGACACATATTTCACTAGAATGGACAAATTATATTCATAATCTGCAACTAGTTGGGATCTCACTATCTCAGTTGGAGGAAAAAATAAATTGGAAGGGAAGCTTACACAAAGGACAAATCATTGTAAAATAAGCCTATAACATCATTGATCAACAAGTAGAGTTTGCTCCACCCTTTTATTGGTTGTCCAGGTCGTGGAGATGGAAGGCCCCTAAAGTTCAAATGCTTCCTCTGGTTGGTGGCTCACAATCAGGTATTGACCTAGATAACCTTTCCAAGTGGGGTTTCCAAGGCCTAGAAAGTTTTTTCCTTTACAGGAATCATGGTGAAGAGATCTCACACCTTTTCCTACATTTCCCTTTTTTCAAATTGGATTGGCTTGAATTGCTTAGTCTCCTCGATTCCAATGTTGTCCTAGACTAGTCGCACATCTCTGTTTTCCCCAACACTGGTTTTCTTTCATAAAAACCTCAAGACTATTGAAAATATTAAAGTCACCTACCAGCCTTGGGCAGGAAGAAGAAAGTACAAAGGCAGCAGAAGCTTTGAGTGCACAGCACTCTGTATTTAAGAAGAATGAAAAATCCATAAGGATGAATTTTATCTTGATGGGCCGCAGCCACAAATGACAGAGGAGAATTGATTATGGTGATGGGGAGAGCCATTTTACAGTGGAACGAATATTTTCCCGTAGATCTGAACTACGGAGGAGCAGAACTAATTAAAACAGTCATTTCGGGCTTTAAAGCCCTCAACAACCAAAATGAATGAAATATAGATTAAAACAACGGAAGTCATTTAATTTCTGAAAAGGGAGGACAAGTGGTCCCTACCACTTATGCGCTAATCACAAATCACAAATTTAGATGTTAAGTGTCTTGTTGATGTGGAAGTTTGCGATGTGCGATCGTCGCGCCATCGCACATCGCATATTACAAAGATCGCCCTCCACCCATACCAGAGTTCCGTTGATTGTTTGTGATGTGATCGTCGCGCCATCGCATGATCGCAGATCGCAACATCCATTCTGTTATCCGCATATGTTCTACCATTGAAAGCCACGATGTAATCGCGCAATCGCGCCATAGCGCAAATCGCAATATCGCACATCGCTCAAATCGCAAGTTTTGTTTGATCGCACCATCACACTTTTGTTTGTACCGCCGATCCGCCGATCGCAGATTGCTGACTGCGATGTGGTCCCCACTCGTACATCGCACATTTGATATGTTTTGTTTTTCCGCAAAGTTTTTCTTTGTAATTTGTTTTAGTTCTTTGTTTTATGGTTTGTTCATGTCGCGCCATATAAAGAGAAAAGGCCCGAGAACCCATTATATATTATGCTATTTTTTTTGTTTTGCATAGAAGTGCGTGAGAAGAAAAGAAAAACACAATAGTGTTGGTTTTCAAAGAGTTAGAGTGTGTTGTTTGAAAGACAGAGATTTGTTTTGGAGCACTGCATCTGTAGCAGTCTTGATAGTATTCTGTGAATCCCTCCACTGAGGAAGAAATTTGTAATAGTTTTTAGTTCTGTTTAATGAAATAGAAGAAAGCATTTTCATGCCATCTCTGTCTGCAATCAAAATTTTTATTTTAACATCTCTGTGTTTAGAGGAGAGGAGTTTACTCTCTCCATTTCTATTGTTTGGAATTCTCAATATTCCAACATGGTATCAGAGCTAGTTCAGGCTCTTTGAAGGTTTCAAAGAAGCTGAAGAAGTAGAAGACTTGTTGTAGTGTTTTCTCCAGCAGTGTGAAAGCTCAATAGAGGTCAAAGTTCAGGTATTTCTCAAAGATAACAGTGCTGTTGTTTGTTGTTTAAAAGAGTTTGTTCTTTCAGAGAAAATGAAAGACAGTTTGTTTAAGTTCAGTTTAAAAGCAATGGCTGGACCAAGTACAGGAATGAGCATTGGAAATGTTCAGCGTCCACAATTTAATGGAAAGAACTATGATTATTGGGACATTACCATGAGAGCCCTATTTGTCTCACAAGACTTATGGGAATTTGTAGAAGATGGTTTTGTTGAACCAGCTGATGAGCAGGCTTTTAATGCCTTAACTCAAGCAGAGAAGGATTTACCGAAGAGCAATAGAAAGAAGGACTCTAAAGCCCTCTTCTATTTGTATCAGGCAGTAAATGAGAGTGTGTTTCCAAGGATAGCAGCAGCTAAGAGATCCAAGGATGCATGGGAAACTCTGAAAGTAGCCTATCAAGGTATGGAAAAAGTGAAGACAGCAAAACTTCAGTTGCTAAGGAGAGATTTTGAAACTCTTTGCATGAAAGAGTCAGATAATGTAGACACATTTTTTACACATGTGATTGGGATTGTAAATCAGATAAGATCCCATGGAGAAACTCTTGAAGAAAGAAGGATTGTGGAGAAAATTTTGAGGAGCTTACCCTAAAAGTTTGATGTTATTGTTACCACCATAGAAGAGACCAAACATCTCTCACAGTTCACGGTAGATGAACTTCATGCCTCACTGATAACTCATGAACAAAGATTGAGCAGAGATGAACACTCATCTCTTGAGCACGCCTTCAAGACCCAGATTCCTTCAGGAAGAGGAAGAGGTCAAGGGAAAGGAAGAGGAAGAGGCAGAAGCCAGAATAGAGGTGGAAGGAATAGCCCTTCACATTCACAAGGAAGGAGCAACAGTCAAAGTCAGAGCCACGGTCAATGCAGCAGCCAACAAGGTGGACATCAACACCAACATGCTCATGGACTAAGGTATGACAAATCCAATGTCCAATGTCATTATTGCAAAAAATATGGGCACTATGCCAATGAGTGTAGAAAGAAGAAAAATGACATGAAAAATAAGCAGAATGCTAATGTAGCAAAAGAAGAAAAGAACCCAAGTAATGTGTTGTTAGTTTGTAATGTAGCACAGGATAGAAATGATGATGTTTGGTTCTTAGATTCAGGATGTAGTAATCATATGACTGGAAACAGAGCAATGTTTTCCAATCTAGATGAAGAGATTAAATCTAAAGTGACCACAGGGACTGATACTAAGATCTCTGTCAAAGGAAAAGGCAGAGTTAGTATTCGAGCAAGAAATGGGGAGCAGAAATTTGTTCCAGATGTGTATTATGTTCTAGGTCTGAAATGTAACCTTTTGAGCGTTGGGCAGCTCATAAACAAAGGTTACAATGTAATCTTCAAGGATGATGTGTGCACAATAAAAGATATACCTCCAAGCAAGAAAATTATTGCTGAAATACAAATGACCAGCAATAGAATGTTTCCTCTTAAGCTCAACATTGACTTGAAGGGAAAAGGAAAGAATGTAGCAGCTGTAACACAAGAAGCCTTCCAGAAGGAAGAGAAAGATGAAAATTGGTTATGGCATCTGAGATTTGGACATCTCAATTTCGGAGGACTAAATTTGCTGCATAGAAAAGGAATGGTAATAGTTTTACCATTTATTGAGAAGCCTGACAGCCTATGTGAAGGCTGCATCTTGGGAAAGCAACACAGAGAAAATTTTCCATCAGGGAAAAGCATAAGGGCGAAAGCACGCTTAGAGATCATCCACTCAGATTTGTGTGGGCCGATGCAAATAGCATCAGTTTCAGGCAGCAATTACATGCTGACCTTCATAGATGATTTCACAAGAAAAGTGTGGGTTTATTTTCTGAAATATAAGAGTGAAGTCTTTCAGAAATTTTTCCACTTTAAAGCTCTTGTAGAGAAATAGAGTGGGCAGTACATTAAAGTTCTCAGAACCGATAGAGGATTAGAATACATATCAAAGGAATTTTTGCGTTTATACAGAGAGAATGGCATACACAAGCAGTTTACCACAAGGTACACACCGCAACAAAATGGAGTTGCTGAAAGGAAGAATCGAACCATAATGGAAATGGTGAGAAGTATGCTAAAGGCAAAACACTTGCCGAATGAGTATTGGGCAGAAGAAGCAAAATGTGCTATGTATATTTTAAATAGATGCCCTACAAAAGCTGTGATGAACAAAGTTTCAAAAGAAGCGTGGAGTGGCAAAAAACAGGGAGTCACCCACATGAGGGTTTTTGGATGTGTTGCATATGCACACATTCCAGACAAGTTGAGAAAGAAGTTGGATAGTAAGGGGGAGAAGTGCATTTTCCTTGGATATTGTGAAGATTCCAAAGGATACAGATTGTATAACCCATCCACAAAGAAGTTTGTAATAAGCAGAGATGTGCAATTTATTGAAGAGGAAGCATGGGATGGAAGCATTGAGAAAACAGTCAATGTTAAAAGCTGTTTATCTCATGATGAAGATGAGGGATATGTGGTTGAAATTGGCAACCCATCCATAGTACAACCTCCACCACCACAAGGACAACAAGGAACACCTCAAGCGATAGCGAGAACACCCTTGAGAAGAAACGGGAGTGCATCACCGAGCACACCACATGGAGCAGATTCGAGTGCTTCTTCAAGCACGACTACACCAAGTGAAAGTGGAACAAAGTTTAGAAGTATTAATGAAATTTATGCGCAGGGAGCGGTAAATGAAGGTATGAATTCCCTATTTTCCTTGTATTGTCAAGTTGATGATCCTATTCATTTTGAAGATGCTATTAAAGATATAAAATGGAGAAAAGCTATGGATGATGAAATTAATGCCATAGAGAAGAACAAAACATGGGATTTAGTTGATCTCCCAGAAGGTAAAGAAGTCATTGGAGTTAAATGGGTCTATAAGACCAAAAGCAATGCTGAAGGAAAAATAGAAAGACACAAGGCTAGACTTGTTGTCAAGGGTTATAAGCAGAAGCATGGGATAGATTATGAAGAAACTTTTGCACCAGTTACAAGAATGGAGACAGTAAGAGCAGTGCTGTCTATAGCAGCACAAAACAAATGGAAAGTATACCAGATGGATGTAACATCCGCATTTTTAAATGGAGTTTTAATGGAAGAGGTATATGTGGAACAACCTCTAGGCTATGAGAAGAAAGGCCAAGAGCATAAAGTCTGCAAATTGAAGAAAGCTCTTTATGGGTTGAAGCAAGCACCAAGAGCATGGTACAGTAGAAGAGACTCCTATCTACTGGAAAATGGATTTGAAAAGTGTGAGGGAGAACCCACCCTCTACATCAAAGAAAATGATGGTAAAATGCTCATTGTTTTTTTATATGTTGATGATTTAATTTTTATAGGTAATGATGATTACCTTGTTGAAAATTTTAAAACAGTCATGAAAGAAGAATTTGAAATGACTGACATGGGCTTGTTGAGATACTTCTTAGGAATAGAAGTAGAACAAAGAGAAAAAGAGATTTTTATATCTCAAGAAAAGTATGTGAATCAAGTTTTGGAAAGATTTAATATGAAGGAGTACAAAGCTACGATTACTCCCACAGTAATGGGATTGAAGTTGAGTAAAGATGACAGCAGCAAAGATTTTGATCCAAGCTTGTATAAAAGGATAGTTGGCAGCCTCATGTATTTGACTGCAACTAGGCCGGATATTATGCATGCAGTTAGTCTAATTTCTAGATTTATGGAGAACCCAAAAGAAGCACATTGGCAAGCAGCAAAGAGAATTCTGAGATATGTTAAAGGAACTAAAAGATTTGGTATTTTATATACTACTTCAGAAAATTCAGAATTAGTTGGATACACTGACAGTGATTGGGCTGGAAGTGTAGATGATTGGAAGAGCACTTTCGGTTATGTTTTTCATATGGGTTCAGGAGCCATTTCGTGGGCTTCTAAGAAACAACCTATTGTAGCATTATCTACAGCAGAGACAGAGTATGTGGCAGCTACTGTAGCAGCGTGTCAAGCAATTTGGATGAGAAGAATGTTAAGAAGTTTATGCCAAGAACAGGTAAAAGGAACAGTGATTTATTGTGACAATAGCTCAGCTATTGCATTGTCAAAGAATTCAGTATTTTATAAGAGAAAAAAACACATAGATACAAAATTTCATTATATCAGAGAATTGGTAAACAATGGAGAATTTGTTTTACAGCATTGTAAAACAGAGGAGCAATATGCAGATATTTTGACAAAGCCATTGGGGCAGAAGACCTTTGAATTTTTAAGAAAATGTTTGGGTATGATTGATAACCCAGCAGCTGACTTTAAGGAGGAGTGTTGAAAATATTAAAGTCACCTGCCAGCCTTGGGTAGGAAGAAGAAAGTACAAAGGCAACAGAAGCTTTGAGTGCACAGCACTCTGTATTTAAGAAGAATGAAAAATCCATAAGGATGAATTTTATCTTGATGGGCCGCAGCCACAAATGACAGAGGAGAATTGATTATGGTGATGGGGAGAGCCATTTTACATTGGAACGAAGATTTTCCCGTAGATATGAACTACGGAGGAGCAGAACTAATTAAAACAGTCATTTCGGGCTTTAAAGCCCTCAACAACCAAAATGAATGAAATATAGATTAAAACAGCGAAAGTCCTTTAATTTCTAAAAAGGGAAGACAAGTGGTCCCTACCACTTATGCGCTAATCGCAAATCGCAAGTTTAGATGTTAAGTGTCTTGTTGATGTGGAAGTTTGCGATGTGCGATCGTCGCACCATCGCACATCGCATATTACAAAGATCGCCCTTCGCCCATACCATAGTTCCGTTGATTGTTTGCGATGTGATCCTCGCGCCATCGCACGATCGCAGATCGCAACATCCATTGTGTTATCCGCATATGTTCCGCCATTGAAAGCCGTGATGCGATCGCGCGATCGCACCATCGCGCAAATCGCAATATTGCACATCGCTCAAATCGCAAGTTTTGTTTGATCGCACCATCGCACTTTTGTTTGTACCGCCGATCCGCCGATTGCAGATCGTTGACTGCGATGTGGTCCCCACTCGTACGTCGCACATTTGATATGTTTTGTTGTTCCGCAAATTTTTTCTTTGTAATTTGTTTTATTTCTTTGTTTTATGGTTTGTTCCCGTCGTGCCATATAAAGAGAAAAGGCCCGAGAGCCCATTATATATTATGCTATTTGTTTTGTTTTGCATAGCAGTGCATGAGAAGAAAAGAAAAACACATCAGTGTTGGTTTTCAAAGAGTTCGAGTGTGTTGTTTGAAAGACAGATATTTGTTTTGGAGCACTGCGTTTGTAGCAGTCTTGATAGTATTTTGTGAATCCCTTCACTGAGGAAGAAATTTGTAATAGTTTTTAGTTCTGTTTAATGAAATAAAAGAAAGCATTTTCATGCCATCTCTGTCTGCAATCAAATTTTTTATTTTAATATTTCTGTGTTTAGAGGAGAGGAGTTTACTCTCTCCATTTCTATTGTTTGGAATTCTCAATATTCCAACAAAGACTCTTCCATTTTTTTCTTATGTGGGGAACCTGGAGAGCCCATAATTCCATCATCGTTGATTCCATTCAGCTCGACGTTTTCAGGATTAAATCTTCGATCTTCGTGTACTATAAGGAGATTCCTCCCTTTCTCCTCGCTCCCCATGCTCTTCTATAGAACTTTTGACATATCTCCCTGTTGGCTTCTTCGATGGCTCAAACTCTTTTGGGTTATGTGGTAGTGGTATGGATATCTACCCAAACCCTTTTCATCATTTTAATTTCTTTTGGTACATTGGTAAGGGTTCGAACACCAGGTTTGAGATTCTGGCACCATGGGGCACCTTTTACCGCACTATTTGGATTGGATTGTCAGATATTGTCATATTTGTGGTCTCTAAGGTAATTATTGAATGGGCTAATGATCGCAGCAATCTTCAGACTGCGACCCTCAACTGGAAACAAAGGATCCACTTTGTCTCTGTCCTTCCAACAAATCTCCTTCTCCCACATTTTTCGTGAGAAAAATAGAGAAGCTGAGGTTTTGTCTAAGCATGGATGCTCTATAACCCTGTGTTCGATCCACTCTCATGAATTTGATTTGATCTTCTTCTGTGTTAATGTCAGATTTCCTTCTAATGCAATACTCTCTGCTCTCTCTCGGTCGTTCATACATTCTTCTCTTTCATCATTTTGCCTTTGTTTGGTTCTATTTGCTTTGGTTTCCTCTTGACCGGTTTTGTTCTTAGTCTGATTTGATCTTTGATACGATCTTGTCTGTCTCAATTTGTTTTGCTGCAAAGGCTTTTGTCTACTCTATCGGGGTCATATGTTGGAAAGGTCGGCTCTTAGCCTGCATATTTTGTTATATATTAATGAAAGCGCTTTTTTCTTTGTAACAAAAGGTTAACAATGTAACGTGGAAAGCTAAAAATAATTAATATGGAGTAAAATAATGATTAATTATTTTATTATTGGATATTATATCATTTTTATTTAAATTTAATATAGTAAATCAATCCTTCTTTATTTTTAAAAAGGATATATATATAAAATAATCGATAGAAGTAAACATATTTTTAAATTAATTTCTAATATATTTATTTATATTTAATTGATAAAATTTTAAATTTATTTTAACATTAAATTAAATAAATAAAAATACTAGTGTTTTTCATGGTTCACGAAGGGTGGTTGACAATGTCATAGTGAAAAGCTAACAATTTATATATTTTTAAATTAATTTCTAATATATTTATTTATATTTAATTGATAAAATTTTAAATTTTAAATTTATTTTAATATTAAATTAAATAAATAAAAATACCAGTGTTTTTCATGGTTCACGAAGGGTGGTTGACAATGTAATAGTGAAAAACTAACAATTTTCTTGGTTCGGGCAGGGTGGTTGACAATGTAATAGTGAAAAGTTAACCATTGTCAATATATAATAAGTTAATGATTAATTAATTTATTATTAGATATTTTATTGTAAAATCTTTTTCGGTAATAATCACATATAATGGAACGTTGTCGACGCGTTTCGAACCAACCAGTGTGGTTCATCATCAGGACAAGGCCTTAAAGCTTTTCTTAAAGCAGCAAAAGGTCCTCTATCTAAAAAGAATAAAGACCCTAGTCAATGGTCCCGCAGTGTACGTCTTCCATTCATTCAAGGAACCACTGATAAAATTGTGAGGGTCCTTAGGAAGCATAGGGTGTCTTCGTTTTTCAAGCCCCTTAACACGATTCGCAGCTCTCTCAAATCGATTAAAGACCTGATTGACCCTAGGGATGGGAAAGGTGTCTACATCATTCCTTGTTCCTGTGGGATGCCTTACATTGGTGAAACTGGTCGATCTATAAATCAAAGAATTTCTGAACATGCTGCTGACATTAAGCATGGAAGATCTCGCTTGTCTGCCCTAGCTGAACATGCAGAAAAGACTAACCATCATATTTGCATTGAAGAGGCGAAGGTCATTGCTAGGATTGACCATTTCCATCATCGTAAGTTAAGAGAGGCCTTAGAAATCGAAAAAAGACCCCTTAATCTCAACAGAGATGATGGTTGGAACATTAGCAGGTGTTGGATACCTGCCTTATGTCCCTGATTTTCTCTAATTTTGTCTCTTTTTTTTTTTTTTTGTTAAATAATTAATTAATTAATTATTTTATTTTTACATTTATATTTATTTATTTATTTTACCTTTTTTATTTTTATTTTTATTTATTTATTTGATTTGATTTGATTTGATTTGATTTGATTTTTATTTATTTTATTTTTTATTTTTTTATTTTTATTTTTTATATTTTATTTTATTTTTATTTTTATTTTATCTTATTTTTATTTTTATATTTTTTATTTTATTTTATTTTATTTATTTATTTATTATTTATTTATTATTTATTTATTTATTTTTTATTTTTCGAAAGTTTGAAAGTTTGATATTTTATTTATTATTTTTTTACTTTTTTATTTTTATTTTTCTCTTTTTATTTTTATTTTATTCTATTATTATTTTATTATTCTATTTTGCTATATTAATTTTATATTTATATTTTATTTTATTTTTATTTTTATTTATTTATTTATTTATTTATTTAACCTCTCACTTTAATTAATTAATAAAATTGATATAAGAAATAATTATAACTAATAAGTTTACTAATTTATTAACTAAACAAATAAATTTATTAATTGGTTTAATAGTAGGAGGGAACTAGCCGTTACTAATTAAAAACATTTTAAATTATTAAAAAGTCAAACTAGCCGTTTAGAAAATGGCTAGTTTAAACATCTCTACATCTATTTAAGCTTATTGATTTGATCTGATCTCTCACCTAGTCCTGATGATGAACCACACTGGTTAGTTCGAAACGCGTCGACAACGTTCCATTATATGTGATTATTACCGAAAGAGATTTTACAATTTTATATGGATCACAGAAGCATAGATTCTAAAAATGAATACATTTTTATTTTAAAAGTGTTTTGTGATTGACAATGTAGTAGTGAAAAGCTAACAATTTTCAATATATAATATGTTAATGATTAATTAAATTATTATTAGATATTTTATTATTTTCACTGAAAATTAAGATAATAGATCAATATATATTTATTTTAAAAGTGTTTTATATAAAATAATAGATAAAAAATTTAAATTAAATTTTATAAATTTATTTATATTTAACTGATAAAAAGAAAAATCAAATTTATTTAAACATTAAATTATTTTTTATTTATTAAACATAGTTTTATTAAATAAATAAATTTTAAAATATTAAATAAATTAATATTTTAAAAATATTAAATAAGATGTGGCTACTAACGTGTCCGTAATTATTTGGTTTCTATATCATCGCTATAATTTATAAAGGTCAATATCCTTGTAATATTTGAATCGATTTTTTTAATTTTACATAATGTTATTTTCATAATTTTTTGGCCATGTGTATTTATTAAATCTAGTGAGGGAAATAATGCTTTATAAAGGTGGGGTTCAATTTAAATGTGAGAATATTTTCATAATTTTATTTGATATATAATGTATGAAATTTTTTATGAGTTTATTATTATTGGATATAATTATTAATAGGTTGATTACAATATTCTTTTACAAATTTAAAAGCATATAAATGAGAAAAAAATTGTTTACTCTTATCTCACGGTGTTTTATTCAATGAATCTTTGACATATCATCTGTGTCAATTTAAAAAACTCCTACTTTCACGGTATTATAGTTATCCATTTCTTCATTAATATTTTTTATATCTTTTTATATTTTTTCATTATCTTTGAGCTCTATTTTTTTACAAGTGTCAATATAAAAACCCTGTACCTCCTATTATATGCTCAATATATTATCTAATATTTTCCTCAATATATATCCCCTAATAAAAACTCACCTGTCATGGTATTGAGGGCGGTATTTCTCCCTCAATAAAATCTATCTATTCACTCAAATTAGGATCCTTTGACTTATTTAATAATTAATTAAATAAAAATCTAAAGTTTAAGTTATTTTTTTAAATAATTTTTTTAATATGATTTTTTTTTGCGTAGTAATAGTAATTATTATTGACTTCTATTATAAATGTAAATTGTATGATTACCATTTTCTAAAATAAATGTTACATTGTATATTTAACTATTTTGATCTCATATGTCATTTAATAATGTTTTTATTTCTTTTTTAGTGAATATGTTTTTATTAAAAAAATTTAAGCAATTTCAACCAACCATAAACTCTCTATTTCATTAAATTTGAATTAATTTCATTTTATCTCTCAATAATAAACTATGAACAATATTTCTAGAGTTCGAAATCTAGAATTTGAAATAAAAAATCCAATGCTAAATATGACCGTATCAGTTACCAAAACTACATTTTTTAATTTCTAAAACATTTTTTAAACCTATTTTACACTTTTTCAAATTTCACACCAACACTTTCAAAATCGGACTTTACATTACCAAACATTCTAATTTGCATTTTTACACGTTTCAAATTTCCAACAATACTTTCAAAATCCGATTTTACATTATCACACATTCACATCTTTCACTTTTTAAATCCATTTTGCATTTTTAGAAATCAATATCAATATTCTTAGAATATGATTTTTCACTTTGTCAACTCCAATTTCAGATTTGATTTTCAATCAAATTTAATTATATCATTCATATATTCAAAAATTGTTTACACACAATTTATAATGAGTAATAAATAAATCACACAATTCAATATATACAAATATTAAATCTCTTAAAGATAAAACATTATCATATCATATATTGGAAATTTTAAGAAAAATAACTCATTATTTAGAAAACTGATTTCATATTTTTAATATTACGTTTAGCAACAAACAAATTCACAATTTATTTAACAAATATGTATATCCATATTTTCATAATCATAACTCTTTCTAATTACACAGTTTTCTTGATCCTTATGTGTTTGTCGTTTGAATGTTTACAATTTCTAAATTTTTAACATAATAAGCAACTTTCAAGATCTCCCAAACATATATATATATAAAATTATAATTTCAAGATCTTCTAAACATTTTATATATATATATATATATATATATATATATATATATATAATGTGTTTGGTATTTCCATTACCAATATAACCTTTTATGTGCATGATGTCACAATAATCTTTTGGCAATAAGGCTTTAAATTATTTGAATTTTAATAAATAAAAATGAAAAAAATTAGATTATATTATTTTGTTAGATAGATATTCATAAATCAATTTCAAAAATATTATAATGTTGTCCAAATAATTTTTAAACTCTATGTTTCTAAAATAAATATTTCTACTTGTATGAATATCTTTATTTTTTAGCAATATTTTATTTTGTAATGATCTAATAAATTGCATGCAATAAGTTACTTGGGTTTAATTTAATTTGTTAAGAGAAATAGTTGTTATTCTCTTTAGGTTCAAAACACATGAGTAACATGTTAAAGCTATTGAAAAGAGAAATGCATATGAAGCTCATTTGAGTATATTTTTGCCTTCACTCTTACCTTTTGGATGAGAAGAAAACTAGTTACTAAAACACATAAAATTAGCATCAAAATACACAAAATTGTTACTATATATGGTTCATATTAAATATTAAATATACAACTTGATTGCAATATAAAGTCATTCACACTCTTTTGAATTTGAATATTATTATCTAATTCCTCGGGTTTCAAAAAGAAATACAATATTACTTATATATTTCTTTCCTTTCCATTTAAAATATATAAAATATCCAATTTATGACATTTTTAAACATTTTTTCTCATTAATGCTTTATAAATGAACCTTTACCAATAAATAATATATTTCATTTTTCAATTATTTATTTCCATATTAAATAAATAATAATTTTCTGTCTTTCAATAATTAAAATTCACTTATAAATATTTTCATTACAATAAAATCTAAATAAAAAAATCCAAAAATTTTGTGGCATTAAACATTAAAATAGTAAAATGATAATAATCATGCACAAAGATAGAGCATGATAGGTTTTTTTGGTTGATCTTTTCAAATAAATATTTAAACTCTAAACATTAATCCTTGTACTCCTATGACTAATAATTTATAATAGCTTGATTGAAATATAACATAAAAAAACCAATACACTAAATAAACTATTTATCATAAATATATGTTTTATAATAAAAAATATATCAATAATATATAAAAACTATATATATATATATAATTAACATATCGACTAATTTCTTCAATAACTATATCATATATATATATATATATATATATATATATATATATATATATATATATATATATATAATAATTCTTTATAGTGAATTAACATATCCACTAATTTCTTCAATAACTATATCAGATTTGAAATTTATTACAATTTTATTTCAATGTAAATAGAAACGAAAACGGTTCTAACTATCTCTTGGATTTTGATATCATGTTATTCTTTGGTTTTAGAAAATATATTTTGAATATTCTCCATAAAGCAAAATTTTAGATGGATTCCCTCTTACTTCATCACCCTCCAAAATAACTATTTTCGTTTTTTTCTCAGATATTGATCACCAAATTCATCTTAAAATGCTTTCAAGTTTTTCACAAAATTTTCTTCATTACCTTAGTATATTTATGAACAAATCAAAAACATATATTTTTTCAAAAAAAAATTGTTTGAAGGAAATATCTCGCAATGTGTTTACCTTTTTCTTGATTGGATTCCAACTTAGAATTCGCTAGCATAATTCTAAGAAATATAATGTTTAGTCATGACTAATACATTTTTTATTTGTATTTAAGATCATTTTATGGTCACCATTTTTAAATAGTGGTTTTCCTGGTTTTCCTTTTCGAGCATCTTTTTGTCATGATAAAAAATCTTTCAATTCTATTATCAACCATACATCATTATTTGACTTTAGAGAAACAAATTGCGTTTCTCGTATATTGCACGTTCTGCATATATTAAATAACGTACAAAGACTAATATGTTTTTTTACCTATATATGATTTTCTAAGGGTGGAGTGGCAACCAACCAAGTCTTTTCTGTCACTTCCATGCTGGCTTGATTAGAATATTTTTTTATTTGCATGTTCTAGAATAGAATTATTTATTTATTTATTTTTATTTTGTTCCAATTTTTTTAATAAGGATTTTCAGTTGTATTATGATGTTCTAGCAAATAATAAAGACGTGGAATTTTGATTTGCAATTATTAAAATAGATGTAGTCTAATTTAAATGAAATAGTCTTTTTCACTAGAATTTATTATAATTTGGAAATATATTTTCAAATTTTTTTGTTATTTAAAATACATTTTTTGAATGTATAAATGGATTTAGCACCATGAAAAATCTCTGGAAAATTCAAATTATAAAGATTAAACAATTTACACTCAACTTTTTAAAAATATTTGTCCGAGTTTGATTAAAATTAACCACAAAAATAGTTGTAAAAAAATCATTTCATCTATAAGTTAGACTACCTCTTAAAATATATTATAATATTTAAGCTTTAAATAATATTAATCCAAAAATACAAAGTTACTTTATTTCTTTTTCAATCTCCACTTTTAACTTAATCATTTAAATTTTAATATTAATTTCAAGTAAAATATCCAACACTCTTATCATCTTGTTTAGATTTTCTACTCTCATTGGAAGATACTTTCGAGAAAATTAGAATAGCTAAATATATGGATTGAAAACATTTAATTAAAAAAATGTAATCAAATAATAAAGGCTCAATGAAATAAGATATTATAAAATTTAATCTAAAAAAATAACAAGTAATAACCTTTGAGAAAATAATTTTATGTATAGTTTCTAATGAATTGAACTCTTCACTCTACCACTTCAGGAATGGATATGGTGTTAGGTGCGGAATGGTTGATATAGATGGGAAACTATATTACAAACCTTGAAGAAAAGTTCATGGAATCTAATTGGAAAGGTCGACACTATAAATTATATGGTGTTGAAGCTTCCAACCTCAAAATAAGATGCACAATATACGAGATCTTCAGCAAATAAAATTTTACTATTTTTAAATGGTGTGCAGCATACTGCCCACCACATTAAATGGCCGATAGCCAGATAAATAAGCTTTTCCAAAACATGATAACCTCATGGCTATCGCTTTACTTTTGTGTGGGGCTGCTCTAACTGCTCTATATATTTTCATATGTCAGACACAATAAGTGGAGTTTTTGGATGCGACAAATTTCTCGTTACACAGGTATGCTTCTGTGGTGGTGCATTGAATTTTGAAATGAGTATTTTAAGGAGCTGACACATCATACTATTCTTCCTTATTCAGCTGCTTGGCTGCTTGGGATGGTTGTGCGATATGGCAGTAGTGCAGGCTGATTTGGGCGAGAGTGTAATAGGTTCCCTTAATTATCGCGATATCGCAATCGCCTTCATTGGAAATTTAGCTGTGTTCGTTACAAGTTTTTTAAGGCGACGACTTGACCTGGAAATTGGTTCCAGGGATGTTCCTGCTACAATGACAGTCCCTAGACTAGAGGATCGGTACCCGATAAATGGCGGGTTCAGACTGACTACCTGCAAGGAAAGTCCAGAACTAGAAAATTGATTTGGAAATGCTTCTGTGCTAATGCTATCATTTCACACGCCCATATCTTCTATGTGATAATTCATGAAGTATTTTTTTATTTAGAAATAAAATTGGTTATGGAAGTGGTTCCACAAAAAAAAAAGGTTGATGGTAAAAGTATTCCAAGAATTGAAGGTTGGTTGGACAGTTTGAATAGTTACCTGTTCCTCTGAGGATAAGAGACATATCCCAGTGAGGAATGGGGGTTTTGTTCAAAGACGGAGGAGGAGAGTGGAAAATTTTCGTGAAATTTTCTGGTACTGAGTGGACTTGGGTCCTGGGGTCACAGCAGAAAATTTACTGTCTACCTGTACCTTTCAGTGGTGGAGCACGGGGGAAAGAGCAGGACATAATTTATTCTCTTGAAGGTTGGGAGGACATCAGTAGTGAACTGGAAAACTCAGATAAGTTTCTGAGAATTCAGTAAACTTAAAATAGAAACTGATTCTTTTAATAATTATGTTCACCTACTGTGCTTTGTTAGAAGCAAAGATAGTAAATTACTTGTTATAAAAACATAATTCAAATGAGGTTGAATTATGTGTACTTAGGTATTAAATTTTATGTTATTTACAGTTCTGGGAAATATCTGTGTAGTAATTTAATGTGCTTTTCCTGAATTGGTTTGCTATGAAAGAGTAGGAAAGTTTGATAATAAAGAGAATAGTATTTAGCTATAATATTTGAGAACAGTAGGTTTCTTTGTTATTTAAGTTAAGATAAAGCCATAGTAAAATGACAAATGAAATATGGAAGCACTGTAACGTACGATTATCATGATATATAATCATGTAATGGAAATAGTAGAACATTACAGTAGTACACATTTCACATTGAACATAATATATACAAATGAAAAGGTAAAGATAACAAGTGAATGGAACTATTTAGTTAATGATCAAAGCTTTATAACAGTAAAATTCAAGACAGATAGTGGCACTGTAACCTATAACGGTGGAGAAAATTTTCGGTTTCGGTCTTGAGGAGGAACCCCAAGTCCAGAACACATCGTGTCTCTGGCTACTGCTATACTTGGACAAAATCCAGGGTGGTTTGGTCACCAAAAAATAATTTGTATAGATTACTTGTTATAGAACTCTATTTTGTCACAAAAATAACAACTGTACAGAAAACCCTATTTCCATGACCAAATTGTGTACAATAATCATTTAATGCGTAAAGAGAAATAAACACCGTTGAATGGAAAAGAAATGTTGAATTGTGCCATAATATGCAGACCGGCTGAGGCTCGATACATGCAACCAATAAATGAAAACAAATGAACCAAAATTTATAATTATATGAAGCAGTAGAGCTATCATATCAAATATTTATATATGCATAACCAGAAGTCCTCAGCAACGCAGATAAGAAGTAGCATTAAATTCTTCCAACTCATATACTTATAAATTACTTCATAAAGAGCATGGCTAAATGTTCATTTCACACAGAATTTACCGAAATATTACAAACAGAAGGAAAAAAAAAAAAAAAAAACCTTCTTCCAAATTTGAGAAGCGAAGCTAAATTCCAGAATTCAGTATGGAGAGAAAACTGAGTCTTTAGTACCCAGATATTAAATATATAAATTTACACAAAATTCAGAAAGAAAACTCTGTCAAATAGCCTTCATAAGCTCGAAGGAAGGACTGTTAGGCATTAAGCCGAAAACCCTTAGGTCTTTAAAAACTAAAAACAGTTCTTCAACTAAATGGATAACTAGGCTTGACACATAGTAAGGAAAATTATACCAATCACCAGAAGTGGACGAAGAGTCCTTTAGAGATGGAATACCTGGAGAAGAAATGTTTTTTTAACCATGTCGGAAGTCGAAAACCCCAGCGTTGAACAAGAAAGGGAAATTATAGAGCTTTCAGAAGGAAACACACCTATGGAAAAGAAATAAGACAAACCATAAGCATTTAGTAAGTGTGCAATGGAGTTATCAAGTTAAAAGAAAAATTAACTCTAATGGGTATGGAAGGAAATCATAAATTATGCTTATATTAGCTATAGAAGCTACAACCCGCCATTGATTCACAAAATTCTGAGCTGAAAGTAAAACATAAAACCTATATTAGGAATGGGGAAGCATAATTATAAACAATTGCAAAGAAAGAAAAACAACCTAGAGGATACATGTATAATGGGCGATATGGTTACCATATATGGAGAAACCGCATAGAAATATCCATCGAGGAAACTAGATTCACCACCAAAAAATTATAACTTCAAAGGCATCGAGAATGCGGACTGAAAAAACCTTTATTCAGAATTCCCAAAATAAAACCAGAACTGGGAGTGAGTGAATGAGAAATTGCAGAGAGAAGAACAGAACTGAACAAATGAAGACTTGTGAAGAGAAAGAGGGTTTTACCCATAGTAGGTTTCCTGTCGTTTGACTCCACCATTGATCACAAGTTATCAGACGGAGTGTGGAGGGACAGGTGGTCATAGGAATTCGGATGCAATCTCAAATGAATCCCACAGCTGGAGTGTCATTAAAAGCACAGTACATGCCAACCTCCATTCAGCACAACAAATTTCAAGGCATTCAATGAGATCGATAAGAGTGCAACCAAAGAGAAATAATAAATGGCCTATAGTTGTAATGTATATAAATATAAGTTGAAAAATATAGGTTGTATGTGTTGGTTTAACATTCAAAAATCAACATCTTATGCCTTTCCTAATGAATTTATGTTTTGATTAAGACATTAGTATTGCAATAGATAAGGCATGGTAATTATTATGATATTGTGTAAAAAAAAAAAAAAATCGTATGTTACAAGTGGTATCAGAGCAGTGTTCGCACGCTGGGACCCTAGGGGTCATCTAAAAATTTAAGCTATGTGGATACTGATGCACAGAAAAGAAGCATAATAGGAGACATTATGAGAAGGGTTTCAACGTAACAACCACCCCAGAACACCGGGGAACCCCAATCATGACCAAAAATGAATCCTCGGATGTGGATTCAGCTGAATCTGGATCAACACCAGCAAACAAGTAGACTGTTGGAGGAACATCAACACCAAAATAGAATTATATTATACACAATGCAGAAGCTACAGGTATAAATGGTTCAGGTTCGGAGTGATAACGAACGCTTGATGCAAGAACAAGAAAAGATACCCAAGAGCCTGTTAGACAAGCAGAATGAGGGAATGGAACAACCCAGTGCTAATAGAGACATGCAGGAAGGTAACGAGTGACAAACAAGGGACTATACCACTGACAAAGTGGAAATAATCCTTTCACAGCAAAGCAACAAAAATAAAAACTAATATTAGAGTCTAGTAATGTGTCAGATCAGCAAGAAGTTAAGAAGAAAAAAGTGCAGCTTCAGGGTGAGTTTCGAAAAATAAAACCACCTACATTTGATGGGGAAGCTGAGGAAGTGGTTGAGGCTTGGTTGATAAACATGAATAAATATTTTCAAGTGTATGAGTATAACAACAACCTAAAAGAAAAATTGGCCATATATCAGTTGAGAGAAAGATCCACCCTGTGGTGGGAGGTAGTAAAGAACGTTCGCAGCATTGAAGACCAAGATGTTTCATGGGAATCGTTCCAGCAATACTTTAAGGATAAGTATTTAGCAGAACATTTTTATGATGAGAAATCTAAAGAATTTCATGAATTGAAGCTAGGGCAGATGACCATGGACGAATATATTACCAATTTCACCTCTCTGTTAAGATATGTACCATACCTTAGGGATGAAAAGGCTAAGGTTCAAACATTCCTGAGTAGTTTTCCAACCCGTATGAAGGAACGGATTGAGTTCGTAAATCCTAGAACCATGGATGAAGCCATTCGTAAGGCACGAATGTGCTACCGTCAGTCCAAGGAAAAGGGGAAAGTGGGAAAAAGTTGGTAGCCAAAAAAAGGACAGAAAAATAGCTCAAACTTCAAGGGTGCCAATAATAATAATTTTAAGAATTCTGCACGAAGTTTCGTAAGCAAGAAGTTGATGGCCAATTGAAGAGAGGCCTACAGAGGCTTCTAGAAAACCTAAGCAAGGGAAAGTGTCCAAGCCACCTCTGCAGTGTTGGGGGTGTGGTGAGGCACATTATTATAAAAATTTCCCATAGAGAGTGAGAAGTGAAACAATTACAAATTTTCAGGAGGCTTCTACAGTAGGTGATGTGGCTTGAAACATACCTCATATCAACGTAGCGTTGGAGGATTGACAGGTTGATTATTAGCCAACAATGATAGAGTTGGAAGGTAAGTTACTGTCTCAAACTGTTTCTATTTTGGTAGACCTAGGTGCAAGTCTAAGTTATGTTAATCCCAAAATAGTGGAAGTATGTAAATTACAAGGACAAAAATTCCAAAATCCTTGGTTGGTACAGCTAGTCACAGGAGAAAAAAGAAAATTAATTGCCAAAATTCCAAACTGCACTTTGGAAATTGCAGATCAGTAGTTAAACATGGACCTGAACATATTTCCATTAGGGTCCTATAATGTTTTTTCTGGGTATGGGTTGGCTAGAAAAACATTGGACCTTGGTGAACTTTAAAGAAAAGATTATTTATTACATAATGCAAGACAGTACATGCAAAGATATTTAGGTAATCAATAAACCCTACAGCTACGTCATATTATAGCATCCCAAATGAATAATTGTATGAGGAAGGGATGTCAGATTTATGTTATCCAAGTGGGATATGCCGAATACAAGGAGAGATTCCCTATGATGGAAAACATACCAATGATACAAGATTTCATGAATGTCTTTCCGAATGATATACGTGGATTACCACCAAGAAGAGATATTGACTTTACCATTGAATTAATGCCAAGAGAATCACCTGTGTCAAGGGATCCTTACAGAATGAGTGTTCCAGAATTCCTGGATAAATTTGTACTCATATTTATTGATGATATTTTAATATATTCTAAGAACCAGGAAGAACATAGAGAACATCTAAGGATTGTGCTGGAAATGTAAAGAAAACACCAGATGTATGCTAAGTTCAACAAATGTGATTTCTTTGAAACAGAAATCCAGTACTTACGCCATGTCATTTCAGTAGAAGGGATTGTTGTTGACCCATAGAAAATCAAGACAATCATGGAATGGCGAGTACCCCAAAATGTGGCGGATATCCGATCCTTTATGGGATTGGCTGGGTACTATCAAGGATTCATTGAAGGATTCCCCAAAATTTCTTTTCCAAACACCTCCTTGCAGAGAAAAGGAAAAGTCTTTAAGTGAAATAATGAGTGCCATAATAGTTTCGAGAGGTTGAACTAGCTATTGACCTGTACACCAGTGGTGAGGGTAGCTAACCCCAACAAAGAATTTGAAGTTTGTATTGACACCTGTAAAGAGGATGTTGGGGCAGTTTTATCACATGAAGGAATGGTAGTGGCATAAAAGTGAAGAAAATTAAAAGAGCATGAGAAAATATATTCAACCTATGATCTAGAGTTAACAGCAGTAGTACATGCACTCCGGGTATGGAGACACTACCTGCTGGGAAAGAATTTTGTACTAAAGATGGATCATAACAGCCTAACTAGTTATTTTAAACAAGTTGATTTAAACTCCCGGAAAGAAAGATGTAATGCCTTCCTAAGTGAGTTTGATATGGACATCCAACATGTGAAGGGTAAGGAAAACCACGTGGCAGACGCCTTAAGTACAAAGCTGCATTGTATTTATAAGCTCTACTATAATTAGCTTGAATGAAATTTATTGGATCAAGTGAAATAGGAAGCACAGAAGGATCCTGAATACCAATTCCTATGGCAGCAAATGGAAGAGGTCAAGAAGCAAGGAAACACTTCTGAATATGGATTTAATAAAGAAAAAATGCTAACCTTTAGAGGAAAGTTGTATGTACCAAACCGTGTGGACCTAAAGGAGCTAATCATGAATGAATATCATCGAAGTAATTATGCAAGACACCCAAGATACCAGAAAATGTTAATTTCTATTACAAAAATATATTTCTGGCCTAGTATGTGTAGAAACATTGCTGAATATTTAAACAAATGTTTGGAATGTCAACAGGTCAAGGTGGAGCATCGACACCCCGCAGGATTGTTGCAACCCATACCAGTACCTGAATGGAAGTGGGAGGTTATATCCCTAGACTTCATTACGAGTTTACCATGGTAAAAGAGGCACAATGAATCCATCATGGTGGTTATTGATAGGTTGAGTAAGTCTGCACATTTTATACCAATACAGTCTACTTACAAGACTGTGCAAATAACAGATATTTTTATGAGAGAAATATTCAGACTGCACGACATTCCAAAGACTTTTATTTCGGATAGAGATGTGAAGTTTACTTCAACATTTTGGAAAACTTTTTTTACAGGTCTGGGGACCCAAATAAACTTTAGCACTGCTTATCATCCCCAAATGGATGGTCAGACAGAACGGGTAAACCAAGTTTTGGAAGACATGTTGCACATGTACGTGATGCAACAACCAACCAAGTGGGAAGATTATTTACACCTGGTTGAATTTGGTTATAACAATGGTTATCAGGAGTCCCTTAAGATGAGCCATTTCAAAGCTCTATATGGGAGGCAATGTCGCACACCCATAAATTGGAGCATCCCCGAAACGAAATTAATGCTGGGACCAGAAATGCTGGCTGAAATGGAATCAGAGGTAAACATGATCAGGAAAAACTTGAAAGTTGCACAATATGGAAAGAAGATATATTAAGATGAGAAGAGGAATTATTGAGATTTCAAAGTGGGCGATCATGTGTATGTGAGGATCAAACCCAAGAACAGTACCTTGAGGTGGGCCTCTTGTGCCAAGTTAGCCGCTAGGTTCTGTGGACCCTTCCAAATTTTGGAAAGGGTAGGACATGTGGCATATCAGTTGGCTTTACCCAGCCACATCCGGGTACACAATGTGTTTCATGTGTCCCTGTTAAAGTGATATGTGCATGATCTGAAGCACGTAATTCATTGGCAGAATATTAAGGTATGATAGAATTAGAGAATCCTAACTAGAAGCATGAATTCTTTATGAGAATTTGATAGGAAAATTTGTTGTTTGCAGGTAGAGCTGGACGACCAGTTTCTATTCAAGCCTCAACGAATACTCGACAGGAGAGAAATTATGCTCCGGAAACGAGTCATCACCCAGGTGAAAGTGCAGTGGAAGCACTTCATCTCGGATGAGGCTAATTGGGAAGATGAAGGTTTTGTGCGCGAGGCTTACCCACAACTATTTTCTGAGCTGGAGTGAAACACCGAGGATGGTGTTACTTCCAAGGGGGTAAGTTGTAACAGCTGAATTTGGCATTAAATAGTTGTTAACTAGTAATCTGACATTTTAGTTATTACTTCTTTTAAAAATAAAACTGAGACAATTGTCATTTCTGGAAAAATTATTATTTTTTTATTTAGAAATAAAATTGGTTATGGAAGTGGTTCCATAAAAAAGAAACTAAAAATGATGATGGTAAAAGTATTCCAAGAATTGAAGGTTGGTTGGACAGTTTGAACAGTTAACTGTTCCTATGAGGATAAGAGACATATCCCAATGAGGAATGGGGTTTCTGTTTAGATATGGAAGAGGAGAGTGGAAAATTTTCCTGAGTTGGTAGAGACCAGTGGAAATCTCTTAGCAATTCCTGAAATTTTCTCATACTGACTGGACTTGGGGTCCTGAGGTCACAGCAGAAAGTTTACTGTCAACCTATACCTTTCAGTGGTGGAGCATAGGGGAAAGAGAAGGACGTAATTGCCTCTCTTGAAGGTTGTGAGGACATCAACAATGAACTGTAAAACTCAGATAAGTTTTTGAGTATTCAGTAAACTTAAAATAGGAACCGATTCTTTTAATAATTATGTTCACGTACTGTGCTTCATTAGAAGCAAAGACAATAAATTACTTGTTATAAAAACATAAGTCGAATGAGGTTTAGTTCTATGTACTTAAATTTCAAGTTATTTACAGTTCTAGGAAATATTTGTGTAATAATTTAATGTGCTTTTCTTGAATTAGTCTACTCTAAAAGAGTAGGAAATTTTGATAATAAAGAGAATAGTATTTAGCTATACTATTTAAGAACAGTAGGTTTCTTTGTTATTTAAGTTAAGGAAAAGCCATAGTAAAATGATAAATGAAAGATGGAAGTACTGTAACGTACGAATATCATGATATATAATCATGCAATCGAAACAGTAGAACATTATAGGAGTAAACATTTTGCATTGAACATAATATATACAAACGGAAAGGCAGAGATAGCAAGTGTATTTATTTAATGATCAAAACTTTATAACAGTAAAACGCATGATAGACAGTGGCACTGTAACCTATAACGGTGGATAACACTGTCGGTTTCGGTCTTGAGGAGGAACCCCAAGTCTAGAACACATCGTGTCTCTAGCTATTGCTATACTTGGACAAAATCTAGGGTGGTACGGTCACCAATAAACAATTTGTATAGACTACTTGTTATAGAACTATATTCTGTCACAAAAATAACAACTGTACAGTAAACCTTGTTTCCACGACCAAATAGTGTACAATAATCATTTAATGCGTAAAGAGAAATAAACATTGTAGAATGGAAAATAAATTTTGAACTATGCCATAATACGTACACTGGCCCGAGGCTCAGGACATGCAACCACTAAATGAAAACAAATAAACCAGAATTTACAATTATACGAAGTGGTAGAGCTATCATATCAAATATATATGCACAACCAGAAGTCCCAAGTAACATAGATAAGAAGTAACATAAAATTCTTCCAACTAATATACTTATAAATTACTTCATAAAGAGCATGGCTAAATGTCCATTTCACAAATAATTTACCGAAATATTACAAATAGAAGGAAAAACAAACCCTTCTTTCAAATTTGAGAAGCGAAGCTAAATTCTAGAATTCAGTATGGAGAGAAAACTGATCTCGAGTACCCAGATTATTAAATATATAAATATACACAAAATTCGGAAATAAAACTCTATCAAATAGCCTTCATAGGCTCGAAGGAAGGATTGTTAGGCATTAAGCCGAAAACCCTTAAGTATTTACAAACTAAAAACAGTTCTTCAACTAAATGGATAACTGGGCTTGACACACAATAAGGAAAAGTCTACCGATTTCCAGAAGTGGACGGAGAGTCCTTTAGAGATGGAATACCTGGAGAAGAATTTTTTTTTCTAACTATGGCAGAAGTCGAAAACCCCGACATTCAATGAGAAAGGGAAATGACAGAGCTTTCGAAAGAAAACGCACCTGCAAAAAAGAAAGAAGACAAACCATAAGCATTTAGTAAGTGCGCAGTGGAGTTAGCAAGTTTAAAGAAAAATTAACTCTAATGGGTATGGAATAAAATCATAAACTTATGCTTATATTACCTATAGAAGCTAAGAATCGCCATTGATTCACAGAATTCTAAGCTGAAAGTAAAACATGAAACTGGTATTAGGAATGAGGAAGCATAATTATAAACAATTGTGAAGAAAGCAAAAAAACCTAGCGGATACATGTACAACTGGGCAGTATGGTTACCAGTTATGGAGAAAATGCGTAGAAATATCCATCGAGGAAACTGGATTCACCACCGAACAATTATAAATTCAAAGGCATCAAGAATGCGAACTGCAAAAACCCATATTCATAATTCCCAAACTAGAAACAGAATCGGGACTGAGTGAATGAGAAATTGCAGAGAGCAAAACGAAACTGAAAAATGAAGACTTATGAAGAGCAAGAGGGTTTTACCCATAGTAGGTTTCCCGTCGTTCGACTCTGTCGTTGATCACAACTGATCGGACGAAGTGTGGAGGGACAGATGGTCATAGGAATTTGGATCCGATCTCAAATGAATCCCACAGTTGGAGTCTCATTAAAAGCACTGTACATGACAGCCTCCATTTGGTACAAAACATTTCGAGGCATTCAATGAGGTCGATAAGAGTGCAACCAAAGTGAAATAGTAAATGGGCTATAGTTGTAATGTATATAAATATAAGTTGAAAAATATAGGTTGTATGTGTTGGTCTAACATTCAAAAATCAACATCTTATGCCTTTGCTAACGAATTTATGTTTGGATTAAGACATGAGTATTGCAATAGATAAGGCATGGTAATTATTATGATATTGTGTAAAAAAAAAAAAATATTTCCATATGTTACAATTTGTTTCCATTGATGTCAAGTCCAAGTCATTGATGTTAATAAGTGTTAAGTTCAGGGGGATTCTGGTAATTGTGTCATCATGGTTGTGTTAATGTGTGTTGCTAACCAACTTGAGGTGAAGGATGGAGGTTATATATTTGAAGGAAAATCTTCTTTAGTTTCTTAGAGAAAATAATAAAACTAATTTATTGGTTAGGTTATTATCTTTGAGACCTTTCCAACAATATAATGTACTTTATTTAACTCCCAATGAACGCCAACAAAATCAAGTTTGAATTTTTGTGGTTCGAAGTAGGGTTCCAAAAAATTGTGGTTCCACATATGCCAAAATATGGACCCCCGTCCATCATTGAAATTTTAAAATGCCTGTGAGGACAAAATCATGTCATTTCCATTTGATCTGATAAGTGGGCGGGATCTAGTTAGTGTGATCATGAAGGTGCACATTTGTTTAATTTCACAAGTGACAAAATATAGAACCACCCCATTCATTAAATGTTAGGTAGACAGGAAGGCCTTGGGATGATTCCCAACATTTTTATCAGGAAAGGGTTAAAGTAATAAACATCTAACAAAGTTTGGAGAGGGCATGATACCAATAGTGGACCCTAAACAAGTGGTAGGACTGGACTAGTTTGTGAGGTTAAGAAAGTAGTTCTTAATTAAGGCATAAGATACCCAAATCATGGATTAGATTTAGTCTCGAACTCTTATTAAGTATCCATAATCAGAGATTAACCCTAATACCTAGCAACACAAGCATATCTGTATGTAAATTTTAATTTCCAAAATGGCCTAGGTAGTCAGAACCATGAGGACATGGCATATAAGTGACCGAGATGACATGATGCAGATTTTGTGGCTAAGCAGATAAAGTGGCACACTACCAACATGACACATGGTAGATGGAATGAACCATTTTGTGTAGCCAAGTAGCATTTTTTCGAGTGACACGAGGCACCACTAGAGGATGCCATGTGGAAGGATGACATCACCATGAGGATAGTATGATCACAACAAGACTTGAGAGAGGAAGGGTGACATGGCAATGGTTGATTATTTGATGATGATGAGTTTTCAGCTAATCTAGTGGAGTTACATGGCAAGATATTTGGCCATGAATGATTTATCTTATAGGCCACTTAACTTAGGCTTAAATTTCCTTAATTATGGATTAGCCTTAATCCCTAAAAGTGTAGCCTTCAGTGTATATGAAGTTCGATTTATGAAAGGGTTTGGGGACCCTGGAATAATATTACACGGTTTAGAGGTACATGTTTGATAGTGGATTAAATGTTTTATAGGTACACATGACATATTAGTTGACATCACAGTGACATGGAAAGATTCACGGGAGCACTCATAAATTACCTAGTTATTTTGTTCATCAAGTTTTAATTTAAACTAATCATGGATTATCCTTAATCCCTGGAATCGTAGCCCATATGGTTTTCAAATATGTGGTTAACTAAATTATCCTAGGGATGGAAGAACAAATATGGGAAGTTCGATGGTAGTTGACGAGAAAATTCAAAACAACACAATAAAGAATATGGTTTCGAATATATCTAGAGTTTTAGGAAAGTTGAGGGCAAGCAACGGTTTTGTAATAAATATAGAATTTATAGAGTACAATTATATCATATGGTTTTATATCCAAGCCCAAAAGAGCCAAGGGATTAAGTTATATCTGAGGAGTGCCGACCATATTTCCAGCCAAAAAAATTATAATACAAGTTATTTATCATCCCTACTATATTCGATTGATCTAGTAGATATAAATAAGAGAAAGAGATTGGTGGTTTCCTTGTGTGGAGTAAAATATTCAATCATGAAGTAATTTTTGTGAAAAGGGTTATATGTGGTATTCTATGGCATAAAGGAATAAATAAAAGAACTGAAATCAAGTCTATTGGAGACATGTAATTGTAGAAGGTTATTACAGAATGTATGTGAAGATGAAAGGAGGAGTGGGAGTAGGAATTGAATCAAAGAATAGGGTAGTTGCATAAATAACTCCTATGGATCTATGTTTGAAAATGGTATGAAAAAAGGAAATGGTTAGAGTCTGTAAAACATTAGGGAGTTGGTGCTCCCTTCATGTTAGAGCCTGTAAACACCAAGAATTTAATGCTTCTAAAGGTTGGAGAATATAAAATATTGGGGATTTAGTGCTTCCTTTGGGTTGGATCGAGTAAAGAGAAAGGAGTCGATGATTCCTTCAAGTGGATGCTTGTAAATTTAGGTTATGGGTGTCTCCTTCTAGTTGGAGCCAAGAAATTTGATGTAACAACAGGTTGCATCCTACAAAAATATTCAAACATAAGTTTTGTAGTTTTCTCCCTTTATGGTTTTCCACATAAATATCAATTTCTCACATGTGTATGTTGTTTAATTTATGATGTTTTTTTCTGATTAATCTATTGTTTATAGGATCATGCAGATATGTCTTACTAAATTCCCCTACTTAACTTTACCATCTCAAAATTTATCAACTCAAAACCCATTTTTATAACATCAAAATAAAAAACATACCAAAACCCACTTATATTAAATGTTCTACAATTTTTCCAACCTATTACACAATTTTAGTAGGTTGGGATCGGGAAGGCCAGTTAAATTGGAGGTCATGATGATTTAAATAAATTCCCAAATAAGGTCGGGGTCGATTGCTACGTGAATTTTCGGAGTTTGTTGAAGGTTGGGTTCTCGATGTTTCTTTCTTAGTTGGGGTAGTCGAAGGTCAAACTCCACTTTACACCTCAATTCATCTCGACCTAAATTTGATCCAACCTCTATTTTTTGCAGGGTTCACATCAAATCCCCACTCTCACTTCCTAGATAATATTTTTTAAGGTCAAAGACCAGATCATCTCAAATGCACAAACCATCAGTCCATTGAATCCATTTTTAAGTCAATTCTCCTATAATGTGTGACTCAATGTTGAGAAATAATTTAGGATTGGAACTTAAATACATGGTTGGGCTCATTCTTTCTTTACCAATTTAGACAATGAATCAATATTTCATGTTGTTTGGATTTAATTCAAGTTATAGTTACACTTCTAGATCAAATTTATCTTGATCATCAAATAGGGAAATTACTTTCTTGATGATCCTTTTGGGTGTTTCTCATACCTTTGACCATTCTCCATCTGTACAAGATCAAACAAATATATTTACCTGGGATATGACTCCAATGTGACTGCAAAGAACAAAAATTAGTGTTCCAACGCCTCTATGATCCACCTTAAAACCTTAGGTGATTTCTCCATTTTGTACAAAGTTTACTTCAGCCCAATTTAACACTGATTCCCCTTTGCATAAGGAAACCAATTCATAATCAATGAAATTTAATAATGTTCTTTCACCAACTCCTTTAATCATTTTTAAATGGCTCTAAAATTATTCTTATAGATACATAGATATACTCTATCTATAGGCTCTATTATTTCACATTCTTCTTTCCATTATTTAGTTTTGTGTTGTGAAGTTCATAGGAACTTCAAATTATTTGATCTTATTCCCTCATCAAAAAATCAAAATCGTCCTTTGATGTAATTATCCCTAACTTTTTCAATTGAAGGCTTACCTTCATACAAGTAATTCTTGATATAGAATTCTATAGAAGAATTTTTATGCCCTTTTCTCATAGTGAACTCTTTCTTCCTGTTTCACACACATGCTTCATATGTACTCCACTAGATCATTTTGAATCCTTCGTAATATTTTTTCTTCTTCGGTAATAGAATTCCTTTCTATCCATCATCTAATATCACTCAACATGTTTAGATTTATAATTATATAAACCATTTTAAAACAATCATAAACTAGAAAAACTTACTTCATTAAGGAAATTGTACATATACACAACCTTAGAATCCTTGTTTTGATTTACACTCTCTTGTGGCCAAATTTCTCCCTTAATTTTCCATTCTCTCTATTGACCAAAATGTTACACTATTTGGCCATTAGACATCTCTTAGATTTAAATTCCACATATAGATAAACATCAATACATATAAATTAGCTTTATATCCTATCCATTCTCCTGATATCACTCCTACGATTCTACAATATCTACGCCACAGTCCTATTTAAATTATTCCTATTAGGGAAGATTATATTACATTCATATATTCCATCCTAATCTTCGTCAATATCGTATAGTAATGAATCAACCTATCTGGAACTCATAAAAGTATCAACTTAGAAAAATACAATTTATTTACATAGAATAATAATAATTCTTCTCAAAAATAAAGACTCCCTCTTAAATCTTCTGTTCTCAAATTTTGATTGTCTTGAAAGATCTAATGCTCCCACATCAAACTCCCAAAATGGGAAATTGTATGGCCTCATTTCATCATGTTGTTGTCCAATTTCATTTATTGTTTGCATCTTCATTTTTCCTGGTTTCTACACTTTGTTTTGTAGTCTTCCATTTACTTTACTGAAGCATTCTTGTACACTCATCTATCCTTTTATTGGTGTTTTTTGATGACATTATCATCTACAACATAACATGGGACACTAACCTTCATCATGTTGACTAGGTATTGCAACTACTCCAAGATCATAAACTAATTTTCAAATTTTTGAAGTGTTCCTTTGACATGGAAGAATTAGAGTATTTGGGAGACATGTTGGGTCGTGAAGGAGAGAGGGTTGATATGAAGAAGATTTATTCAATGCAATATTTTCCCCAGTCAAAAAATTTGAAGATTTTAAGGGGTTTCTTGAGTCTCTCAGGATACGATCACAAATTTGTATGCAAGTACAGATGCATTGCTCGACCCCTCACTAACATTCTCAAGAAAAAATCGTTTCTCTAGACTAACTTAGCTCAATATGCCTTCTTGGCTCTCAAATAGGCCATGTGCTCCACTTCAATATTGGCACTACTAGACTTTACAAAACCTTTTGTGATTTAATTTGATGCTTTAGGTATGGTAATTGGCACAATATTAATGCAAAAGGTATACCATTGGCTTACACGAGTCAACAACTAAGTGTAAATCATATGTGTCAATCTAGATATGATAAAGAAATGATGGCCATATTGCATGCAGTAGACACTTGGAGACCATATTTATTGGGGCATCGCCTCTAAATATGCACTGGCCATCATAGCTTAAAATATTTTGTCGAGCAATGTCTATCATCTCCACAGAAAAATAAATGGCTCGCAAAAATGTTGGGATATGATTATGATTTAATTTACAATAAGGGGCATGACAATGTAGTTCTTGATGCCTTATCGCACCAATTTAAGGATGAGGGCACCCTTTTATCCATATCTCTAGCTATACTATATTGGATTGAAGAAGCATATCATGAATGGTTCTCCCATCCCTCTATGCTCCATCTCATTAATAGATTACAAGAAGATCCTAATTCCTCAAAGGATTACACTTGGAAGGATTAAGTTATAAACTATAAAGATCAAGTAGTGCTATCCCCAACCTCCACCCTCAAAACCCGCACCTTGGAAGAGCTGCAATCCTCTCTAGTTGTAGGACTTTCAGGATTTCAAAAGACTTATGCACGAGCACGCTGCTCTTTCTTTTGGATAGGCATGAAGAAAAACAATATTTCTTTTGTAGCTAAATGCAATGTATGCCAACACAACAAAGGGGAAATGATCAATCTATTGGCAACCTTACAACCCTTGCCACTCCCTACTTTTTTTTGGACATATGTTTACATTGATTTCATTACAAAGCTCCCAAAGTGAGGAAAAAAAACATTTATCATGGTGGTTGTTGATATACTTTCCAAATATGATCATTTTGCACTCTACCGCACCCATTTACCCCAACATTTGTGGCTCACGTTTTCATGGACCAAATATTCAAATTGCATAGCATGCGAACTTCCATTATGTCAGATCAAGACCAAACTTTCACGAGAAAATTTTGGTAGGAATGTTTCAAGCTACAGAGCATGCAACTCCAACATAGTACAACTTATCATCCCCAAACCGATGGTCAAATAGAAGCAGTCAAAAAATGTTTGGAGACTTATTTGTGGTTCTTCACTTCAAATAAGAAACAAAAATGGGTATAGTGGTTGCCTTTATCCAAATGGTGTTATGATACTAACTATCATGAAGCCACCAAGATGATGCCATATGGGTAAATGTATGGAAAAATCCCACCATCACCAGCTTGTTATATCCCGAATCTTCCAATGTATAGGCAGTTGATCAAATCCTATAGAACTGTGTCGATGTGGTCGCTCATCTCGAAGATAATATACATCAAGATCATAATATAATGAAGGAATAGGTCGACCAACATTGTTAAAATACGTAATTTCAAGTAGGTGACCAGGTGCTCCTATGACTCCAAACTTATAAGTATGCCTCTCTAAGAAAAAGGCATGCCAAAAACTAGCACCAAAATTCTATGGGCCTTATCAGATACTCTAGCTTATAGGAGCAGTCGCTTACAAACTAGCCCTGACAACTACTTCAAAATCCCACCAAGTCTTCCATGTATCCTGCCTCAATAAATTTGTGGGGAAAAATTCTTTGGTTAAAACAAGTCTTCCAGAATTGGATTAGGTTCACTTTGGCTTCAACCCGAACAGGTCCTCGATACTTGTGAAACAAACCTTCACAGTTACACGATCAAGGAATTCCTCATCAAATGGAAAGAAACTTGTCTAGAAGATGTGACATGGGAACCAACCACTATTCTTCAACAATTTATGCAGCTTCACCCTTGAGCATAAGGATAATTTTTATGGGGTGGGGGCATGTTAGGGTCTAACCTTAACTCCTTAATATAGGTAATAAACCCAAGGGGCCTAATCAGAGTCATAGTTAGTTAGTTGAGTCAATACAACCCGTAAGAGGTTATCTGCATTAATAATAAATGTAAATGGTTGACCCACATTATAAAAAATGGACTAAAATTAGTTATAAATAGGTCATAGTTAATAAATAAAGTGGTTAACCTGTATTATGCAAGGCACCACTAGTTCTTAGTGTTATGGATGTCAGAAAGTTATAAATATTCTTAAATAACGAGGGAAGAATTATTCAATTTTATTATAATTTAGCTATGATTTGTTTGAGGTTGTCCCCTCAAATAGGCAAGTGAACATTGTATTCTTATTCTAAATAATAAAATATCTTTGCAAATTGTCTCAATTCATGTGATATTTTCATCTTACTGGTAATTTTGCTTTGTATTTCACACATTTTGGTATTCTTGTAGGTCAAGTGCATAGAAAAAATTCCCAAGGGTTAGGGGTGGAGGTGGTTTATTCTCCAAGAAGCCCTTGATAGGTGGGTGGAGACAGGACAATTACTCAAGGTATTGGTGAAGAAACTTTGAAGCATCCATGGTTGTTTTTGGGCCTGGTGATCTCTTAACTGGTTTTTGCAGGATAACGTTAGCCTGAGGGTGGAGGTGGTTTAATATTTGGGAATCCCTAGTTTTTATGTCTTGAGGTCCCACTTTCATTCTTGGAATATGGCATGGGGGTGATTGGCTAAAAGAAATATTTGGTTTAACCTAATCTATGGTCGGGTGGTACATGGAGGTCCCTGATTTGGTTGGCTTTTACATCGGTTAATAAGAGATATTTTCCTATTGTAATCTATTATCATTTGTGCATGTTATTATGGTGATTTTATGGTTGTTATGTCATGGTTAGTAATTTGGTTATGTTCTAGTTATAAGCATGGATTTTCAATGTACTGTAGCTATGTCTTGTTCAGGATTTGATGGTTAATGAATACATGGGCTAGAAATTTTTATTGTGGCTATTATGGGATGGAATTAGACCTTCTTGGTGATTCTCAGATAATTTTCAGACTCCTATGTTCAGATACGCATTCATGACATGTAAATTACATGTTCCCCATATGTTTGACAAAATGGTTGTCATGGTTAGGCTTGGCTAGGTCAAGTTTTTTATTCAAGTTTATATGTTTAGCATTGTCATTAAGTTATTTATTATTCTAGAAAGTCTCAGGAAGTTCTGGGTAGTGGTATGGATGTTGGCCTGGAATTGTGTCTCGGATCTCAACATCGCATGCACTGAAATGACGATTTTCCGTCACAACCGCACCTAGGTAGGCTTGCGCATGCATTTGTAGGGTCACAACCACACTCATGCATGCTTTTGCATACAGTTAGGGTGTTAAGTAACTGAAAGAGAAATTTATCTCACGGTTTGGTCACATCAGGTGGTCCTTTGGTCCCTAAGTGTCATGTAAACCTTGTAGGATGTTAGGTTATGGTCAGTAAGTTTCAGTAGTTGGCCCCACTTCCATAACTAAAGCTTGGAGGTTAGGTCATGTCATAGTAACTCTCTGTCTCATGTTTATCCTGGCAGACCGGTGAAATTGGGTAAATGTGGGAGGGGTGGTTACATAATCTAATATAATTGGATTGGTTGTTTTATGGATGAAACATGTTATATATTGTATTGTAACACTATAAATAGATAATATATTGAAAAACCTTTCTAGTTTTTGTTTCTAGCGTAAAATATCTTGTTAATATGTGTATGTCGCATTTCATATTTTCTATTTTTTATTAAGTGTTTCTTTATTTCGATTAAATGTATAGGGTTCAAAACCTACATTTGGTATAATGTTAGTTTGGATTCAAGAGAATTATTTTGTGGAAAATGGTTTTGGCTCAAGAATATGGAGAAATTTGTTACAATGAAGATTCGTGGTATCAATTCTTCTGGTGAAATTAAATGGAAAGAAATTTTAGCTTTTGGAAGCTCAAAGTGGAACATATGTTGGTGGAAAAAGATCAATGGATCACTATGAATCTATGTACTACATTGAGGAGGATGTCAAAAAAAGACCACACCAAGTTGGATAAGTTGAAAAAATCACAAGAAAGTTGTGTCTCTTAGATTAAATATTATTATATGTTTTGGTATAGGCTATAATGAATACATTTAGGAACAAGTTAGGGGATTTGTATCAATTTAATTCCATATTGAAGAAATTTTCCCTAAAAAAGAGTCTATATAACCTAACGATGAAGGATGGGGACCTAATGGTTGAACATCTAAATTCTTTTAATACGTTGGAAATTCACCTTATTTGTTGATATTAATATTTCAAATGAGTATTAGAGTATTATTTATTTATTTTCTTTACCATACTTGTGGGATAAGCTATTTGTTTCCATAGTTAGTAATGAAACAATGTTAAGTTTCTATGAAATAATCTCTCATTCTTTCTTTTTTTGGAGAAGATGAGAAGGGAAAAATGGAAATTTAGAGTGCGCATACATTATCCATAAGAGGATGCACCTAGAGTAGAAATAAAAATAAGTCTTCAGGTGGAAGATTTAAATCTAAAGAAATATCGAAATCTCTAGGAAATGTTTTGAAGGTATATTGGATATGGAAAGGAATGGAATTATAGGAAAAATTATTGATCCAAAAAGTATTGAGAAAGAGAAGGGATACAATTATTCTCCTTATATAGAAGAAAAAATATCCTTGTATGAAGGAGGGGATTTGTACTTGACCTACTTAAGCACACATGTAGATCATGAGACATGGATAATCAACTTAGGAACATATTTTTCATATCACTCTTCACAGGGAGTGGTTTTGAGAGTGTGAAAGGTATGATGTTGGTGATGTTTTCTTAGAATATGAATTGAAAACCTAAAGCGTAGGAAAAGGAAAATTCAAGTTGAAATTCATGGATGGAAGGATTAGTATAATCCTTGGTGCTTTGTGCATCCTAGGATTGACCAAGAATTTATTTTCTATAAGCAAGATGAGTGATGCAAGTTGAAAAATAGTGTTTGAAAAGGATACTTGTAGGATGGTTTAAGGAGAAATTGTATTATTGAGGTATGTTTAGAATGTAACTATATATAAGAAGCTAGAAATCACTATTAGTGATGGGTGAAAAGGTTTTGTTATTCCATGAGTGGAGAAGAAAACAAAAAGACTCTAATAGTCTCTGGAAAAAAGTCTATGTTTTGGCATCAAAGATTGGGACATATCTGAGAGAAGGGCCTTTACGTACTACATGGTAATGGTATGATACAATATATGTCTACCTTCTCTTGGGTCTCTCAGGATACGATCACAAATTTGTCTGCAAGTACGGATGCATTGCTCGACCCCTCACTAACATTCTCAAGAAGAAATCATTTCTCTAGACTAACGTAGCTCAATAGGCCTTCTTGGCTCTCAAATAAGCCGTGTGCTCCACTCCCTGGATCTTCCAGAGTATAGGAATTTTATCAAATCCTATAGAACTGTGTCAATGTGGTCGCTCATCTCAAATATAATATACATCAAGCTCATAATATAATCAAGAAATAGGCCGACCAAAATTGTTCAAAGAGGTAATTTCAAGTAGGTGACCAAGTGCTCCTATGAATCCAAACTTATAAGTATGCCTCTCTCAAAAAAAGGCCTGCCAAAAAATAGCACCAAAATTATATGGGCCTTATCAGATACTCTAGCTTATAGGAGCAGTCACTTACAAACTAGCCCTGCCAACTACTTCAAAATCCCACCTAGTCTTCCATGTATCCTACATCAATAAAGTTGTGGGGAAAAATTATTTGGTTAAAACAAGTCTTCTAGAATTGCATTAGGTTCACTTTTGCTTCAACCCGAAAAGGTCCTCGATACTTGTGAAACAAACCTTCGTAGCTACACGATCAAGGAAGTCCTCATCAAATGGAAAGAAACCTATCCAGAAGATGTGACATGGGAACCAACCACTATTCTCAAACAATTTATGTAGCTTCACCCTTAAGGATAAAGCTCATTTTTATGGGGGGGGGGGGGGGTGGGGCACATGTTAGGGTCCAACCTTAACTCCTTTATTTAGGTAATAAACCCAAGGGGCCTAATCAGAGTCATTTTTAGTTAGTTAAGTCAATAAAGCCTGTAAGCAGTTATCTGCATTAATAATAAATGTAAATGGTTAACCCACATTATAAAAAATGGACTAAAATTAGTTATAAATAGTTCATAGTTAATAAATAAAGTGGTTAAACCGTATTATGCAAGGGACCAATAGTAGTTAGTGTTTTGGATGTCATAAAGTTATAAATAGTCTTAGATAACAAGGGAAGAATCATTTAGTTTTATTATAATTGAGCTTTTCTTTGTTGGAGGTTGTCCCCTCAAAGAGGCAAGTGAACATTGTATTCTTATTCTAAATAATAAAATATCTTTGCAAATCATCTTAATTCATGTGATATTTTTGTCTTTCTTGTAATTTTTCTTTGTATTTCTCGCATTTTGGTATTCTTGCAAGTCAAGTGCATAGAAACAATTCCCAATGGTTGGGGGTGGAGGTAGTTTATTCTCTAGGAAGCCATTGACAGGTGGGTGGAGACAAGAAAATTCCTCAAGGTATTGGTGAAGAAACTTTGAAGGCATCCTGTTTTTTGCGCATGGTTATCTCTTAATTGGTTTTGGAAGGATAGCGGTAGCTTGAGGGTGGAGGTGGTTTAATATTTGGGAATCCCTAGTTTTTTATGTCTTGAGGTCCCACTTTCATTCTTGGAATATGGCATGGGGGTGATTGGCTGAAAGAAATATTTGGTTCAACCTAATCTATGGTCAGGTGGTACATGGAGGTCCCTGATTTGGTTGGCTTTTACATCGGTTAATAAGAGATATTTTCCTATTTTAATCTATTATCATTTGTACATGTTGTTATGGTGATTTTATGGTATTTATTTCATGGTTAGTAATTTGGTTATGTTCTGGTTATAAGCATGGATTTTCAATGTACTGTAGCTATGTCTTGTTCAGGATTTGATGGTTAATGAATACATGGGCTAGAAAGCTTTATTGTGGCTATTATGAGATGGAATTAGACCTTCTTGGTGATTCTCATATAAGTTACAGACTCCTATGTTTAGATATGCATTCATGACCTGTAAATTACATGTTCACCATATGTTTGACAAAATGATTGTCATGGTTAGGCCTAGTTAGGTCAAGTTTCTGATTCAAGTTTATATGTTTAACATTTTCATTAAGTTATTTATTATTCTAGAAAGTCTCCGGAAGTTCTGGGTAGTGGTATGGGTGTTGGCCTAGAATTGTGTCTCGGATCTCAACATCGCATGCACTGAAATAAGGATTTTGGGTCAAAACCGCACCTAGGTAGGCTTGTGCATGCATTTGTAGGGTCACAACCACACTCATGCATGCTTTTGCATGCAATTAGGGTGTTAATTAATTGAAAGAGAAATTTAGCTCAGGTTTTTGTCACATCGGGTGGTCCTTTGGCCCCTGAGTGTCATGTAAGCCTTGTAGGATGTCAGGTTGTGGTGAGTAAGTTTTAGTATTTGGCCCCACTTCCATAACTAAAGCTTGGAGGTTAGGTCATGTCATAGTAACTCTCTGTCTCATGTTTATCCTAGCAGACCGGTGAAATTGGGTAAATGTGGGAGGGGTGGTTACATAATCTAATATAATTGGATTGGTCGTTTTATGGATGAAACATGTTATATATTGTATTATAACACTATAAATAGATAATATATTGAAAAACCTTTCTAGTTTTTTTTCTAGGGTAAAATCTCCTTGTTAATATGTGTATGTCGCATTTCATATTTTCTATTTTTTATTAAGTGTTTGTTTATTTCCATTAATTGTATAGGGTTTGAAACCTACATTTGGTATCATGTTAGTTTGGATTCAAGAGAATTATTTTGTGGAAAATGGTTTTGGCTCAGGAATATGCATAAATTTATTACAATGAAGATTCGTGGTATCAATTCTTCTTGCGAAATTAAATGGAAAGCAATTTTGGCTTTGGGAAGCTCAAAGTGGAACATATGTTGGTGGAAAAATATCAATGGGTCACTATGAATCTGTGTACTACATTGAAGAGGATGTCAAAAAACGACCACACCAAGTTGGATAAGTTGAAAGAATCACAAGACAGTTGTGTCTCTTTGATTAAATATTATTGTATTTTTTGGTATAGGCTATAATGAATACATTTTGGAACAAGTTAGGGGATTTGTATCAATTTAATTCCACAGTGAAGAAATTTTCCGTACAAAAGAGTCTATATGACCTAACGATGAAGGATGGGGACCTAATGACAGAACATCTAAATTCTTTTAATACGTTGGAAATTCACCTTATTTGTTGATATTAATATTTCAGATGAGTATTAGAGTAATATTTATTTATTTTCTTTACCAAACTTGTGGGATAAACTATTTGTTTCCATAGTTAGTAATGAAACAACGTTAAGTTTCGATGAAATAATCTCTCATTCTTTTTTTGGGAGAATATGAGAAGGGAAAAATGGAAATTTAGAGTGCACATACTTTATCCATAAGAGGATGCACCTAGAATAGAAATAAAAATAAGTCTTCAGGTGGAAGATTTAAATCTAAAGAAATATCGAAATCTCTAGGAAATTTTTTGAAGGTATATTGGATATGTGGAAAGGAAGGAAATTATAGGAAAAATTGTTGATCCAAAAATTATTGAGAAAGGGAAGGGATACAATTATTCTCCTTATAAAGAAGAAAAAATATCCTTGTATGAAGGAGGGGATTTTTACTTGACCTACTTAAGCACACATGTAGATCATGAGACATGGATAATCAACTTAGGAACATATTTTTCATATCACTCTTCACAGGGAGTAGTTTTGAGAGTGTGAAAGGTATGATGTTGGTGATGTTTTCTTAGAATGTGAATTGAAAACCTAAAGTGTAGGAAAAGGAAAACTCAAGTTGAAATTCATGGATGGAAGGATTAGTATAATCCTTGGTGCTTTTTGCATCCTAGGATTGACCAAGAATTTGTTTTCTATAAGCAAGATGAGTGATGCAAGTTAAAAAATAGTGTTTGAAAAGGATACTTGTAGGATGGTTTAAGGAGAAATTGTATTATTGAGGTATGTTTAGAATGTAACTATATATAAGGTGCTAGAAATCACTATTAGTGATGGGTGAAAAGGTTTTTTTATTCCATGAGTGGGGAAGAAAACAAAAAAACTCCAATAGTCTCTGGAAAAAAGTCTATGTTTTGGCATCAAAGATTGGGACATATCTGAGATAAGGGCCTTTAATTACTACATGGTAATGGTATGATACAATATATGTCTACCTTCTCTTTGGATTTTGATTTTTTAGACAGGGAAAATTTTCCCGCCAATAGTTAGGGGGCCTCCCAAGTGTGAAGTCCCAATTAGACCACACATCGTTTGAGATAGGATCCCCATCCAGTATGTGGACCCAACTACCACAATTTATATTTCACTCTTGGTTATCAATATGCATAGATGTTAGCATGAGGAGAAGAATGGAATGCCTAGAAAATAGTAACAAAATCAGTCCATGATTGATAACTTGTAGAATATAACAATAAAATAACAAGAAGGAGTATGTCTCAAGAAGGATTCATTTAGCTAAAACCATATAAGATATAAAAAAATGAGAATGTACTAAAATTTAATGCAAATTAGTTCACAATAAATTACTAATATAGCATGTAATGAGAAAGACAATATTCAAAGCATGGCATATAATACATAATCCATGAAATAGTTTGTCAACATATACAAAATATGTGAGAACACATGAACCCATAGTAAAAGTACCAAACAGCCATTACAAATACCATGAATATAGATGTGAATCAACGCCAAAATTTAAGAACTTCTCATTAATCATGTTTTAAACTCATGTACATGTCCAACAAACACATCAAGACCCAATAGTGGAGTGTAAGTTTCTCATCTCACCACACCTCACCCTCTATCTGCTAAGAGCATAGTGCTTTTAGCTCCCTCACAAAAAAATAGTTCTTTGATTGATAGCCAAGCTCAAGTGCTAAAATTCCCTTATAAATGAGGCATGATAGTATATTTATACAAATGGGGAGGAGGATTTTCACCTTCCCGATGACCTTTCATATTCCTTATAACCTTTCGTATTCCTTGTGGTCACCGTTTCACTTTATAGTCACAATCACCCTTTGTAGTCATAGTCATAATTTCTAGTCGTATTCACCCTTGTAGTCGCAATAACAAATTTCTAGTGAAAATGACCCTTTGTAGTCACAGTCACAGTTTCTAGTGATAATGACCCTTGTAGTCACAATCACAATTACTCCTATAGTCACAATTACAATTTCTAATCATAGTCACCCCTATAATCACTATCAATATTTTCAGTCACATTCACCCTTGCACTCGCAATCACAATTTACAGTGACAATGACCCTTTGTAGTCACAATCACAATTTGTAGTGACATTCATAGTTTGAAAGTGAAAATTGGCTTTGTCGCATGTAATGAGAACAATATTGGTTGTGCCAAGTCACATTTCTAGAGGGAAATGAGTAGGTCGCAAATCACATTAGTAGAGGCTAGCTACAAATCACATCAGTAGAGGGTGTTATATGCTAGTTACAAATCACGTTAGAAGAGGCTAGTTGAAAATCAAATTAGGAGATGCTAGATAGGCTAGTCATAAATCACATTAGCAGAGCCTCATCAAAAATCACATAAACAAATGCTAGATATGCTAGTCAAAAGTCACATTAGTAAAGGCTAGGTAAGCTAGTCACAAATCACAATTCTAGAATAAAGGTAGAATAACATTGCAAGTTACGACTGTGACTTGCGACAAAATCAGAAAATAAAAGTCCTTCCAAGTTTAAGGGATAGTGTGAAAGGACTACATGAAACCTAAGGTCGGTCAAAGGAGTAATAAAGTTTAATAATTCATAATGAAAGGATCCCTGGGATATTTTAATTCCAATTGACTCTAAACTCATTATCACCTACAGACTCAAATATGGATGACCCAAATTGATCCCTATGAAAATATGTAGAAGTTGAGCCACAAATGAATCTTAATGCATCGTATAACCTTGCGTACATAATAATGTATACTCCCAATAGGACTTGCTACTACTATTAATAAGACTGCTATTCTAATCACAACTTGGTCCAAAAACCTAGGCATACAAAATGCGCACACACTTATAGCTTTATCACCTTCTTCAAAAATATTTCCTTTAATCTACATAAACACCAGTGGAGAGGTGGTGTTGAAACATGCTTTGTAAGATGAATGAATGAAATATTCCATAAACCCTAATGATAAGGATAAATCAAGAGAGGTAAGCATATGAGATGTGTCTCATGGACATAAAATTAGTTATAGCCTTGATGATAACTAGGTTATTAAATGGTTTTGATTGTTACAATCAACAGGGAACTCACAAAAACCTTGAAAAGAATAGGGGGGAAATTTTGGGTGGTGTTGTAGTAGCTACAACAATTGGCGAACCACTGGTAGAATCCAACATCTCTGACTGTGTCTCAGTAATAATGCAAGGAAATATTTAACTATAGATTGTGGATACAAATTTGAGTTGCTTGCAATTTTACTGATATGGTTTTCATCTATCTCCTTATCTACATCCTATTAATATTTACACAAGCTGTGAACCCTAAGAGATGATGCATCCCTCATGATTCCTAGGGTTTCCTCTACCCTGCAACAGGAGTCATCTGGGCTCCTCCCCTCCCTCACGAAAGCGTTATTCGGCTCCTTAGGCTCCACTATCTCGGTTTCTACTATTGCTGGTAATGGCGATGCTAGATGCAGGGGTAGGCACACCCCCCCTCCCGAAGGTTCAGCTAAAGAAAATGTAAACGTGCCCCTCAATGCTCAAACTTTGACCTCTGAACCTACAGGCTCACCAAAAGACTTGAAAGATGAACAAAATGACAAAAGGGAACAAAATGACAAATCGAAACAAAGGAAGGCCTCTTCCTCAACATGCATCCCGATTTCTGCAGAACAACCCAAAATTTACCTTCCTTCTTATCGTATCAACACCAAAATCTAGTACATGAAGTACCATGCCCTCATTGGAAAATGTATAGGCTTTTGGCCCACTAAGAAAGCACTCCATGGCTGGATCGCTTCCAAATGGAAGCTCAAGGGGCATGTCACCCTTCACCTAGGACCAAAGGGCTTCTTCAATTCTATTTTCAACTGCATTGAGGACAGAAACCATATTATGGACAACAGACCCTATTTATTCAACTCTATAGGTCTCTTTCTACTAGACTGGGTTGAAAGGTTCAATCTAGACAAGGAGGACTTCAACTGGGCACTAGTCTGGTTTCTGATGTATTCTCTATCGCAAGACTACTAGGATGAGGAATCCCTAAAATACATAGGAAACAACTTGGGATATTTCATCAAAATAGTAGAAGAAACCAAGCTCAACCGATATATTTCATCAAAATTGTTTACCAAAGATCTTCCAGACTCGATAAGTCTCTTTCATGATGATTTTTAATGGGTTCAAACTATTGATTATGAACATGTGCCTTTTCATTGCCGTAGATGCCACAAGGATGGACATCTCTTCAGAGACTATCCACTCAACCAACCTCCAAAACCTCCCCCAGGCTCAGAAACCATTGATACTGAAGGCTTTACCAAACTTATCACCTGCAAGAGGCATACCAAAAAACCTTCTACTTCGCCCGAAGAATCTCTCCCCTTAACTAGCAACAAGTTCGAAATTTTTGAGAAACAATCCACCCTAGAAGGTGAAACTTCCCTTCAAAAATCTGACTCCTCCAAAGTGTCCATCCCCGAGCAAATACAAACCTCTTCTCTCATTACCAACCCCCCCCCCCCCCCCCCTCTCACTCAAACAACCAATCATCCCCAACATCTTCAGAAAGGCCAATATAGTAAAGACAAATCAGTAGTTCTTGGGAACTCCTCCCTCATAAATGCTGACAGAAAAAAAACCCCAAGAAGTACAGGACGAAGGCACCAAAGTGGCCATGGATAGACCCTCCCACGTGGAGGAATAACTTGAAAGCATATATCTAGGAAATATAGACATCTTAGGACTGGAGGTTGTCTGCAAAAATAAATATTATGACAAGATCCCTCTGAGACAGATTGATAGCTTGGAAGTAGTTATCTTCATAGCACAACTGTTTAAATCCCTGGGCATATAGGCAGGAAGCCCGTGGGATAGAAAAAAATCTTGAAGGAGTCACGGAAAAGAGGGTGACGCACAGCTGTACAGAGAACCATCATTCTAGGATAAATATTAGTTGAATCGGGGTGATACCCCAAGCTGACCAAGTTCTACTAGCCAGTCCCCCATAGTTCTCAATGAAGCTCACCTCTTGGAACATACGAGGGCTCAACAGCCCCACCAAGCACCGAATGATAAAAAATAGAATCGTGCAAGACAAACCAACCATTTTCTTCATGCAAGAAACAAAATTCACAAGTACTACTCTGAACTCTATCATCACTAAGTTATGCCAATACTACAATTCCACTGCAGTTGATGCCACAGGTGCCTCAGGTGGATTATCCATTTCCTGGAATCCCCTTCTCATCTCCCTAACTGATATTCATGCCTCTCACAATTTCATTCAAGCCACATTCCATCTGATAAGCATCAGTATCCATGGCCACAATGACAATGTTTATTTTCCCCAACCCTCCACCCAGAAAATTTCCATTCTAAACTCCATTGAGATCCTAAATTCCCTTCGTCTCCACCCCCTTTGGATCATTGAAGGCGACTTTAACATGATTACCAAAATCGAAGAAAAAAATGGAGGTTGGCCCATATTAGAGGCCGAAAGCATTAGCTTCAAATAATTCATTCAAAGAAACTGGTTGATCGACCTCCCATTTTCCAATGGTATTCATACATGGAACATTAGAAGAAAAGTTTCTCAAAAGATAGCTTCGAGGTTGGATATATTTCTCATATCAAACAATGTGATTCATCTTGGGGGTGACATTTACTCATCCATCCTTCCTACCTTAGGCTCTGATCATTGGACAATCCAACTACAATGGTCGTGTCCTAGGGTTGCGAGAAACAGGTCTTTTTAATTTGAGAAATTATGGCTCTCTCATCCGGGATTCACAGACATTGTCACCTCTTGGTGCAGCAGTTTCATCCCCCCTGCAGGGTCTAAAATGTATCAATTCCAATAGAAGCTAAAGTTTCTAAAAAACTTTCTCAAGAGATGGAATCACTCCTCCTTTGGAAACATATTTAACATAAAAAATAATTGGAACAGAAAATGGCCATCTGCAGCTACGTATCATACAATAAGGTAGATCGAAGGCTCTTGCGCTTCAAGAACAAGATCTCATGACCCGACTAGATGAGCACAAACTTAAAGAAGAGATTCTCTGGAAGCAAAAGTCCATAATTCGATGGCTCAAAGAGGGGGAGAAGAACACCAAATTCTTCCACCGCTCCACCATTCAGAGGCGCATGCATAATCGAATTTCCATCCTCAATAATAGTCAAGGGTACAAGCTTGAAGACCATGAGGATATAGAAAAAGAAATCCTCAACCACTTCAAGAACATCCTCCAGGAGCCTGAAGCTAATAGGCAACCTGTTATCAACAGGATCACTCAGCACATACTAAGGCTAATCACTGAGGAGCACAAACAAATGCTACTCAAACCAGTATCGCTGCAAGAAGTTGAGTAGGCCATGGCACAAGTTAAAGATGGTAAAGCTCCGGAACCTGATGGATACACATCCAATTTTTTCCACTTATTTTTGGACATCATCAAATTGGAAGTCTCAGACTTGGTGGAGGAGTCAAGAATCATGCACTGGATCCTTTCTTCTCTCAATGCTACCTTCCTCACTCTCATTCCTAAGGAAGAGCACGTTGTCACTTACAACAAGTACAAAACGATCACCTTATGCAATTTCATCTACAAACTCATCTCCAAGGTGATCGCCAACAGACTTAAAACCCTCCTCCCTCTGCTCATTTCTCCAGAACAAATAGGATATGTTGAGGTGCATCAAATTTTGGATGGGATCTATCTTACCCATGAAGTTTCCCACTCTCTAAAAACTTTGAAGAAAGCAGGTATGCTTCTAAAAATCGACCTCTCTGAAGCTTTTGACAAACTCAGCTGATTAATCAAATGCTCTTAGCGTTTGGCTTATGCCCAACTTGGACCCGTTGGATCTTGAGTCTCATCTCTTCCCCCTTCTATTCCATTCTTGTCAATGGGGCCCCATATCCCCCCTTCTCTCCTTCTAGAGTCATACGCCAGGGTGATCCTCTCTCATTCTATTTTTTCTCATGGAGGAAGGTCTAGGGTGCCTCATATAGCATGCTAAAAACTCCCAATCTCTCAGAGGGTTGATCATTCAAAAAAATCACCCCATTATGCATCAAAAATTCATTGATGACAACATGATGTTTGGCCATCCCTCTATCCAAGAAGCCAGCACCTTCAAATCCCTGCTTGGATGCTGCTCAAAAGCCTCTGGTACCATAGTTAATGCCAAAAAAGCCCAAATCTTCTTTTTCAACACCCCAGCCATCACATAGCCATAATCTTAGGCTTCACTATTGCCACTCTTCCTTCAAAGTACCTTGGAGCTCCTCTCATTGACTCTACTTTTCAATCACTCCTCCTGGAAATAACTCTTGGACAAACTTGAAGCCTGTCTATCCTCCTAGACTCACAAAACTCTCAACATTGTTTGCCGACTTGTACTAATCAAAGTTTTCCTTCAATATATGCCCCTATATCATTTATTTGTTCTTTCCACCCCCAAATGGGTCCTCAAAAGAATTATAACTCTACAAAGGAATATTTTTTGGGGCAGTACAGGAGAAAACAAGAAATGGTCTCTGGTGAAATGGACCGATGTTTGCACTCCTAAGTTGGTAAGGCGTTTCGGGTTGAGGGATCCTAGCCAAAAAAATGTTGTAATGGAGGCTCGCATTTGGTGGAAATTGGTGTCCAAGCCTAACATCCATTGGGCTCTGATTTGGGCCTCCAAATATGCAGACAACATGCCTGAGCAGGATCTCATTCAATGTAATCCTGAGGAATCAGGCTCTCTAATATGGAACTCCGCCAAGAAAAATTGGGTCATAACCCAGGAGCACAAATTCTGGGAATTTTTATCAGGGGATTTTGAAAGTTTATGGGAGGATCCATGGTAGAAAATGCCCAATTTGGCCGCTCTCTTTCAAAAACCCATGTGGAAATCAGCACTAAAACCAAGGGAGAACAATCAGGTGAAATTTTTCTAGGGGCCCTCACCTATCTCAGGCTACCGTCAATGGCTCCCAACTGCTCAGTTGGAGGTGAATTGGTTTGAGGAAAGTCATGAAGATATTAATAAGGAATTAACTAAAAGGAAAATCAGATGCACAGAAGATCCAGATATCCTCTGTTGGGGTCATACCATGCAAGTCACCTTCTCCACTTCATAAGTTTACCATTTTCTATACCCCAATGCTTAGAATCCCCCGGATGCAATATGGACACAGATTTGGAGACCTAGTATTTGGCCCAAAATCTCAAAATTCCTTTGGCTTCTCAGCAAGCTTCGGATCCTAACTTGGGACAACCTTCTCAAAATAGGATTCATAGGCCCCTCTCGATCACCGAATTTTCTTCATTAGGCTGAAACCATCAATCATCTTTTGGACACCCGCCCTTTGGCCAACTCCATGTGGGACAATATCCCCAATCGGTGTAGAAGAACCAGAAGGATTAAACGAGATATCACTAAAACTATCTGGCAATGGAAAATTGATCCCTTCAACAGAAAGCTCCTCAATTCTCTCTGGTCCCTCTTCCAAGGGCTCCTCCTTTGGACGATATGTAAAGAAAGGAACATGCACATCTTCAAATTTTAGACTGCTCCTCTAGAAATTATCTGGACAAATATATGTAATAATCTAAATAGACCCTTGCCCTGCACCATTGGCAAGACTCAAACATCCAAACCAGCCTTCGAAGAGCTTAATTTGGGCCAATTGGAACCTCCCTATCCCCTGTCTCCTAGAGGAAAACATCCCTCCCCCCCACCCTCCTCACTTTAATAGCACTTGGAGTCCCCCTCCCTATGTCCTTCACAAGCTGAATTTTGATGGAGCATCTAAGGGAAATCCAGGTGCAACTAGTTTCCAAGCGATCTTCAGAGATTCAGAAGGGAATCCCCTCATCATTTTCTATGGCTCCATGAGGTGGGATACCAACAACTCATCTGAATTGGAAGGACTCATTCAAGTTCTGCATCTAGAACAAGACCACAACTTCTTCCAATTAGAAGTTGAAGGAAATTCTCAGGTCATCATCAACACTGCTCTTCACCTTCTCTCTGGAGCCTCTGCTTCCAAATTATCCAAGAGTTGACATCTAGCATCGCATTTTGAACACATGGAGCAGTGGTTGTAGAATCACAATGCATGTTGGCTTGAGGGGTCTTGACCCAGGTTCGGATTTAAGGTTTGCCAAAAAACCCCTATACTACTAGCCCTTTAGGTAATGACCTGCTTGCACAGTTCAAGGTCTCACTCGAAGTAGTATGGGAGGGTGTCGGAACTAGGTTTCTGCACCCTGAGAGAAAGAGGGTTAATTGAGGCAACCCTGTTAAGATCTATCAGATTTACACAGAAAATTCATATCACAGGACCTTTAACAATATAACTACAGAATAGGAAGCTCATAAACCCATAGATGGCATGTAACATAAATAAAGAAACTATCATTAATCAGATCTCAGTAATACCTCTGCATCCACGTGCACATCAATATTCATCAATAGACAGAATCACCACAATACCATAATCACAGAGATACGTTCACATAGATTTCTCATTCATTAACATTCAAAATCCACTTACAGACCCGATTCCCAACCCGCGCACACAGCCAGCGGGGTCCGCACACAGCAGGACAGAGGATCTTCGTGCACATAGCCAATAGGAGTCCTTACCCAAATATAACCCATAATAGATCTCAATATTTCACGAATAGCATAAATCACACTTATCCTACCTCTAGACTTGATCTATCCTTCTACTTATAGCATCTTAGCCACGGACCCTTGGTATACCCTTTTTACCCCTTACAATTCATTGGGGGTTTAACCCATCCCAAACTGCCTTCGCTAGACCAAATATTATAAAATTGGACAAAATTGGGGCTAGGAACTCTCGTTCCAACAATCCCCCAACACAATCTCGTGACTTGTCCTGAGTCACAGCGCTGGTGGGGTCTTCATCCTGTCCTTGAGCTGCTCCATCGCGGTAGCTAGTGGGGGGAAAAAACAAAGGCTCTGCGCAGCGGCAGTTTGCACAATGTCCACCAGTTTTTTTGAGGTTGGTCCTTCCATAGCAGTGGCGAAACTATCAAGAGTCTTGTTCAATTGTCTCACCATCCCATCTAAGTCCTACAATAACTTTAGGGTGTCATTCGACCACGAAGTGATATGGTCATTGAGTACCTGTTTCTTGCACCACAGCCCCATAATTTCAATGTGAAGTGTGTGGCTGGTCCAAATATGGGCTAAGCACTGGGCGGGAACAAGAGTGGACATTGTAGCTTCCAACTGCTCAAAGTCTTGCTCCTTCTGAGTTAACTCCTAATTGATCTCGCGGAGGAGAGGCTCATGATGCACTTGGGACCATAATTCCATAGCCTTCTCAAGCAGAGTGACACCGTGGCTAACCTACATTGTGATAGTGGTCATGGCTTCCGTAACCAATGGGGTGTGCTGGGAACGTACCTTCGGATGGGTCTCAGGCTGCAGCTTGGCCTGTAAAGATGCGAGCTGAAGTTTGAACTTAGGCTTGACAAACTATACCTCAGTCCGGGATACCTTCAGGGCAGCGACCAATCCTTCGATCTTGGCTTACGGTTCGGCAGAGGCAGGACTGACTTTTGGCATGTCATCACAGAGCCTATTAATCAGTTGTTCTAAGGTAGCTTGTTGCGCGATTGTAGCGATGTGCGCGGCCTGGATTTGAGAAACTTCGGGAGCTTGGGTCATAATTTTCTGCTTGGCTGTGCTGAGGTGTTGGTGTACTCGGAGTTCTCAGTGCTATATTTTGCTGGTGACGACGGTCAATAATTCCTGTAGTTACATATCGGCCAGTCGACCAACCTCGAGGTTGATGGAGGAGTATGCCTGGACTTGGGCGCACAATTCAACGGGTTCCAGGACAAACAAAGCATAGAGGAGCGGGAATATTTGACTATCTGCTACTATTTCCAAGGTTGTAATGGGGTCCAGCGGGCCCATAGGAGTCTTCCTCACCTGATCCATGCTCGCCTGATTCTAGCTCTCTTGATCCATGCTCACTTGAAGTGTGTCTGCTTTGAGCTGGAGGGCCTGTAGCTCAGCTTGTAAAACATCTACAACAGCCTTGTGTTGTACTTCCCAAGTATTCTAGCGATGAGAAGATGCAGTAGTGACAGCCTCGGTGATTTGATCGAGGTCATCCTCTGTGAGGGTAACTTCCGTGTTGGTGCCGGTATTAGTGGCCTTGAATTTTTTTCTAGGCCCTTGAGACAATCTGCAAGGATGCTTAAGAGTATGCAAGGCATACATACTAGTGTCATCAGCATTGTTTATGTTTTGATCTGATGGGGAGTCTAGCTCTGGCTGCATGGTGGTGCTTCTGGGGTTTCCTTCTATGGATGCTGGAAGCACTGACTCTGCTATTGGGCCGAGCGGAACGATAGGTTTGGACGCTGCATGAGGGCTAGATGTGCCCACTGTGTCTAGGTCAGTTGGTGGGGCTGCGACCTTTCACTCTGGTGGCCAAGTGGTAAGTACCTGCTCAATGTCAGCCTCAGTGGTCATATATGGAAGATCATGCCAAGTGTGATCTTTTCAGGCTCGAATTTGCACATTGTTCATGGTTACTTGAAATTATGCGATCGATTTGTACTTGTCATAGACATCTAGGGGTAGGCGCGGTTGGGAATCAATGGCCACATAGATAGCCCCATCGTAGAGTACCCAGAAGGAATTTTTTTCCTCAGCCCGCTTGGGGTCCTTTGATTCCCATAGGGTTTCAAATTGCGCCCCTTTGCACATGCTAGGCTCAAGAGGCGGGAAGATCACTTCTTCCGAGGTTTCCCAAGAGATTAAGACTATTAGAAGGATAATCCATGAGTAGTATAAGGGTTTTCCCTGCTCTTGAACCTCGCGCATGTTGTCAAGAAATTCTTCAACCAGGTACTGGGACCAATTATAGCAAACTCCCTTTTTTCACTAACCGACGATTTGAATTACATGAGCAGGGATAGTTGCGGCCTGACACTTCCACATTAATTTGCAAGAAAGAAGTAAATTTCCCATGCGCATCCCTAGGTCATTGATGATATTGATCAGGAAAGCCCGCTTGTTGCGTTCGACATTATACTTGTCCTGGACAGCTTCAGCAGTATGGTGCTCAAATTTATTTCCCATTCCGTCCTTCGGGTTGGGCCCGTTCATAGGTAGGCCTATAATGCGTTGAATGAGGGTAGCATCGATCGGTATGTAGCCTTGGATCCACAAGAATCCATCATGGAAAAGTGCCAGTAATTTGTGAACAACGAGGCTCGTTATGTTGTAGCAACTGAAATAGGGGAGACATAGCAAGTTCAAGATGCTTGCACTAGCTAATCACTTGACCCAAACCATGGGCTCGACTTTGAGAACACCATATTCGACAACCTGTTCTAGATACAGTTGTGGTGCTAATGAAGGGAAAGCATCCAAGTTCCCCAAGTCGTGATCGTTGAAATTTATGTGGGGAAGCTGGTCAAACATATCTCCCTGCTCGGGCACTTCTTTGGGGACCAGAGGCATCTGAAGACAAGAGCGAATGACATCTATGTTGGGCATACAAGCTTCTACTCTCTGTGGCTGAAAATAACGGGGTAGCCAGGTGAGCGGAGTCGCCTGCGGCCTTCTACTATGAGCGCCCTCGGTTTCGATGGTGCGGTAGGTGATTACTTCTTAGGCGCCTTCTGTGGGGAGCGCCGAATTCGAAGGGAAGTGCAAGGCTTCCCACCATCCCATTTTTTCTATTTTACCTTTCCCTTTTCCTTCTGGGGTTCTGAGGTCAAGTCGATTTCTTCTGCGACATGGGTGACCTCTCGAACCTCATCAGATCTTATTTCTTCAGACATTGTTTCAAGCGGAGGCGCATTTGGGTTAGTAGTGTTCATCCTTGCTTGGAAGATGAACTCAGCATTACTATTGTCAAATAGCAGAGCTTACTCAATCATGCGGATGATAGGGAGATAGAAATAATGTATATACTCGAGTGGCTAGGGTGCGACAATCTTGAGCAGTAATTGAATCTCGTAAAAAAAATAGTACTGATCTTATAGCTTCTGCAAAGGACAAATGGTCCTCGGATACTTAATTTCCTTTCATTATTACAGGAATGGTAAAAATTCCTCGTAAATCATCTCATTAATTTCTAGTTACCTGCTTCTTTAAATGGGAAGCACGGTTTTCCATGCTCCCGCTTCGTCCCAATGGCTAGTTTTTTCCATGGCACGCAGTACTACGAATCCTACGCATCACCCCTACACACCACCCCTATGAAAAATGTCCATGATACATCTAATATGGCCATATAGTCATTTCATCGGCACCGAGGAGTCTTGGTAGGGCTTTAGTCGACTCCCATTAACATATCCTGGAAGGGAATCGTTGTGCAGTGTAGCCAATCTCACTGCTTGTTAAGTCCCTCTATTAATAGTGTAGTCCCTTATTATGTTAGTGTAGCCCCCCTTATTGTTATTTTTGTACCCCTGTAACCCCCATATTTTTATTATTGTGCCCTTACATTATTATTTTTAGGTCGGCTAGGAATACATTGTGGCCCTACTAGGATGACATTGTGGGCCCATGGACTCCTATATATAGAAAGGAGGTTTTGTCATATGTATCATCCAAGAATTTTTCATTCATGTAATGTATTGGAGGTTTCCACCTCGAAGTGGCTTATTTCTAAGGTGTTGATATCTCTTTTCTTCTCTTTTTAGAGCTGGTTTCACAACATTTGGTGTCAGAGCTTTGGATTCTAGGGTTTCGTTGCTCCAAACAGGTCATCGTGGAATTTTTTCTATAACGTTTTTTCTATGAAGGGTCAGAAGCTGAAATATTTAGAGTGCGAAGCCGAAATCCTTAGAAACATCGTCGCAAAATTTCAGATCTTAGTTCGCAATATTTTTGAATATATTATCTATGGAAGTTAGGGATTTTTGCAGGCTCCTGAATTTAACCTAAACAGGTCATCACGGAATTTTCGCTATAGAATTTTTTACACAAAGGCTCAGAAGCAGAAATTTTTATAACATGAATCCAAAATACTAAGGAACATCATCGCAAAATTTTAGATCTTGGTTTTCAATATTTTCGGAGAGATGATTTGTGGAAGTTGGGTCGTTTTCAGGCTCCCGAATTTCATCTCAAAGAGGTGATCGTGGGGAATATTCATAACTCTCTCTATGAGCATCGGATTGGAATTATGTAAAAAGTGACTAGAAGTACATGTTCTTTAGTTTCCTTTCTATCAATTTCAAAGCCAAAGGAGAAAACAGTGACACGTGGAAAGTCATACAATTTCTCTCTACTGAACTAGTCCATAATTAGGTCATTGTGGGAGATTAGACATTACTTTGCCTTGAAGAATCCAAATCAGGTCAGACATGTGGCATTCGAAAGAGGATTCAGAGGGATACCGTAGGGTAAAATTTCAGATATTGAAGATCCAAAATCACAGAGAGAATTCAGTTTCAATATCGAGCTCCTCAAAAGCAAGAAAAATGTGTGTATTTTTTTAAAATTTCGTAACATTTGTTTGAAAAAGCAGTTTTAAGTGATTCCAAGGGCATATTTTAGAATTTTTATCAGTATTTGGTTCTATAATGCCTCCAAAAAATAATTCCATACCCATTAAGCCCTCAAAAAGCTATATTATGACGCATGAAGAGGAAGAATTGCAGTATGAGATATCAAAATTACGGTACCAAGTGAAACAAATTTTGATCTTACGAAGAGCAACCGAAGATGACATAGATGGTTTAAAAGAAAAAATGGAGGCTAACTTGGATGGTTTGAAGGATAAAATAATAGCTAATATGGATAATAAATTAGAGGAAGATCACATTGAGCATCAACAACAAGTTCTCCAACTCTCAAAGGATAACCTAACTTTGGCATAGAATCTACAGGAAGATCAACATCACATCGAAAGACATTTTGAGGTAGTCATAGAAACAATAACTCAACAATTACGATCAATTTTAGAGTATCTCAGCAAGTGGAAGAACTTTCCTATAGAATATTCCACATGGGAGGATGATAATTTTATACAGAAGCATCAAGAAATAATCAATCGTTGAGGACAACACTTGTTTGAAGTAGAGGGGCATGTTAAGTCCCTATATTAATAGTGTAGTCCCTTATTATGTTAGTGTAGCCCCCCTTATTGTTATTTTTGTACCCCTGTAACCCCCATATTGTTATTATTGTGCCCTTACATTATTATTTTTAGGTCGGCGAGGATTACATTGTGGCCCCACTAGGATTACATTGTGGCCCCATGGACTCCTATATAAAGAAAGGAGGTTTTGTCATTTGTATCATCTAAGAATTGTTCATTCATGTAATGTATTGGAGGTTGCCCCCTCGAAGTGGCTTATTTCTAAGGCTTTGATATCTCTTTTCTTATATTTTGGATCTGGTTTCACAACATTCTCCATTGGTAATTTCTTTGACCACATATGGCCCTAACTAGTGCTATCGGAACTTCCCCATATGTCGCACAAACTGGCTATCATATAGTATGACCAATGCTTCCTCCGAAAATTCCTTCTATCGAATATTTCAATCATCCCATTCTTTCTCCCGCGCCTTCTGAACCTGTTGGTGGAATTGGGCGATGAACCGGTCTTCTTCCAATGCTACCAGCTGTGCCGAGCACTCCTCCATAATGTCTGGGTCGACCATATTTGTAAAGGACGAGATGTGCAAGCTGGGAAAAATGTATTCCATAGGCATAATAGCTTCCTTTCCGTAGACCATGCGGAAGGGTGTTTTCCTCGTGAGCTTCTTACACATGGTTCTATAGGTCCAGAGGACAGAGGGGATGTACACGTCCCAATCACTCCATTGTGCATTACAAACCCTGGTGAGCGCTTGTTCCAAAATTTCGTTGAATGCCTCTATGGTTCCATTCAACTATAGATGATATGGCATACTTTTAGCATGATGGATCTAGAATTCCTCACTCAGAGCCTTAATTGTTTCATTAATGAAATGCGTCCCTCTGTCGCTCATCAGGACCTTGGGGCACCCAAAACTGGTTAAGATATTCTCAAAAAGGAAGTGTGTTTCCGTTTTCGCAGTGTAGTCCTTGATAGATTCAGATTTGGCCCACTTTGTAACGTAATATATGGTCGTAATGATATATAGAGCACATGTCTTCTTTCCGGGGGGGTTAATGGAGTCTACGAAATCGATGGCCCACTTATCAAATGCCTCCAGGGCCATCTATGGTTGCAAGGGCATCTCGTCCGGAAATGAAGGTATTCCTGTTTGTTGGTAGGCATGGTAGGCTTTATAGTATGTGTGAGAGTCTCTATACAGTGTGGGCCACCACAACCCAGCGCTTAATACCTTCTGTGCAGTCTCTTTCCCTACATAGTGACCTCTCGCTACTCCTTCGTGGGCTTCTGCTAAAATGTCTTGTCTTTCATGCTCCAGCACATATCTTCGCAGCACCTCATCAAATACCAGTTTGTATAATTGACCCTTAATGATGGTAAAATCAGTTGTGCAGGTTACCAATTTTTTTTTTTGGTGCATTGAGTAGTCAGCAGGTGCCATCCCCATAGTTAAGAAGTGAATAATATCTACAAAGTTCTCATCAACCACCTTAATAGTAAAAAAATGTGCATCGGGTAACCCTTCTTAGAGTTTAGTTGGCTCTTCGCTGGCCTTAATTCCGGACAAGTGGTCCGGTCCAGCATTCAGTTTCCCAGGTTCAACGATTATTTCAAAATCATATTCCTGGAAAAACAGTAACCATCGACAAATATTTCCCCCCAACACAGGCTTATCGACTAGGTACTTTAAAGTTAAATGATCTATGAACATCTTGAAGTGCCCCCCCAATAGATAGTGTTGGTATTTCTGCAGGGTGTACACCATTTCGAATCCTTCGCGTTTAGTAATAAATTAGTTACGCTCTGCGCTAGACAGTTTCCTGCTAGCAAACGCAAGAAGGTGGTGAATTTCCCCTTCCCCGGGCTGTGCGAGGACAACACCTAGGGTGATCCAGAAGGCATCCACATGAACATGAAATACTTTCGCCCAGTCAGGAAATATGGGGATAGGCGCGGTGATCATCTTCTCCTTGAGTAGCTCAAAGATCTTTTGACACTTTGCATCCCAGAAAAAAGATATGTCATTCTTGAGCAGCTTCTCCATTGGTGTTGTGATCAATGCATACCCTTGGATAAACTTTTGATAGTAGCCAGTGTGTCGAAGGATGGATCGCAGTTGTTTGTTAGTTGTGGGGATTGCTAAATTGATGATAACTGCAACTTTTCCCGGGTTAACCATCAAACCTCACCGACGTACCACGTGTCCTAACTAAATCCAAAAAGGTACATAGAATATCCACTTCTTAATGTTTAAGTAAATCTGGTGCTTTTGCTAGGCATCCAACATCATGCACATGTTCGACACATGCTTCTTTACCAATCCAAACACTGTCCAATCATCAAAATATACTTCCAGAAACTTATGAATGAATTCTTTGAACATTGTTACCATCACACATGAAAAGATGGCCGGGGAATTCTTGAGGCCAAAGGGTATGACAGTGTATTGAAAGGATCCCCATTCTGTTGCGAAGTTAGTTTTTCTGTGATCTTCCGGTGTTATTCTGATCCGATGGTAGCCTCAAAACCCATCATTGAATGAGTATGCTTCCTGACCTCCCACATTATTAAGAATGTCATCAAAGAATGATGTAGGGCAGGGATCATGCACACAAGAATCATTCAATTTGTGCAGGTCGATGCAGATTATTATTTCCCCTTTATTCTTATTTTCTTGGACCACCATAGGGCTTACCCAATCTGAATATTCTACCGGTTTGATGATACCTGCGGCTATCATTTTAACAAATTCTTCTTTGACTTTCTGCTTATATTTCGGGTTCAATCAACAGGGTCGCTGCTTGACAGGGTGCACGTCTATTTTTAAGGTGATTCGCATGATGCCCATATCTCCTACAATGCCCTTCAGCTCTGAAAATTTTGTGGGGAATAGATCCTGATATTCGGTGAGCAGTTCCATGATTTTTCCAATGGTATCATCATCCCAGTAGTCCCCAATTCTAGCCATCTTGGGTTGTTCTTCTGTTCCAATTTTGAATTCCCTTAATTTGAGAGGTTTAGTTACGTCTACTACTTGTAATGGGGGTCCAGCAACTATGCGTTCTCCCTCTGATTCGAGGATAGTGATACTTCTCGGATCTTCATCACACCCTTCCACAGATAGATTTTGACAGTTGCCAATATCCTTCATCTATGCAACCCAAGCTGGTTCCCCATACTTTATGCGAGGGAGTGATTCAACAAATAATAGAGCTGCAGGGCTTTGTCTAAGTTCTTTGTTCCGCCTATCAACCCGAATGTCCGCAAAAAAATATTCTCTCATGGTGTCCCAGTGGCGAGTGCGCTGATGTAGCTCTGCATCTGAATACCAAGTGGTGGGGACTAGTCCCAAGGTGTGGATAAACATGTGGACCCATTCCTCCAAAGTCCTTTTGCTCCATACTTCCATCCATACAAACAAGTGCTTGCGTGAGTCTCCACGACCAGGGAAAATTTCCATGGGTAGCTTGACCGAAGTTCGAATCATAGGATCATCATTCTTTGACATTCCTCCCAGTCCTGAAAGGTCCCCTTATGAGTTTTTGACCATCACGTGGGGGTTGCATGCATAGCTAAGTTAAGCTCCCACATTCTCCATTCTCTGGGGACTTCTACTTCGAATGCTCTAAGAAATCCCTAACATTACCACCATCATCAAAATAGGGCAGCTCTCTTACCTCTGAGGAGATACGCTGGAAGCTCTTCATGATCTTCAAGCATTGTAGCACAGATACATATTGCAACCTATTCTACCAATTTTCTATCTCACCATCTGATTCAGAGATACATTCATTGTCCTTCTCCCAATAGAGGACGCCATCAGTTGTAGGATTGATCCAATCCTCGTTCTGGGTAGTCATCTTGCAAATATGATAAATATCATCCCCTTCACACACCGGTTTTGTATACCTCTCGCCCTCCACTGGATCTACAGGTACTATTACTCGCGTACCCTCATTCTCAAAAACCATGTTTTTCCTTTTTAAGTTGATAATACCTCCCATATCTATAGCCAAATCCAGTCCTAAAAGTGTAGGGTAAGGCTCTAGAACATCTACAATTTGAATCACCTTGAAATTTGTGTATACCTTAACTCCCGCGTCTACCATAACCTTTGATAGCCTTCCTAGCGGTATGATATTCTGTTGGTTAGCCATGCGTAGCTGTATAGTGGGCCATTCCATCTTGGGCTCTCCCATCCTCTACCAAGTCTATTTAGGCAAGACATTTGAATCAGATCCTAAATCAAGGATGACCTGATCCATTTCATAATCTCCAATTTGCATAGTTAGCCACATTTCTCGACTTGTTCTCTTCTTATGTTTATAAAGCTTGTTGACATCTATAACTTCTGTTGGTGGATAAATACTTTATGCGCTATTTATCAATTCTTGGAGGTTCTCTATTGCCTTCTGGTTGCGTAGTAACTTCATACATGCTTATAGGAATGGCTTCACTTCTTCGTCTGCTTTCATATGTGATGGGGCCTTTGAGGTGGATACCTCATTTTTGGAAATTTATTTTCTAGCTTCAAGGAAGGTTGCTTTCTCCTTCTGTAAGTCCAGGCTTTCCTTTTTTTCGGCGGCTTTTTTGATAAGTTGTTCAGCTACTGCTTTTTCCTTAAATCCTCCCATGGCCATGCCACTACGCATAATTATGTTAATGTTGGGTCCCTCGTCGCATGGTTCTGCCTTAACCCTTTTCTGATTCTGCATCAGCATTTGCTATTTTTTTTCATCTTTTATATCAGTATAGGACAGTCTTTGATCACATGATCCAAATACCTGCAATACCTGCAAGATTGTCATGTAGGGTTCGGGTAGTCTCTTGAGAAGTGTCCCACCTCTCCAAAGTTATAGCAAATCAATTGTCCTCTTCCCCAACCTATGCTTCCACCTCTCCCCCCCTCTCTGCCTCTTGCAGAGGAGCCTCCTCGTCTAGAGGGAGAGAATTGTGTGGAAGGGTCAGCCTGCACCCTATACAAGTTTCCTCTATCTATCATTAAATCATACATCTAGCAGTTGTACTCATCATGTCCTACAGACGAGCAGAATCTACACCACTATTGCTTCAATTCTGGGACATAGGCACCAAGTTAGGGGCAGTGGTTTGTATCATGTAATCTGGCTACTCAACAGTCAGTGCACCATAATGTGGAGGTACTTGGTCCCGCAACTTCTTTGGGGCATAGTGGGTTAGGCCCCCCAGTCTAAATGTAGTGTAAAATCAGAGGGCACTAATCCTTGGTGTGTCTCAACACCCTATACAATATGCACCAAATGTCTATGCTAGCTTCCTTTCCTCGTTCTTTTCGTAGATTCTAGATTTCCAAGTGCATTGCCTCTAACTGGCTCTGGATCTACTGCACCCCAAATTGATCATCGTCCCTTGGCACGACTTCTATCTTCATGGCAATTTCGAGGGCTTTTTCATGTGTATCAATCGTCTGCTGACCCATAGGCCCATGTAGGTTAATTAATAGCGTAGAAATGAACGATTCTTTGTGTTGTCTATCTTCATATTTAAAATCTCCATCCTTGATAACTTTCTTCAGTCGTTGATCAACCTCCCATACCAACTCTGTAGGTCCTTGTTTAAAAAATTATATATTATGGAGCAATTCAACACATAAAATATGCGGAAAAATACAAGCACACAAAACACATAAAATCAGAGAGACACAAATATACATGGTTCACCCAGTTTGGGCTACGTCCACCCCGAACAGCCAGTCCTTCCTTTCTATTATCCAGCAAAAATGAAGAGACAAAACCTACAGCAGATCCGCTGTAATATCCTCTGTTCTCTCTCACAGTCTCCCTCTCTGTTTCTCGCTCCGAGAATACACACATAATACATAGCCGCAATACAATACCCTCATATATACAAGGGGGTTGCCTTCTAGGGCAAAAAACCCTAATCTAAACATAACTTCTACCGTCAGATCATTTGCCTAATGAATGGCCCAGATTGACTAGAAATTACTATACTTTTACAAGGCAATTTTACATATGTTTTTAGCTTCGGGGGCGCTGCCCCTGAAAACCCCCGCCAAGGGGGGGGGGCAACGATTAATTACGGGTGGCGTTGCCGCCCCTTTGAAGGTATAGGGATCCAATGCTGTGATACAAAGTAAACAAGATAATCAGGCTCCACACCCAACAATCTCCCATTTGGAGACTGATTGTAGGAACTCCATCGCTGCTTCATTTGCTGGACAATGACTCCTCTTTGGACCTGGCTGTTTCTCATCTTCATCGTCATCCTTGAAGACCAATTGAAACTGAGCATGTTCTCAGTTTCTCCCCGGTTACAACTTTTGTTAGCATATCTGCAGGATTCTGGCTAGTGTGTATCTTTTCCAGCTTCAACTCTCCATCTTCCAATACTAACCGTATGAAATGGTACTTGAGATGTATGTGTTTAGTCCTGGAATGAAATGCTGAGTTCTTTGCAAGATGAATGGCACTTTGGCTATCACCGTATAACGTGCCCATATCATGCTTCTTACCCAATTCATCCATAAACCTTTGTAACCAAATCATTTCTTTACTAGCCTCTGTAGCAGCAACATACTCTGCTTCTATTGTTGAAAGTGCAACAACACTTTGAATTTTTGAAACCCAACTGACAGCTATTCCACCTACAGTAAATACATATCCTGTAGTGCTCCTCCTGTTATCTCTGTCACCTACCATATCTGCATCAACATATCCCTATAGAGCAATGTTTGAACCACCAAAGCATAATGCTTGATTTGTGGTACCTCTCAAATATCTGAGAATCCATTTTACTGCCATCCAATGTTCTTTTCCTGGATTATTCATGTACCTTCTTACAACTCCCACTGCATGTACAATATCAGGCCTTGTGCAGACCATTGCATGCATTAAGCTTCCAACTGCAGATGCATATGGAACTTTAGACATATATTCCATTTCTTCATGGTTCTTGGGGCACATCTCCTTACTAAGTTTGAAATGGCTAGCAAAAGGTGTACTAAATGGTTTTGCATTCTGAATATTAAATCTTTTCAACAAATTTTCTATGTACTCATTCTGAGACAGTGTTAATTTGCGATTTTTCCTGTCTCTAGTTATACTCATACCAAGGATTTGTTTTGCAGCTCCCAAATCCTTCATTGCAAAGGAATTTGCCAATTTTCTTTTGAGCACATTTATTTCCTGCATGTTAGATCCTGCAACAAGCATGTCATCTACATACAATAACAATATAATATAGCTGCCATCATTTTGCCTTTTTAGATAAACACAATGATCAGAGTGACATCTAGTATAACCTTTTTTAGACATGAACTTGTCAAATTTTAGATACCACTGCCTTGGAGCCTGTTTTAAACCATACAAGCTCTTCTTTAACCTGCACACCAATTTTTCTTTCCCTTTTACCTCATATCCTTCTGGTTGCTGCATATATATCTCTTCCTCCAAATCTCCATGGAGAAATGTTGTCTTTACATCTAACTGTTCAAGATGTAAATCTTCCGCTGCTACAAGACTTAAGATAGTTATGATTGAAGTCATCTTAACAACAGGAGAAAATATTTCATCAAAATCAATACCTTTCTTCTGTGCAAACCCCTTCACCACAAGTCTAGCTTTGTACCTCCGTTTTCCTCCATCTTCTTCCTTCAGCCTGTAAACCCATTTATTCTGCAATGTAGTTTTACCTGTAGGCAACCTTACTAAGTCGTAAGTCTGCTTATGCATTAAGGAGTCCATCTCTTCTTCCATGGCTAGCTCCCACTTCTTCCTGCTTTCAACCTGCATTGCTTCTTCATAACATTCAAGTTCACCAGAATCAGTCAACAATAAATAATATAATGAAGGAGAGTATCGTTCAGGGGGTCTACTTATCCTGGTAGATCTTCTAACACCACTTTCAGGTGTTTGAGGTGCCTGTTGCTGTTGTGGTGGTTGCTGCTGCTGTGACTATTGATTATTATTATTTTCAGGCACCTTTACTTTTTCAGTTATCTCATCAAGAACCATGTATTCCTTGCTTTCTTTTTCCGGTTTCTTTTCCTGCAACTGATTCTTATACAAGACCTTTTCATTGAATATTACATCTCTTCTCCTAATTATTTTGTGATTTTCATAATCATATAAGCGATAACCAAAATCATTAGCACCATATCCAATAAAGGTGCATTTCTTTGATTTTTCCTCAAGCTTTGTTCTGTTTTCTTTATTAATATGGACAAAGGCCTCACAACCAAAAGGCTTTAAAAAAGAGTAGTTTACCTTTTTACCTATCCATGCTTCCTCTGGAATACCACCATCCAAGGAACATGAAGTTTATTAGATAAATAGAAGTATCTACAGCATCTGCCCAAAATTGTAAAGGTAATCCTGCATGCAATCTCATGCACCTTGCACGCTCCATGATTGTTCTGTTCATCCTTTCTGACACACCATTTTCTTGTGGTGTTCTTGGAACTGTCTTCTCTCTACAAATTCCATGCTCTGAAAAGTACCTATCAAACTCTTTGTTGCAATATTCACCTCCATTGTCTGATCTGAGACGCTTCAACTTCTTTCCTGTCTCAATCTCAACCAAAGCTTTCCATTTCTTGAAAGTATCAAATACATCAGATTTATTCTGAATACAATAAATCCATGTTTTTCTAGTTGCATCATCAATAAAAGTAGCATAATAACGAGAGCCACCGAGAGATGATACCTAAGCAGGTCCCCATACATCTGTATGCACAAGCTCCAATTTTTCGCTCTTCTTTTCTTTCCCAACTCTGAGAAATATGACTCTCTTTTGTTTTCCATAAATGCAATTCTCACAGAAATCCAAATCAACATTCTTCAATCCTGGCAACAAATTTCTTGAGTGAAGAAACTTCATTCCCTTCTCACTCATGTGTCAGGGCCTATGATGCCATAATGCTGCATCTACTCCTTTGGAAGTTAAAGCATTAACAGAGTTAGAAATACCATTTCATAAATACAATGTACCAACCTTTTCACCTTTTGCTATTGCCAACGCTCCTTTGGTGACCTTCCAAGTTTTATTTGTGAAATTTGTCTTCACTGCCTAACTGCCCTGTTGAAACTAGATTTTTCTTTAGATCTGGAACATGCCTTACCTCCTTTAGTAGCCATTGGTTTCCATTCTGTTGTTTTACAAGAACTTTACCCATTCCAACAATTTTACAGGGTTTATCATCACCCAAACGAACTTGTCCAAAATCTCCTTGAACATAGTCATGAAAATATTTCTTATCAGATGTGGCATGGAATGAAGCCCCTGAATCTACAACCCAAGAATCAGTAACATTTTCGAAAGAAAGAATCAAAGAATATTGTAACACATCACCTGTCACATTTGCTTCATGATTGATTTCTTGCTGCGTGTCTCCTTCTTTTCCCTTCCGAGATCTACAGTCTTTCTTTAGGTGTCCTTTCTTTCCGCAATTCCAGCACACTATCACCGATCTGGACTTGGATCTGCCTTTCCTTGATTTACTGTGATATCCCGAGCTCTTTCCTCTTTCCTCTTTCCATTATTCTTCCACTAGACTCTGCACTCAAAGCATTACCTGATGTCTCACTGGAGCTTTTCCGTTGCATTTCCTCGCTAAGGACAGCACCAACAACATCATCAAAATTTAAAGTACTAGATCCAGAGACAGAGTTACTAATGGCCATTACTAAACCATTCCAAATCTCTGGCAATGAGCACAAGAATAACAGAGCTATAACTTCATCATCAAAGTTTACCCCTACAGAACTTAACTGACTAGTAACTGTATTAAATTCATTTAAATGGTCTGCAACAGATCCACTTTCTGAAATCTTCATATTAAATAGTCGTTTCATGAGAAATACCTTGTTTGAGGCCAAGGGTTTTTCATATAGTTTCGCCAACGTCTGCATCAAACCCTCTGTTGTTGTTTCCTTCGAAATATTGAAGGCGACTGACGCTGCAAGGCACAAACATACTGTTCTGAGTGCCTTTCTATCAAGAATGTTCCATTCCGCGTCTATCATGGCCGTCAGCTTCTTTGTTTTTCTGCTCAATGGTAGGTACAGATCTTTCTGATATAGATAATCTTCCATCTGAATCTTCCACAGTGGAAAGTTTTTGCCGTTAAATTTCTCGACCCTAAACTTAGCATCGTCCGCCATTGCTCCCACTCGAACCAGGAACCCTTCTTTCCTGCGAGTTTATCAACCAAATATACCTTTGGCTCTAATACCAGTTGTTAGAAAATTATATATTATGGAGCAATGCAACACATAAAATATGCGGAAAAATACAAGCACAAAAAACACATAAAACCAGAGAGACACAGATATACATGGTTCACCCAGTTTGGGCTATGTCCACCCCGAACAACCAGTCTTTCCTTTCTATTATCCAGCAAAAATGAAGAGAAAAAACCTACAGCAGATCCGCTGTAATATCCTCTGTTCTCTCTCATAGTCTCCCTCTCTGTTTCTCGCTACGAGAATACACACATAATACATAGCCGCAATACAATACCCTCATATATACAAGGGGGTTGCCTTCTAGGGAAAAAAAACCCTAATCTAAACATAACTTCTACCGTCAGATAATTTGCCTAATCAACGGCCCAGATTGACTAGAAATTACTAAACTTTTACAAGGCAATTTTACATATGTTTTTAGCTTCGGGGGCGCTGCCCCCGAAAACCCCCGCCAGGGGGCGGGGGGGGCGGCAATGATTAATTACGGGTGGCGTTGCCGCCCCTTTGAAGGTATAGGGGTCCAATGTTGTGATACAAAGTAAACAAGATAATCAGGCTCCACACCCAACACCCATGTAGGTTCATTAATAGCACAGAAATGAACCATTCTTTTTGTTGTCTATCTTCATATTTAAAATCTCCATCCTTGATAACTTTCTTCAGTCGCTGATCAACCTCCCATACCGACTCTATAGGTCCTTGTTTAAAATATTTCAAGTCAATTATTGGTTGAGCGTAGGACTTAGGCTTCTGGAACTCTTGTTTTAAGGCATCCTTAATTTCCTGTATTGATGGATCTGTGCGCCGACCAACGTACCCCATGAACCAATCCAAGGCTCTTCCCTCAAAGGATAGGGATAGCTGCACTCTTTTTACAGCATCACTAGAAAAATCTTGTGCAGTCCATACACATTCTTCTACGAACCAAAATAGGTCCATGTCCTCATCTTCTACACCCTTAAAGGTGGGCAGCTTCATGTGTGTGGCCATATCGTCTTCCGACGGTGGCGGTGGGGTAGGAGAATTCTTGCCCTTTCGCAGATTAAATAGAGGGGTAGCCGAAGGACTAGTCTCTTCATGCGTAGGAAGCGTTCTTAAGGGTATATATATACCAATCTATCTCCTTCCTAATTAACCCTGTAATATTTACCACTTCGTGTTGTACTCTCATTTTTATCGTAGGTCATTCACCTGGTGTGGCTGCACAAAACACCTTTTTCGCACAATATTATCTTAATTATTAGCGGAAATGTTTGCAAAAACTTACCTCGAAACCCTTTGAAGAACCTCTGCTTAGCTTCATAAGAAGATATGAATTGATCAAAGGAAAATTCTATCAAAAATTCTCCTAAAACACTATCCACGCAGTGATCTACAGTCTGGGTGATCTTATTATCAACCTTCTCCAACTGTCGGATCACTTCAGGAGTCCACTACGTGACCTGATCATTTTTCCCACAGGTCTGGAACTCTGCTAACTTTGCAAGCCACTCCTGTAGTTCATGTGAGAAGGTTACAAAGAAGATCTCATATACTTTTGTAAATATGTACTTATTTTTCCACTCCTCGACAGTTAGCCTTGTACTTCGATTCTCTTTCAAGGAAAATTCCTGGATGTGTTTTTCGAACCAGTCTTCAAGCTTAGACTTCTCAGGCCGCCAATGACCTCGTGGCATTACCCAATTTCTCTCAAAATTCTCCCGTTCTCAGCAATGAAACCATTTTTGGGCTTGAGGGGTCTTGACCTAGGTTCGGATTTCAGGTTTTCCAACAAACCCTATACTACTGACCCTTTCAGCAATGACCTGCTTGAATAGATCAAGGTCTCAATCAAAGTAGTATGGGAGGGTGTTGGAACTAGGTTTCCACACTCTGAGAGAAAGAGGGTTAATTGAGGCAACCCTGTTAAGATCTATCAGAGTTACACAGAGAAGTCGTATCGTAGGACCTTTAACAGTATAATTGAAGAATACGAAGCTCATAAACCCATAGATAGCATGTAACATAAATAAAGAAACTATAATTAATCAGATCTCAGTAATACCTCTGCATCCATGTGTGCATCAATATTCATCAACAGGAAGAATCACCACAATACCATAAGCATAGAGATACGTTCACATAGATTTCTCATTCATTAACATTCAAAATCCACTTACAGACCCAATTCCCAACCCATTAACACAGCCAACGGGGTCTTCACACAACAAGACTGAGGATCTCCACGCACATAGCCAGTAGGAGTCCTTACCCAAATATAATCCAAAACAGATCCCAATAGATCACGACTACCATAAATCACACTTTTCCTAGCTCTAGACTCGATCTATCCGTCTACTTACATCATCTTAGCCTGCGTTATCCTATGGTCCACAAACCGTAGTTTACGGACCCTTAGTCTACCCTTTTTACCCCTTACAATTAATTGGGGGTTTGACCCACCCCAAACCCCCTGCACTAGACCAAATATTACAAAAATATTATAAAACTGGACAAAATTGGGGCTAGGAACCCTTGCTCCAACAATGCCATTTCCTTCAAGCACGTTCGTCATTCTGCCAACAAAAATATGAATCTTCTGGCTAATAAAGGGGTTGAACATGAAATTCCCCTATTCTCTAGCCCCCTCTCTAGTACCAATGATAAATCCTTCCATTTTTCATGCACTCAGTTGGTGCAAAAAGAATATCAACTCCTAGATGCGAGTGACTCTTAAAAAGAGCAACATGGACTTCCCTCAGTGAGGCACATGGCATAGCCACATGGCTGCGCATGACCCAAGCATGGGCACTCCTAAATGTTGTAGCTACTCCTATGGCACCTTTACTAACCCACCTTCCTTGGGAATTAACATTCGTCCTTCTTGCTGCACATCACGGTATTTCATGGCTCCCTGTGACGACATTCCTACTGCCTCTTCCTGTCACCTATCTATTCATGTTGTTGGTCTTTGTGCTAGGCATTATATTTTTCATTCCTTACCTCCTCTACATCTCAAGGCCTCCTGCCACATCTCTTCTCATAAGCCCATCTCCCACCTCACCTCACCTGAGCTTTCCAATGACTCCATGCCTTGTTGACATAGGATGAGATGTCTTCGGGGCTGAGGTTGAGGCCAATCCTCTCGTCCTCCCATCTCCCTCCATGAAGAGAGGCATTCCCCCTCCCGTGAGGACCGACCTATTGAATTCACGCTCAATTTGGATGCTACTGAAGCCCTGGACCAACATATTGTCTCATCCACCTTTTCTTTGCATCTTCTAGAGGTCCCATCCAGCTCCACTGGTTCTGGCTCATGGAAACACTTAATAAAATCCACCATTACTCTATCCTACCTCCAACACTCCAGAAAATAATTGGCCTTGCCACCTAAATATGCAATGCACTCTTCAGGAAATTACTGTGTTGATAGCTCAGCCAAGAATGAAAAGGTTATAGTTGCAGGTTCAAGCTCTTCCTCCATACCAGAGCTGACTACGCAGTTGTCGAAGAAGGAAGAGGACTCCTTAGAAGATTATGGCTGCTTCATTGTTGAATAGCGACCTCCTGAAGACCTAAAGCATGACTTGTCGTGAAAGGATTAGCATTAAGAGGTATCCTACCTCTGCTAGTTTCTACTCCACATTTTTTATGTTTTACTTGTTCTTGTACAGTTCTACAAAATTTTGGACAATCATGGTTCACGCTGGTTTCCCCAACTCGAACAGTCCCAATTTTTGTTTTTGAACTTTATACCTGCCGGAATTGGCTAGCATAGCAACTTCGGCGAGAAAATTTGAAATTTTATTTCCTTTGTATTATATAATAGAATTATTCTTACTTAGAAAAAAAACATATTTACACAAAAACCAAGGGTTTACACTTGTCAGTCTTTGACAATAATGCAGAGAAAATAAAAAAGGGCTTATTATATTTATAAAATTTAATGTACGTTTCTAGTGTTGTTTCATTTCCAGGAGGCCTATTTAGTATCCAAACAAAGTCACTCAAGAAGTCACAAGCATTCCTTCACTACCAACAGGCATGTGCATTACCTTGACAAAGTTTCTTGCATCACCTCTTTGCGGAATAAGTTTTTCTCATTCCTTTACCCTTTGTTTGATTTTTAATTTTTCATTCACATTGGCATAAACCATTAAGGAAATCATCATGCCCAGGCGGAAGAGGGATCCTGACTTATTTTACTGGAAATAGAGGTTGTTTCTTGTTTTAAAGAATCTAAAATATTTTCGAAATTACATTTTCCCTCATGCCATATTTCCACATTTAATATGCAATGGATAGGTGGATGATAGAACACATAATGAAATATAAGGACCATATTAGAGGCATAGTTCATGTTATAAGTATAAAAATTACGAAAAAATTACAGTTCGCCGCCAGTATCAAATCGTATGTCCCTTCTTAAGAGGGCGGGCTCACTTAAAGGATATAAGGAATGAGATTTCAATCCCACGGTCTACAAGAATCTACCTCTTGGAGTGACCACCACAATTTTACATAACCATGGACTTGATATTTCGACACTAGGGAAAGGAAAGATAGGGAAGAGGAGACATTCTAGGGTCTTAGCATAACAAAAGAGGCATAAAGGAAGCTTTTCATAGAATCAAAGGTTTGCAAAGAACACACATATAATAATCCTTAAATGAAAGTGTGAAATTTAATGCAGTTCCATGCAGGATAAAAACCAAATGCAATGCTACACAAACAACAAGAAAATGCAATGCAGGGAGATGATAATGCTAAGTATAAAATGAGTGCATGATGTAATGCAATAAACAAAGCTATATGAAATAAAGGAAAAAAATGTAGGGATTTGATGAGACTATAACTAAGAGGGCCATGCAATGATATTCAAATAATTCTTAAATTCAATGCAGTCAATAGAGATGTATGAAAATGAATCCAAGATAAATTCATAACGCCATGACGTGAATTGTTATGAAACCAACTCCAAAAATAGAAGAAAAGAGAGATCAATTCCTTAGAAATAAGCCACTTCGAGGGGGAAACCTCCTTTACATTACATAAATGAAAATTTCTTGGACGATACAAATGAAAAAACCTCCTTTATATATATAGGAGTCCATGGGGTCACAATATAATCCTAGCTGACCTAACAATAATAATGTAAGGGAAGAATAATAGCAATATGGGGGTTACAAGGTATAACAATGACAATAAGGGGGCTACACTAACAACAATAAGGGACCACACTAGTAATATAGGGCCCTAACATTCCCCTCCCCTTCAAAAAAGTGTTGTCCTCAATGCTTGAGTAGCTCAAGATGCTTATGTATAAAATTCTCATCTTCCCATGTTGAATCTTCAGTGGGTAAGTTCTTCCACTTGATGAGATACTCTGAAATTGATCGATTTCGTAGCTGTCGAGTTCTTGTTTCCATGATTGCTTCAGGTTCCAATATGATTTTTCCTTCCCTTTCAAGTTCTGGAAATATTGTTTGAACTAGAATTATATCACCTATAAGCTTCTTTAAACATGAAACATCGAAAACTGGATGCACTCGATAAGAAGCAGGAAGCTCCAATTTTTATGCCATAGTACCAATATTTTGCAACACCTTTTAGGACCATATTACTTTGGCAATAATTTATTATCCTTCTTAGCTTGCTTGAGGGACATTTTTTTGTATGGTTGTAGCCGTAAAAATACCCAGTTTCATACATAAAAAATTCTCGCACTGCAATGTTGATCTGCCTGTTGTTTCATTCGATTTTGTGCCAAATTTAGGTTATCCTTTAAGAGTTGGAAAATTTTTTGTTGATGCTCGAAGTCATCTTCCACTCCTTGAACCTTATAATTTTCTCTTAAATTTGATGTGATGGACGGTGGATGATATCCATAAAGTGCCATAAATGCAGTCATTTTTGCTGCAGTATGGAAGTGTTATACCACCATTCAGTGAGAGGTAAACAGTTGACCCATTGTGTTTGTTTATCAGATAAAAAAAAATAAAGATATCATTCCAAACATTTCTTCACTATCTCAGTTTTCCCATTGGATTTAGGATGATAAGATGAGATATGAGCTACTTGAGTACCCAAACAAGAAAATAATTTCATCCAAAAATTTCTAGTAAAAATGGGATCTCTGTCACTTACAATAATCTTTGGGTTTCCATGTAGCTTTTGAATTGGTTCCATAAATGTAGTAGAAGTTGTACTTTCTTTAAATGGATGAGATAACGAACAAAATTGTGTGTTATCACTCCAAAATTTCCAAAGGTTGTTCTTGCATTAAAAATAAATATCAGAAGTAACTACAAACCACTTTTGGAGCTTAGGATCTAGCCTTCCTGAACTCAAAGAGGTCTCTCTCTATATGATTTAACTTCTTTTGTTTAATATATTTTAGGCTAGTTATGTATGCTTAATTTGGTTTGATTTGATTGGTTCATGGAATTAATGATTTATATGAATAGGTGCTTTTGCATTTTCCATTGGGCTATGGAGTCAATATACCTTGAAAACATAACAAAATCAAATTTTAAAGAAAGTTTTATAGGGCAAGATAGGTGAGAAATATCATATCTCAAGGCTGAATGGTGAAGTGATTTTTCAATCAGTATCAAGGAGCAATTAAGAATTACTTAAACCAGATAATTAAGAAGGGTGAATAAAGTCAATCGGGATCAAAGGGAAATTAAGAATTCTCTAAAATGGATATTAGAAGAAAACATAGAAATGTATAACAGTTAAAAGCAGAGTGTAATGTTTAAGTAGATTTTGTAGTAAAACGCCTATTATAACATTCAAATTCAGAACACATATAAGTTGATGGAATACTTAGAAAGAGAACATGAAAATTTGAAATTTATACTTCACTGAGATATCTCAACACATGAATCCTGTAAATAATTTTCTTTATAACTTGTTATGTCTGTCAACCGGAAGTTGGTACAATAAACTTCAGGCAAGAGATCAGTCAGATACGGAAATATTCAGAAATCCAGACTTGATACTTCAAATGATGAAGGATTTATACAAAATTTACAAAAAATATCCTCTCAACTGACTAGGATTTATTTTAGGAAAACAAAATATATATATGCAAAAAGATAGTGACACCTTTTAACTGACTGATATCTACCCTAATTATTTGCTTGTTGTTATCTATTTTTTTCCTTCATCTGCACGTTCTTTCAACTGTATTTTCTTTCACCCTTTTATAGTAAATCACACCACTTCTCCCATGTTTCTTCATCTAGGATTTTGACTTTCATCACCTTGCGGTAAATTTCATCTACCTCTGAATATCTGGAAAATGTAGGCTTATTTACGAGAATGTGATTTATCTCGTGCTGGAAGTAAAACAAGTTTTCATTTTACTTTTTGAATGATTTCTGCCCTAGAAGATCATGGCATAAATGTTACTTCTGTATGTTTTGTAGGTGCATCATCCCTAATAACAATCGCTTTCTCTGTTTCAATTGTTTCTTCATGTTCTACTACTGGTTTTAGCTTGATGCATTACTTCTGTACATAATCTTGAATTTATTGTCAGATGTAGTTTCTACTGAGTAAAAGTCTTCTTCTCTAGACCTTTTCAAATTCCTATCTTGTGGGTCTGGAGTAAGCAGGATGGAACTAGTATCAAGTTGCCCCTCCATCTTTTGGTTCCGATAACCACCTACACAACAAAATAAAACAATTTTAATGAAAAAAAATATTTTTAGGGAGGCAAGTGGGCTTTTAGTCTTTTTTGCAATTTTGAAAAATTAGGGAAATGAATAAGACATCGGGTCTTATAATTTTTTAAAAGTGGTGGTTTGTTACATGGTTTGGAAGTGGTTTGGTGGTTTCGTATGAGGGGGTGTGATAAAATATGGAGGCGCCACATGGTAGGGAAGCAGGCAAAGAAAAAAACCCATTTCAGAGCCCCCCCCTGGTTTTAAACTTTGAAATGTCGAGAGTGCGAAAATGATTGTATTCCACCCGATCTAACTTGCGCTAATCGAATGGTTGGCAGGGTTTCTCATTTTCACAAGAGGTGGGGTCAGGTAAAATGTTTAGGTGGAAGGTTTAAATAAAAAGTGGGTCAGGAAATATATTAAGCGGGGGGGTGTTAAGAAATATATTAGGTGGGGGGGTTAAGTCAAAAGGGGGGTCCACTTAATATTTCACGCTTTGGAATTTTGGAAAGTGGGTTTCGCATTTTTAATAAAATGCAAAGTTTTATTAAGGGGGAAAGGGGGTTTTAGAAATGTAAAGGGGATTTTCAAAGGGGAAAGGGATTTTTAGCAAGGGGAAAGGGTTAGAAAGATATTTTTGATAGGGGATAAACAAAATGATGCTTCTATAACTTTTTGGAAAGTATTCAACCTACCCTTTTATTCATGCTAACATTTTTTCTTTCCTTTATTGGCTGCATTTCAGCTTGTTGAACCTTTTATTTTCTTTTGATAAGCAAACTAACTATTTCTAACCTTATATCTTCCAATGGCTCAGATTAAACTTATGAGCTCATTTTTATTCTCTACCTAACTACTTATCTGCCAAGATTAAATGGTTTGGTCAGATATTTATTCACTAACTATCATAACATAAAAGTTAAAGACATGAATGATCAAGATTAGATTTCATGATCATCATGAATTGTGGCTTTTTGAAAAAATTGCACACAATTTATTTGAAAAATTAAAGTAAACTAGGAGTAGTGAAATTTGAATGTGTAACACTTTCAGAATTTATTTTTTCTTATTTTTATCGGGTTCATATTTTATATCATTTTTTATCTTTATTTCTTTTGGTCCTTTGATTATTATTTTAGGACATACCCTCTTTTAATTTTTAAATATGGAAAACATTTGCAAAAATGCAAAGGTTGTACAATATTACAAGACTTAACATATCCAATTCAAAATTATGATACCTATTATTATAGGACCCTAACAGTGGCTCCACTTGGGGATGGCATCTCCTTGTGAGATGTCAAGAACTTTCTGATCAGTGACCATGGAACTTTGGCTTGGCTTTTCTTGGAACTACCTTCTGTGATCTCCTTTATTCAAACATATGATGTTATATATTTTAAAGATTATATTTTCCTTTTCGGGCTTCAACTTTACAATATAATCACCCACTCAAATCTAAACTTTCCTATGATATTTACAATGAGTATAATAGAACAAATTGAACTACTGGTTAATCTAGTGTAAAATAGTGCTTCAACATTTGACCATTGATTAGTCCACCTGGTAGATATGTCCCATTTAATTCTTTCAATAAAAGTGCATTGTTGCCTTTATAACCATAAATAATATATGGGCCCTTCCAGAGAAATTAAAATTTCCCATGTTTTCCTTTTTCTTCCCTTCTGGAAACCCATTTTAGTACTTGATCACCTGTGAATAAATCATCTGCTTTAGTTTTCTTATCAAAGATCTTCTTGACTTTGTCTTGAATAAGTTGGGATTTGATATAAAATTCTTCCCTGTTTTGCTCTAAATGAATTTTTTGGTTCATCCTCCTTTGGATGTCATTTGGTTCTACTTGCATCTCTTGAATCATTTGCATTACTGGCACTCCTAATGAACATGGAAAAACAACATCCATCCAATATACTAATTTATAGGGAGATGTACCAATAGATTTCTTAGTAGTTATTATGTCTGACCATAGGGCATTCACCAACATTTTATTCCAGGTTTTCTTGTTATCTTATAATAACTTCTTGATGATGTTGACTAGGCTTTTGTTTTAAGATTCTGCTAGTCCATTACCTTGAGGATAATGGGCAGTGGAATGGCCTAGGGTGATATGGTATCTGTTACAAAATTCTATCATTTTCTTGGATTTGAAGGAAACAACATTATCAGTGATGAGCTTTTGTGGGCATCCAAATCTAGAAAGGATGTTGTTCTCAATAAATGAAATAATGACAGAATCTATGGCTTTTCTAGAAGGAATGGCTTCTATTCACTTGGTAAAGTAATCAGTGGCTGTCAATATCCATTTATATTGGGTAGAGGAGGGTGGGTGAATTTCACCAATGAACTCTAAACCCCATTGTTGAAATGAAATTTCTATTGGGATAAGTTTGAGGGGTAATGGTAATATTTTCTTCTTCCCTTCAAATATTTGACATTTGTGATAGGAGGTCACATACTTTCGGACATCTGCAAAAAGGGTGGGCCAGTAAAAACCTGCCCTCAAAATTTTGTTAGCAGTTGTTTTCCAGTATAGGTGTCCTCCACAATCTCCTGCACGAAATTCCTGCATGACTTTTTCAGCTTCATCTTTTAATAAACAATTTAATAGGATGCCACCATGATCTTTCCAAAATAAAACATTATCTAAGATACAATATTTCATTGCATTCATTTTTAAGAATCTACTTCTAGTTCTAGATAAACCAGGAGGAGCTTGTAGGTTGAGTAAAACAAATGTAAGGTCTTCATACCAGGGTGAATGTATGAAAGCTTCACTGATTTGTCGAGTTGCCATCTCTTCGTGATCATCTATGGCAGCAATCATATTTATATCTAAGGCTCGATAGTTCGATTCAGCCATGATTTTGGCCAAACCTTGGCCTTTAATTAATTTTGTAGGCTTGATCTCAATGTCATATTCCAGTATTGTGCCAATCCATTTGACTCTTTTTCCATCAGGCCCATTCTGAGTTAGAATGTCCTTTAAAACTGAGTTTGGAACATATGCTATTATGTGAGAGTATAGAATGTATACTCTAAAATATTTTATGGCATTCACTAAAGCAAGAGCTTGTTTTTCTATGATATTATACTTTATTGTTGCATCTCTCAAAGTTTTACTAAAGAAAGAAATGGGCTTTTCAAGGCCCTCATCATTCTTTTGCAACAAGAATGCTGCAATGGTGTGCTCCGAATCAAATGAAAAAATTATGAAATCTCTATTAAAATTAGGACTTATGAGAACAGGTGTTTTAGTAAGGGATTCTTTAACTGCTTCAAAAGACTGTTTAACCTCTACTGTCTACTTAAGTATTGAATCCTTTTTTAACATGTTATTTAAATTTCTAATTAGTTCTATTAAGTTAGGGATGAAACTTCTAAGACAGATTATTTTGCCTAAAAATGCTTGTAATTCTCTAATGTTTCTAGAATGACTGATATTTAGGATTGTTTCTATTCTAGCTGGATCAATTCTAATGCCCTCTTTTGAAATGATGTGTCCCATAAGTTTTCCTTCTTCTAATCCAAACATGACTTTTTAGGATTTAAATATATGCCAAACTTTCTTCATTTTATGAATACTTTTCTTATATGGTCTAGATGTCCATTAGCTAACTTTGAAAAGACTGTGATATCATCTAGGAAAATGACTAAAAATTCATGGATTTCCTTTGCGAAGGATATTTCCATGGCTCTTTGGAATGTTGCTCCAGCATTCATCAGTCCAAAAGGCATTTTCAAGTACATGAAAGTTCCCCAGGGAGTGGTGAATGCAGTCTTAGCTTGATATTCAGGTTGGACTAGGATTTGGTTGTATCCAGAAAATCCATCAAGTAATGAAATTCTGGATGACCCTACTACCCTCTAGAGAATGTGGTCCATTTTAGGGAGGGGATAGTTATCCTTTAGTGATACTTTGTTCAAGTCTCTGAAATCAACACAAAGTCTGATTACTTCTGTTTTCTTTCTAGTGGGGACTAAATTAGAGACCCAGTTAGAATATCTGATGGGTGCTATGATTTGAGCATCACACATCCTTTTAACTTCTTTTTCTATTAATGGCATAAGAACATGGTTAATTCTCCTTATATTTTGTTTAAAGGGCTTCTGATTTTTTTTAATTGGTATTTTATGCTGGATAATGTTGGTATCATAAGACTTGGGGTCTTCATAATTCTAGGAAAATATGTCTTGGAACTCTTTAAACAAGCTAATGTACTTCAACTTTTCAGCTGAAGGTAATGTCTTAGGTATCTTGATAATCTTGGGATTTTCCTTTGTTCCTATGTTGAATTCCTCTATATATGACCTTAAAGGCTCCATTTTAGGTTTTCTAGCTACATCATCGGAGTCAAAGAGGTCTTATAGTGGGGCTAATCCCTTAGGAAAATTTTTGTCTTTAAGATCTAAAACTTCTGATTCATCATTGATTAATTCCTCAATTTCTACTATTTCTAATTGTTCTATTTCTACTTTAGTGAATCTAGCTGGTTCTATCTTATCTACATAATTTACATCTATTTCATTATTTATGGTATAATCTAATGTACAGTCTGTGTCTATATTACCATTTTGAAATTATCCTTCAAAATTCATAAAATCAAGAACTTGTTTGTCTTGTGAAAATATTTTCCAATACTTTAAATTATCACTTATGGTTCGTATGTGTCTTACTTCAGTTGTGTACTGATGATTTGGCTGAAAGGGTAACCTGCATGTGCTGGCAAAAGTGGCTAAGCTATGCGCTTGCATATTTTTCTTTCTTGGAATGACAACAAAGTCAGTCTCAAGGAAACATCTTATCAAGTCTAGGATGGTTTCTCTGTAACACCTAATTCTAGGGTTGTTAGTAATGTACTCTCCCTTTACTTGTTTTATGATGAACTTTGAGTCTCCCATGATGAAAACTCTTTTAGCCCCAATTTTTCTTACGATTTGAAGTCCTAGAACTAATGCCTAAAATTCTTCCATGTTGTTAGCGCATTTTAAATTTAATCTGTAAGCATGTCCTTACGAATGATCATTTACTAAATTATAGATCCATACTCTAGCTCCTGTGCCTAATCTATTTACAGAGCCATCAAAATCTAAATTCCACATGGATTCATGTGTTATATTTTCACTATCGACTTCTTTGTGTTTCTCTTCTATACCTGTGATTTTATCTTTGTCATTGTTTGAATTACATAAGATAAATGAGTCCAGATCATAATTCATGGAATAGATAGGATAATTTTGTGGTCTTTCTGAACTACTTACCATGAATTTCATCAAGGTTTCTCTATATAGTTTCCTATGCTGACCAAACACAGAAATAGTAGCATATGCCATGTCTAATTGCAGTGATCCCTGTAATTTTTCTCCCCATGAGCGAGATAATAAAATACCATATTTGGGAGGGATATCAGCAACTACTCTGTTCATAATGATACTCTTTGTTGGGCACTGGACTAGAGTTATGCACAAATATTTTATGAGGCAAAGCCATTTGACTTTACCAGAATGAAAGGAGAACATGTCCTTGTAGGGTCTGCTCATGTCTAAGTTTAATTTTTCCATGACTGCTTTAGGCATTAAGTTATGATATGCTCCTAAATCCAACATAGAATTTTGTAAGATTTTATCATGAATGTTTAAGCAAATGTAGAATGGAGGGACACCCCTTTGTTGATGTTTTCTATTTACTTCCAGACCAAATAATAACTCAGGTTAATCATCATTGAGGTTGACAACATCTTCACCTTCGCCTATGTTTAATGTTTCAGTAATTTGTGCATTGTATGAATCATTTTTCACCATCTCTGTTAAAGGAACATGTATTCTTAATTTGCCTATCTCAATTTTGATATTGAATGGAATTTGAGTTTTTCCTAATTTAATGATTTCTTTTTTTTCAATTGTGGTTTGTGTGTTTTTCTTTTATTTATCAACACTTGGTATTTTAGTTTGTGTGTCAACTGTTTTTTTTTCAAATTCCTTGGCTGGAACGATTTGAGTAGTAGTTGATGTGATTTCTAAATTCTGAGTTTCTCTAGGGAGAATTTGTAGAATTTTGGTCACAGGAGCTTCTACTGTTTTCTTAGTTTGGGTTTGGAATGATTTCTGAATAGGAACCTCTGTGTTCTTTTTTCTTCTAAGGCTATACTGTTTATGAACTTCATAGATAGTAGATTCATAGCCTTGTTTGTAGTCAAAGGATTCTCTAGATTCTAATTGCAATTGCTGTAACATGTACAATTCCTGTTCTTGCTGGGTAAGAAAAATAGCATCTTCATTGTTTACTCCCATCAATTTTATCTGGGTGTTCTGGTCTTCTTCATGTTGTTTTTAACTTTCAACATAATTTTCCTAGAAAGGTGGTCTAATCTATTGATCAGGTACAACTTCTCTTGATTTACCAGTATTAGGATTTTTCCTATAGTTGGGATTTCTAATTTGGGGACCTTGTTGATTTTCCCACTGAGGTTTTCTTTCCATGTTCTCTAGTCTATCCATTAGTCTTTCTACATTTTTGGCTAAACTATAAATCTTAATATCTGAAGTGGAAGGTTTCGCCTTAATGGTCACTCTCCTCTCATTCCTCATCCTTGCTCTTTTAGCTAGTAAGTTAGATTCTACACTAAATTCATCACTCTGCATTTTTTCTAAAGTTGCAAAGTTTCTTTCTCTTAACTGATAGGACATGTCAACATCAAAAACATCTGGAAATTTAATCAGGGCCAAATCTGGTGGAGGTTTGATATTGACTAGAATTGCATTGTAAATGTTGTTAAACCTAATACAGTAATCTTGAACATATTCATTAGGATATCTCCTAATGTTCTCATATTCAAATAATATCTAGAGAGGGTTTTTCTTTCTTTCACATCTATTTATGAATAATTGGTGGAAAGCAGATAAATCAACAATATGGTTAGTATGTAAATATTTGAACCATTTTTTAACATCTCCTTCTAGTGTTTGTGAAAATAATCTCATTTGTACATTAGCCTCATCAACTTCATGTAACTCAAAATAATATATCATTTTATCTACATGTTGTTGAGTACTATATTGACCAGTACCATCGAACTTAGAAATTTTACTCTGGTAATCTTGTGGCATGGCATGTAAAGGGGCCTATAAGGCCAAAGGAGAAAATCTAGCTGCCATGGCTAAGACTTTAGCTTGACTGGGAGGAAAAGTAGTGGTGCTTGAATATGAACTCGAAACGTTTGAAGAAGAACTCAAAACGTTAGGTTGGAGAGGAAATTTAGGTATGAATGGTTTTTTGGAATGAATTTTGGTGGCGATTATACGTGAGGTGGAACTGAATGGAGTTGTATTTACAGTTTCTGAAGATACCGTAGAGAGCTTGGGGGTAGAGTTAGGGCAGCTAGTTCAAATGAATATTGAAAATAGGTTGTCTATGTCTTTTATCAAAGTTGAGGTTAAAACATCAAGGTTGTCAAAAGTATCTAGAACCTGTTGATCTAAATCAAATTGTATAGTATCCTTGTTTGATCAATAAATTGAATAAAATTGGGGTCTATTACAATATCATAGATTGAGTTTTTAGATTTGGTACGAAATAAAGAATGCTCAAATGATAAATCAAATTGAATATCATGTATGCTTTATAACTCCTTAGGAAGTGAATTTTATTTGATTAACTCACTACTACTTCCTTGACTCTCTACTTTTTAATGTTTTATTAAAATTCTGTGAGGATCATCAACAATTTTAGCAGGCTATGGATTAGGATGAGCCCTTGTATAATATGTTCTTTTAGAAGCCATAATTTTAACTTATAATGATAATTCAAACAACCTTTTAAAACCTTAATGTGAAAAATGAGGAAAATTGTTTCCTTTATGATTTATTTTAACTAGCGACTGATTTTCCCTAGTATGGTCGCCAATATGTTATCACTCCGAAATTTCCAAAGGTTTTTCTTGCATTAAAAAGAAATATTAGAGGTAACTACAAACCACTTTTGGAGCTTAGGATCTATCCTTCCTAAACTCAAAGAGGGATCTCTCTATGTGATTTAACTTTGTTTGTTTAATATATTTTAGGCTAGTTATGTATATTTAATTCGGTTTGATTTTGATTGGTTGGTGGAGTTAATGATTCAGATGAATAGGTGATTTTCCATTTTCCATTGGGCTATGGAGTAAATATACTTTGAAAAAATAACAAAACCAAATTATAAAGAAAGTTTTATAGGGCAAGATAGGTGAGCAATATCAGATCTTAAGGCTGAATGGTGGAGTGATTTTTCAATCGGGATCAAGGAGCAATTAAGAATTCCTTAAACCAGATAATGAAGAAGGGTGAAGAAATTCAATCAGGATCAAAGGAAAATTAAGAATTCTCTAAACCAGATATCAAAAGAAAACATAGAAATGTATAACAGTTAAAATCATAGTGTAATTTTTAAGCAGATTCTGCAGTAAAACTCTTGTTATAACATTCAAATTCAGAACACATATAATTTTATGGAATACATAGAAAGAGAACATGAACAATTGAAATTTATACTTCACTGAGATAGATCAACACATGAATCCTGTAAAGAAGTTTATTTATAACTTGTTCTATCTATCAACTGGAAGTTGGTACAATAACCCTCGGGCAAGGGATCAGTTAGCTATAGAAATTTTCAAAAATCCACACTTAATACTTCGAATGATGAAGTATTTATACAAAATTTACAAAAAATATCCTGTCAACTGACTAGGATATATTTTAGGAAAACAAAATATCTTTATGCAGAAAGATAGGGACACCTTTTAACTGAATGATATATGTCCCTGATTCTTTGCCTGTTGTTATTTGTTTGTTTCTTTCATCTACACGTTCTTTCACCTATATGTTATTTCACCCTTTTACATTAAATCACACCACTTCTCCCATGTTTCTTCATCTTGGATTTTGACTTTCATCGTATTGAGGTAAATTTCATCTGCCTCTAAATATTTCGAAAATGTAGGCTTATTTATGAAAATGTGATTTATCTCATGCTGGAGGTAAAAGAAGTTTTCATTTTACTTTTCGAATGATTTTTTCCCTGTAAGATGATGGCAGATGTGTTTCTTATGTATGTGTTGTAGGTGCATCATCTCTGATAACAATCACTTTCTCTATTTCAATTCTTTCTTCCTTTTCTATTACTGGTTTTATCTTGATGCATTACTTCTCTATATAATCTTGAATTTATTGTCAGATGTTGTTTTTGATGAGTAAAAGACTTCTTCTCTATACCTTTTTGATTTCCTATCCTGTGGGTCTAGAGTAAGCAGGATGGAACTAGTATCAAGCTACTCCTCCATCTCTTGGTTTCGTTAATCATCTGCACAGGAAAATAAAACAACTGTAATGAAAACAAAGGTTTGCAGAGAGGCAAGCGAGCTTCAGTCTTTTTTGCAAGTTTGAAAAAATTTGGGAAATTAATAAGACACCAGGTTTTATAATTTTGAAAAAGTGGTGGTTAATCACATGGTTTGGAAGTGGTTTGGTGGTTTGGTATGAAGGGGTGTGATAAAATATGGAGGCGTCGCATGGCACGGGAGCGAGCAGATAAAACAACCCATTTTGCACCCCCCCCCCCCTTGGTTTTAAACTTTGAAATGTCGGGAGTGCGAAAATGATTGTAGGCCACCCGATGTACCTGGTGCTAATCGGATGGTTGGCGGGGTTTCTCATTTTCACAGGAGGTGGGGTCATGTAAAATGTTTAGGCGGAAGATTTAAATTTAAAATTCAGTCGGGAAATATATTAAGCCGGGGGGGTTAATAAATATATTAGGTGGAGGGGTTAAGTAAAAATGGGGGTCCACTTAATATTTCACGTTTTGGACTTTTGAAAAGTTGGTTTTGTATTTTTAAGAAAATGCTGAGTTTTATTAAGGGGGAAAGGGGGTTTTAGCAAGGGAAAGGGGATTTTCAAAGGGGAAACGGATTTTTAGCAAGGGGAAAGGGTTAGAAATATAATTTTGATAAGGGATAAAAAAATTGATGCTTCTATAACTTTTTGGAAAGTATTCTACCTACCCTTTTATTCATGCTAACATTCTATTCCTTCCTTTATTGGGTGCATTTGAGTTTGTTGACCATTTTATTCTTTTTTGATAAGAAAACTAATTTTTTTCTAACCTTATATCTTCCAATGGCTCAGATTAAACTTATGAGCTCATTTATTATCTACCTAACTACTGATCTACCAAGATTAAATGGTTTGGTCAAATCTTTATTCACTAACTATCATAACATAAAATTTAAATAAATGAATGATCAATATTAGATTGCATGATCATCATGAATTGTGGCATTTTGAACAAGCTGCACACAATTTATTTGAACAAGTAAAGTAAACTAGGAGTCATGGCATTTGAATGTGCAACACTTTTAGAATTTATTTTTGCTTCTTTTTATGGGGTTCATATTTTATATCCTTTTTTATCTTTATTTCTTTTGGTCCTTTGATTATTATTTTAGGACATGCCCTCTTTTCATTTTTTAATATGGAAAAAATTTTCAGAAATGAAAAGGTATGTACAATATTACAAGACTTAACATAGCCAATTCAAAATTATGGTCCCTATTATTATATGACCCTAATAGTGTGCATACTTGGCAGGTGTATCAACTAACACCATGATGACACTCTTTCCTTTGGACTTAGGTAAACCTGTGATAAAATCCATTGAAATGTCCTCCCAATGTTGACTTGGAATGGATAAACGCTTTAGAAGATTCGGAGTCTTAATTGTCTCAACTTTATCTTGCTGGCAAACCAAACATTCCACAACAAACTTTTGAATATCAGATTTAAGGCCATCCCAAAAAAATTATTTCTTCACCCTGTGGTAATTTTTTAAAAATCTAGAGTATCCTCCTAAGGGATATGTGTGCAATTCCAAAATAATATTTTGTTTTAGTTGGGAATTCTTACAAATATATAAGCAATATTTGTACCATAAGGAATCATTTTTCCAACTAAATGTATCAGATGTACTAGGATCTTGCTGGAACTTTTGAATGAGTGTCCACACTTCTTCGTCCTTCCTCCATTCATCCCTTGCTTCGCTTATCCAATCTAGTTGGATAATAGAAATGGCACAAAGAAATGATTCCACCTCTTCATCCTTTCTTGAGAGTGCATCTGCAACAACATTTAGATTCCATTTTCTGTAGATGATTTCAAATTCATAACCCAACATCTTTGTGGCCCATTTTTGTTGCTCTTATGAAGATAGTCTTTGTTCTAAAAAGTGTTTAAGACTATCATGATCAGTGTTTACTTTGAAGTGTCTTCCCATTAGGTAAGGTCACCATTTCTTTAGTGGGATTGCCAACATTTCCTTCTCATAAATATCTTTCTGTAAATACTTTCCTTTGATTGGACGACTTTCAAAAGCAATGGGTCTTCCTTCTTGCATTAAAACCGCACCAATTCCATTTCCTGAGGCATCACATTCCACAATAAATATTTTTGTGAATTTTGGATTGGCTAAGACCAGTGCTAGCCACATTACCTCTTTAAGATGCTCAAAGGCCTTAGTTTCTTCAAGAGTCCATGAAAATGCATCTTTCTTCAATAATATTTTTAGAGGTGCTGCTATTCTCCCATAATTCTTTAAAAACTTGTGATAATACCTTTAACCCAAGAAATCTTCGCAACTTCTTTATGGTTGTGGGGAATTTCCATTCCTTAATGGCTTTAATTTTTTTAGGGTCTACCTTAACACCCTCATGAGATACAATATGTTCCAGATATTCCACCTCTTGTACTCCAAAGAAACATTTGGAGGTTTTTGCATATAACTGTTTCTCTTCCAATAGTTTGAGCACCCTCTCAGCATGTTGAACATGATCCTTCCAAGACCTACTGTAGATTAGTATATCATAAAAAAATACTAACACAAATTTTCTAAAGAATGGTTTGAAAATGGAATTCATCAACCCTTGAAATGTGGAAGGTGCATTGGTAAGGCCAAAATGCATGACCAAAAATTCATAATGACCCTCATGAGTTTTAAATTTTGTTTTTAGAATACCTTCAGTCTTCATTCTAATTTTATGATATCCTGAACGAACATCCAACTTAGTAAATTAAATTACTCCATGTAATTCATCCAATATTTCATCAATCAAAAGAATGGGAAATTTATCTTTAATAGTGAGCTTATTGAGCTCCCTATAATCTAGACACATGCACCATGATATATATTTCTTGTGCACCAATACTACTAGAGCAGAGAAAGAAGTTTGACTAGCTTGAATTATATAAACCTATAACATTTCTGCAATCATACGTTCAATTTCGCTCTTTTAGACATAAGGATATCTATAAGGCTTGATGTTTGGAGGAACACTTCCTGGAATCAAAGGAATAGCATGATCATGATCACGAATAGGTGGGAGTCCTTTGGGAGTTTCAAACACCTTGGAATGATTGTCCAATACTTTTTGGAGATCTAGAGAAATAGGTGATTTTGATGTTGGAACTTCTACTGAGCATAATCGTGCAATTACGCCTCATTTTTCTTTCTTCAGAAGATTTTTCATGACATTAGAGCTTGTTATATTTCCTGGATTCCCAGTGATACCCCATAATTAAACTTCCTTTCCTTTCAAAAAAAAATCAGGAAAAGTTGTTGAAAATTAAAAGCTACCATCCCCAGAGATTGTAACCATTGTACTCCTAGTACAACATCAGCACCTCCCATTGGAATGGAAATAATTGGAATATTCAATATAGATTCCCCCCTGGTTAGCTTGATATTATGGAATTTTCTGGAGCAATATATAGTTCCTCCATTTGCAACCATCACTTGACATTTTGGTGTTGGGTATAGGAATCAATTCAATTCCTTGGCTACCTTGCAATGAATAAAATTATGGGTACTACCCGAATTAATCAACACTATTACCTTTTTCATCTTTATATGTCCCTCTATCTTGAGAGTATGAGGAGTGGTAATTCCTACCAATGCACTACATGATATGGTTGGATTCATTTCTTCTTCCTCTAGGGTTGGTTCCTGGTGTATATCCTCTTCTTTTTAAGTTTCTTGTTCATTTTCTTCCTCCTCTCCACAATCTATGTAAAATAATTTCTTCTTAGCACACTTATGACTTTTAATGTATTTTATATTGCAACTGTAGCAAATCTCTTTTGCTCTTTTTTCTTCCAACAGTGGTGGTGTCAACCTTGTAGGTTGTGGAAGTCTAGGAGTAGCAACACTTCCACATTTATAGATTTGAGTGATAGGATTCCTTGTCACCATAACTTTACATTCAATTTTTCTTGCCAACTTGAATTCCTTCTCCAATGAATCAGGTTCCCAAAGGCGAACCTCATGTTGGATTTCATCCTTTAAAGTCCCTATGAATACATAAATCCTATGTTCCTCTAGAATATAAATTACCCTTATATTCAATTTTGGAACTCCTCAATGTGCTCCACCACTGAACCCTTTTGTTTAAGATTTATCATTTGGCTAAAGAAGGTGTTTCTCTTTGTATCCTCATAATGTGCTATCATTTCCTTCGTAAAAATTAACCAAGTGAAAAATTTTTTACCAGATAAAAGTTATCGATACCATACAAATGTATTATGTTCTAAATATAAAGTTGCAATTCCTACCTTTTGTGTGTTTTGCACATTAATGAGATCAAAATATTGCACCATATGTAGTATCCATGTTATGAGATCCTTGCCATCAAACTTCCTCATATCGATCTTTGGAATATGGTTGGTCTTAAATCCAAAATTAGAGGTTATGAAATCATGATTAACATTTATTTTTTTCTCATCATGATTTTCCTCTACTATCTTTTTGCCATTAGGAATCATTTCTTGTATCAAATTTGTCAAACCTTCCAAGTCTACTTTTAGATCATTCTTCATGTCTTTCATTTTTTCTTCTATACCATCGATATTAGATTCCATGTCTTCCATGCCATTCTTCAAACCATCCATCTTAGCTTTGACACCTTTCTTCAAAACTTCGATTTCATTTTTTGTTGCTCTTTGCGAGAGAGAAATTTGGTGCACTTGCTCTTGTAATTTTGATATATCATGTTGCACTTATTCATATTCATGAGTCATAGTAGAGTATTATGAGGGCTTAGTGGGTGTTGAATTATTTTCAGGGTGCATTTTAGAATCCAATACTGGTACCTATGCTTAAATATGCACTTGGAATCACTTCAAAATGATTTTTCAAACAAGACTTATGCAATTGGAAAAAAAAATACATACCCTTTTTTTTATTTTGAGGAGCTCGATATTGTAACTGACTTATCTTTGTGATTTCAGATCTTCAATATTTGAAATTTTGTCCTCTATTAGCCCTCTGAATCTTCTTTCGAATGCCACATGTATGACCTGATTTGGATTCTTCAAGACAAAGTTATGCCCAATCTCCCACAATGACCTAATTATAAATGGGTTCTGTAAAGGAACTTGTACGACATACCACGTGTCACTTTTTCCTCCTTAGTTTTTGAAATTGATACACAGGAAACTACAGTCCGTGTAATTTTTTATACTTTTTACAGAATCCCAATCCGATGCTCAGAGAGAGTTATGATGATTTTCCCATGGTCACCTCTTTGAGATGAAATTCGGGAGCCTGAAAAAACCCTTACTTCCACAGATCATATCTCCAAAAATATTGTGAACCAAGATCTGAAATTTTTACACGAAGTTCCTCAGGATTTCGACTTCTCGTGAAAAAAATTTAAGCTTCTAAACCATCGTAGAAAAATTTTTATAGCTAAAATTCCACAATGACCTGTTTGGAGTAGTGAAACCCTAGAATCCAAATCTCTGATACCAAATGTTATGAAATCAACTCCAAAAATAAAATAAAAGAGAGATAAACATCATAGAAATAAGTCACTTCGAGGGGGAAACATCCTTACATTAAATAAATGAACAATTATTGGATGATACAAATGAAAAAACCCCCTTTCTATATATAGGAGTCCATGGGGTCACAATATAGTCCTAGTATACCTAACAATAATAATGTAAAGGCACAATAATAAAAATATGGGGGTTACATGTTACAACAATGACAATAAGGGGTTTATACTAAAAATAATAAGGGACTACACTAGTAATATAGGGACCTAACACGAATGAAAACTACCTACATTTAAAAAAGAAATAAATGTTGGAAATTTAATAATAAAACACAACATAAAACATAATGTAGAACATGAAAGTGGCTACGAAAGGAAAGTGTATTATAATATCCCAAAAGGGAGAATGCAGTAATACTGAAACACAATATAAGAACTGTAGCAAAGTAAACAATAAATCTAAATACACATAAGAATACACAGAAATAGATAATCCATTTTATTATATAGGAGGTGAAAAATCAAGTACAACAATGCTCAAAATATGAGGCAATCAAGCCAAAGGGATGGCCTGGAATGACCCTACAATGATCCCAAAAGAGGGAATGTGTAACTACTGAAAAGTTAGAAGGTAAACTACGATGTCCCTGCTGCAACTGTTGGGAGATAAACTGAATGAAAGATAGAAAGTCATATCTAGGTAGAATGGGAGCTCCGATGATGCTGAAATCAGAGATCTGGGATCTATAATGGATACCCAAGATAACACAGAAATGGTTTCTCAGATATGTCAATCTAAGAAAACCACCCTCTTAGGGCTTCACATATATACTGCTGGGTATGCAGATCTGAAGCTAGATCTGATGAGATGATAGCTACAATGATGCACAATTAGATCTATGCAAGAAGGGTTGATCCCTTCTCTAGATCCTTGGGCTAAAAGCTCAATATCTAGTTCCTCCAATCTCCTCCACTTAAAATAGTTGTTGGATGAACAATAGCTTCAGAAAACTACACTGTAAGAGAGGGAGGCTCAATAGCCTACTACTAGATGTGTCAAATCATCTCCTGAATGATGGAAACAATAGACCCAATGTGAGGAGATGATCCCTCACATGATTTCCAGCTAAAATACTGGAAACTTCCTTCCTCCAATAGATCTAGAGGATTGGACTGAGCAATCCTTGAAGGGACTACTGCTACATGGAGTTAAAACCCAATGGAATAAATGTCGGATATAGATTTTCTAGTCCTGAAAGGCTGAATGTGAAGAAAAAAGTGGTAGGATGAATCCTCCATCGGTTTCCTAGTTGGATGCTAGAAACAACCTCCTAAAGGTGGCACCAATGCCTGATAAGGAATGAAGTACAACCCTATTTCAAGAGATACTCAATGAAAGAGGAAGGATTCTTGTTTGGGAACACCCTATGCTAAACAACACTGCAATCTTAGCTAAACAACTCAATAATGCATAGAAATGTCCTAAGAAAAATATAGATCTAAATAGATCAAGAAATGAATAATCCCAATCATGACTTTCATTGTGCCTTTACCTTTATTATGTAGATATGAGCCTTCCATAGCCTAGGCCCACTCCAAAACTCTGTTGTAGTTGTGGACATAAGTCTCTATGGTTGACTGCATTGTTTCTCCATGTCCTCCATCATGTTCACATGGGGTGATGACCCTCTCCATCATGTGTGCATTAAATGCATCACTTCCTCCACTATCTTATCATAAGTGCTTTATGATATTCTTTGAATGCACTATGATCTCATTTGACCTTATCAAATATCCTCATGATTTTGCATTTAAGATCCATGATCTTTTTTTACTGTTTCATCCTCCATAATCTATCTCATAAATGAGACATGATTTCCATTAATGGAGTTGCTCCACTACTCCATGATTTTAGATCTAGATCTAGAATATCCACATATACACATAAAAGTGGATTTTATTCATCTATGAGGATTATTTGTCCCTCCACCCTTTTATTTACTTAATTAATTAAGTTTATTAAGGACTCTAATATTCCAAATATCATGTGAAAATTTTGGAATATTATATGTATGCATGACTATTAGAATGAGAAAACCCTAACTACTCTAAACCTAAATCCTAATTTAACCAACATAATATCAGGTGATGTGAATTCAAACTTCCAATGTATCTGTTATCACTGGAAAATCGTACAAGAAAAAGAAACATTATTTAGTCTCAGACAGAAGGATTTACAGGGCTGAAAGACATTAGAGAATCTGGAAGTATTTAAAAATATCTAAGGTATGAGGAAAAAATTGAATTTGAACTAGTCATAAATGCTTTTGTGGGCATAATCCTTCGATAAGCGCACCTTTGTGCACTTGTTGACCCAAAAAGTGCGCAATCCTAGGAGTGGTAGAAGTCACTTTCCGGGACCAAAAAAAGCACACTCCATGACATTGATTCCACACTTGAAGCTTCCTAAGGACAACCACCAAAGCCTCCTTAGGACATCAAGGGAGCACATAATGGAATCATCCCCCTCTCTTGGGTCACCATCCACAATGTACCAAGAGAGGGAAGGAGGATTTGAATTATCCTATAAAAGGCCACCAAGAGATGAGTAACTTGAGAGCACATTGTTATGCTAGCCAGAATTTCCCCAATCAATACTGACAGTGTGTGATCCGGAGCAGAGATAGAGGGGACTCATTTTTTGGCCATCCAACAACTTCATTCCACCATAATAGAGGGAGGGAGACTTTGCGCCAAGGCAACTCGGAAGTAAACACATCCTTGCATCGGGACTTGGGGCCCCAAGTTCTAAGGGCCCCTTGGAAAGTGGGTAAAAGTTTCATCCTCATTTCGTTCCAGCACTCAATAAGAGGGGACATAAGCACCGTCGTTTTGATTATTGAAGTTGTTTGATTCTATTTAGAGCTTTTGTGTTATTTGTTTTAGTTCTAGTTTAATTTTTATGTTTGAATATGCATGCTATTTCTCTATCTAGTATGTTTATGTTCTAGCATGTTCCACTAACTTGCTTGACTCCATATATTTTATGGCTATGACCAATAAGTTAAGGGGGAAAACCACAACCCTTAAGTTTTATTTTGTATGGAAAAACTTGACCTTATGCATGCTAGATGAATGGGCATGAGGTGCTTCCAAGACTATATTGGTATGGCCATGGCGTCACTATTTTTTGTGATATATGGTCTACTTTGAGTGTGGAGCACCATGGAGGGGAGGCTCTACCAACCAACGAGGATGTTTATCATGTGCAAGGTGAGGTGATGATAAAAACAGTGGGATATGTGGAACCTATGGTTAATTTATTATGGAGAAATGATGTCAGGATATGCAGTGTTTTCTGGGACTCTATCGTGTTGGGTGTAGAATGATACATGCTCTGGAATTTTCAATGGATGGAGTTGTGGACAGTTTGTGTGTTTTCCTACAAAAACAAATACCTCAAGTGAAAACATATTCTTTATCCTATATTATTGAAAGACATGAGCTTCACAAAAGAAGATAAGAGAGGGCATACCTGTCGGCGCTGAAAAAATATTTTTTTGGGAGTGCGAATGTGTGGCATCGCCTATGTTCGTTATGGAGTGTTGATCATAGTGTTGCTTTTGGTTCATAGAACGGACTTTATGATCTCTCGTTATGGTCCTCCAAATATTTTGAAAATGGCAATATATAAGTGAATATAGCCCTAATTCAATTCATTTGTACTTGTTGAGTTTTTGAGAGGTCAGAGGCTTTTGCGAAGTAATTCTTGCCGTTACGGTCAGCCTGAGCACCAGGGATTAGTGGTATCATGCCCAGGTAACTTCCATGACATCCTACACTTTAATTTTTTTAGTCTAAGGGTGCCCGAGTCCGTACAATACTGGCTTGTACTGATTCTGAGCCATTTTTACCCTAAATTGCACAGGCGATCAGGGTAAGGGCGCGCCTTTTGTGTGCACTTTCTAGGGTTTTGTGCACTTTAAGTGCTCCGTGTCCCCTCTTTTGGCATGCCTTATGTGCACCTATGAGAAATATAGGCACGCCTTCAGTGCGCATGACTGAGGGACAGGCGTGCAAAAGGCCGAGGAAATTTTTTGGATTTTTTCCTTGCTTTTTTATTTTTTTTCTGTTGTTGATGGGTTCCTGTTTGGATGACAGGCTGTTGTGGAGGGAGTGGGATTGGCCTGAGCTCCATACTGCATTATCTGCCGATGATCAGGTGCACTAAAAGTTGGCACAATGGGGGCTCTTGAATTTTATGGATAACGAGCTTCTTCAGTCACAGGATCGACTATATAATCCAACATTGGCATAGGAGGCGCAATGTGTTTATGTTGCATGGGACTAACCTTTCTATTTGTCCTGAGACGGATGTATATTTTTTTACCAGGCTACTGCCTCAGGGTGAGGTGTTGCGGTATCCACATCCTTCTGGGAGGGTGGATTTGGGGAGGTTTCAGGCACGTCATTATGGTGGGGCACCCTTTACGGAGGGGTACATAGCCATTACCTCGGTGATAGACTTGGCCAAGAAGTGTGCTCTAGTGGCTATTATGAAACTTGTAGGGTTGTTGGCTCCACATCGAGCATCAGGCCTACAGGTTGGATTCTTGCTCTAGCTGAGGGCCAGGAATTTTTTCAATTTTACCCACTTCTATTGTGACAGGATGGTGATGCAACTTAGCAAGGTCCGGAGTGGATCAAATATGTTTGTGTATGCCCATATTCTATGCAGCATCATGTACGAGAGGGTGGTTTTGCTAAGACCGGTGGTGGTGGTGCCTCCTAGGGGGCCACAGGAGCCTCGCATGAGGAGGTGGGCTCCTGTGATGCCGCGGGGAGGTGGGGGTGTGGTGGGGTGTTAATGGAATGCCACGACAGAGGCCTGGTTTGAGGTCAACCCCCAGATGTTTCTGCCATTCCCATATGTAGGGATGGACTTTCGAGGGGATCCAGAGATGGATCTTCCTCCTGGCTATGCTTAGGGGCTAGCAAGTATGTTTTTATGTTCTCTGCATTTATTTGAGTATATATGTTTTTTATGTGTTTTGATGGTGACACTAACATAGTTTTAGTTACTCTTGTAGACGTTGGTGAGGTTGGCCGCCCCGTGGCTTGATTGGTTGGTCATGGTCCTCTTAGGAGACCTCAGGGAGGTCGTGGGGGGCAGGTAGGAGGTCTTGCACAACCTCAGGGTGGTGGTGGTGTTGGCCCTTTGGGAGAGGATAGTAGCTCAACTGATGTCGAGGTTGTGACCGAGTGAGCTCGTGCCAATGCGAAGGCACCGCGTGTTGATGCGGTGGAGGCTCGCATTGCTGAGCTGACTACTTGGGTGTCATTTCTGGAGGATGCCTGGCGTCGAATGGACCTCTTGACCTAGGCGATGCCTTCTCGAGGCTTTCTAGATGATCTCGAGGAGGTCTAAATGGAGACGCTAATGGCCTGGGAAAGGGACTATCGGTCTGTTTTACGTCGTGTGGCAGTCTTAGTTTTGACGGTGGCTCCAGTAGTGGTACCAAGAGTGGCTGTGGGTCCGAGTGCCCCACCTGGGGGAGCAGTTCCCTAGATTTTACTTGTACATGGGGAAAGCACCCATTATGAGGATGCTTGCTCTATTTTTGAAGACTTTTTGTGTATATTTGGGCTGACTGATGGGTCAAAGACACTCGTTTTTGTACTCAGACACATACACGATTATATATATATGAGAGATATTTTTTGCAGTTCTACATGTTGTGCCCCCTGTTTCTGCTTCTGGATGATGTTATGCTTATGGATGTCTATGTTTTTTGTTTTTTTATGTATAATGGTTTATTCGAGATAAATTCTAGTTCAGAATATTGTTATCTATGTGATCGGTTGCTTGGTTTTGAATCCTTCGTACATGTATGAATGTAATGTAGTCAAATTTTTTGCTTAATATTTTTGCACGCACATATTTTCTAAATAGGTGTGAATCTCTTACCTCAAATGTTTGGTTTAACTGCAACAACACTAACTGGGAATCGAGGTAAACATGCATATGGCGTATGCCCTGATGGAGGGCATCACACATAATTCCGATGACAATGTCATATTCTTCCTAATTGTTTGTTGCTGAACCAATGCACACACCAATTTTGTAGAGTGGTGATCGGTCAGGGTGATAGGTAACCCAGGCTGTTGCTGCTAAACTTTGAGATCATCTTGATGCTCCATCAGCAAATCCAAAGTAAGGTTCGGGCTGGTAATCCATTGTGACACTCGAGTGCGTTTTGTAATTAATATTTTGGTCAAAAATTTTAAGTGATTGGGTTTGTGTACGTTAACTCTAGGGTGGGGCCTTCTTGGCCCTTATGGGTATAAATTCTTGAGGTAAAGGCCGTTGACGGGGTTGCTGAGTCATCTCCCGTCTGATTCCTAAAAATGTACACCCCCTGGCGGAGGAAATGTTTTACGATGTAGGCTCTTTTCCACAAGGTTTCGAACTTTCTTGGACCTAGGGATTCTTTTGCAACATCATAGTAGAGGACTAGTTATCCCTCCGTAAATGAGTGAGGGTTGAAGTGGTGGTCGAATGATTCTTTTACCCTTTTCTTATGGGCCTCATTGTGTTAGAGTGACTACTGTTAGCTTTTTTAATGAGCTCTAGTTGTACTAGGCACTGTTCTAGAGGCTGGGTATCATCGAGGAGTTCGATGGTGGTATGAAAATTCAGGATTTTGTGGAAATCAATGCAAAAGCACGAGGAACCCTAACTTTTTGTAACAGGAATAAGGTGGGGACGACTGCATCCTATTCCCGATATACGACGATACAAATCATATGTGGTGTATCGTGTCATCGTTGTTTGGTGGGGGAAGAATCTCCGTGATGGTAGTAAGCGCAAGGTTGGGTTCCCCGTTAGGATGGTCAATATCCTGTTGGTGGAAATTGTGCCTGTTGCAGAGGTGCATGAATGTTTCCATTAGTGATCATGCCTCTTGTTCGTGGTTCTGGCCAGTGCAAATGGTGCATGGTACCACTGTGCCAACAGAGTAGATTATGTGGGAACCAGCACTACTCTTCATCCCAGATGTGGATGCTTGGAAAGGATCTGTTGTAGAAGAGGAGGTCTTCTGCTTCCATTTTCGTGTCTTTGGCTTAGGTGCATCTAGCTCTATAGGGGAGCGTAGACTTAACACTATTGTTGCTGCTCTTAGCTTTGGGAGATGCTCACATTTAATCGTATGGTTAAAGTGTGAACAAATCTGGCAATAGCTACACGTGATCTTCTCTTGGTTAGAGAGAAGTCTCTGAGGGAGCGTGGAGACTATGTGAAAACTGTTTTCTAGGGGCTTCATTTCTTTACACTAATTGACTTGGTGGTCATTTAGGTCACATAATCCACATGTTATCCTCAGTTTGGCTTGGGCCATGCTTGTCTGGTGCGCTTTCCTAGCTTTCCCATCATGTCAATTTGGGTGTGGGGTTGCTGGCCTCAGGGTGATGTATTTTCTATATCATTTGAGTTCATCGTACAACGCTTTCCACAATGATTTCCTTGACATACTAGGAAAAATAGCCTAGATATGGGGGTCCCATCATGCTCAGTTTGCAGTCTGGCAGGGTACGAGCATCGTAACACTGCTAAATCAGGGAAAATAGCTACCACATGATTGGGCATTTTACATAACACACATGTTGTTCTTCACTACAGAAAGTGGTTGGGGGTAACTAGGGGTTCCCTGAGTGGTCACTTTTAAGCTGACAAGAATAGGATGGATCTTCTCGTCACATATTCTTGGGTTGTTGAGATGTTCATGGATTCTGAGTACGTGCCATCTTCTTAGGAGAGGTGGACTATAGCTGAGCGCAAGCTAGCGAGTGCTAATCAGAATCGGGGGATTTATTGATAATTTTCCAAAAGATGGTTGTCGGCGCATAAAGGACATCTGAATTGTGCTGCCCACAATCCAACATAGTAAACTCGTTTTATAGGATACCATTTTCGGATGAGTTTTAGGGCTGCGCAATCTTCGAGGAAGTGACAACGTTCATCGCACTGCGTGCAGCGTATGATAGGAGGGGGAATATGAATGGGTGTCTTTCTAGTGACTATCATTCTTCCAGTAGGTATAGGATGGTACGAGGTTCATCGCCAGTAGACTGGGTGGGGGGATCCTCTTGATAGGATCACTTGAAGGTGTGCAAGGTGTCCCTATATCGCGAAATTTCTAGGCAATGATGGATATAGTGCCCATGATTGTTGCAGATAGTGCATGCGTGATTTGTACGAAATTCTTTGCCTTTACCCTTGGTGGCAGGTTCCTTTTTATGGGAACATGGTGTCGGGATGTCTTCCTCTGAGCCAAGAAGTGGTTTTAATTCATCCAGCTATGGGCATATATGGGTATGGTATCCTATTACGTCGCATATGGCACAAACTGGTTATTCCTGTTGTGTGGCAGGGGTTTCCAACTTCTTTCCTTTTCTCTCAGTTTTCTTAGCCTCAATCATCAGTTTTGAAATGGCGATTTTCTTTGCAGGGATGTTTTCGACCGTTTCCTAGATGAGTGGGGGCTCCTTGGGAACGAGGTGCTTTAACCCTGTGGTAATGATGTGTGTGGCTCCTGTCCCAATAGGGGGAACGAGATAACAAACTATTATTTCAAACGATATGTTTGGTAACACCATTGTTGCCAAAACCTACTGGGATACGAAACTAGTTGGGGGGTAGAGGAAAGAGGTTTGGGAAGTGGCGTATGCTAGAGAGGCTATCATGGCCGAGGACTCGGTGTCAATCCTACTTGTGTCTGTGTCCTGAATAGCTCCGACACTTTATGTGGACATCATGCACATCGGAGCTCCTGTGACATCAGGTGATGACTCGGGTATGATGGGGGGATCTCCTAGGAATTATCCCGGGATGGACGACGACTTGAACTAGCTAGGGCCATATTCTAGGTACCACGACAGCATGTCTGCGGATGTATCTACGTATGGTAGAATGACATCAGCATTTTTTAGGGGCCTCTTTTTTCTATGTGTCAATTGGTCGACAGTAACGATGCGGTCCTCATGGGGGAACATCATAGTGTGGAAGATAGAGGAGGCTATGGATGACATGGGATATATATAACTTCGACCAAGGAGTATATTATAGTCCAAGTAGGAATCCAAGACTTCAATGTCTATAAGGACCATCTTTCCAGCTAAGCAGACCGGGACATTTTGGTAGAGGCTGACAGGAGTTGAAGGGTGGCCGTCATATGCTCTAAGTGTGATGTCTAATGGCTTTAGTTCAGGATACCCTAACTTCTACCAAACATTCTTTGACATGATGCATGTGTATGAACCCTCATTGATGACACATCAGTGAATGGTAATATTTTGGACCGATACTGGTATCTGAAAGGCGACCATCAAAGGAAGCTGATGGGTGGCTTTCTCTAAATCAAAATCCATTAAGCGCGTAATGGCAGGGTCGATAGCACCTAACACAGAAAGCAAGGATTTCCATTGCTTTGGGCATGACTGTAAAACTTCCAAAGCTGACATGGCAATGGGAGATTGAACTAAATCATCCACAATTCTATAATTATGGGCTACTTTGGAATAGTTTCCTACTCACCTAGTTGGTCCCTTAGCCATCTTTGGAAAAGGTTCGATAGCCATCTTTGATAAGGTCAAAGGTGCAGTTTCTGCACTGGTACTAGCCCCTCACGCATCGGTGTCTGGTGGGGTATCGTAATTTTGGTCCTGTGTTTGAAAAACATCTCCTCGCTAGTCATGTAGATTCCATGGCTGTTTTTTTCGGAGTCGTCAGGATTTTGTTGCTAAGTGCTAACTGTCCCTTGATGGTGAAAGGGCTCTTGCATGAATGCTAGTTGCTGGGCTAATCACCCTTGTCCACGATTATTATGCATATTTTTTAGCTCAGGAAGGTCGAGACAGTCATGAGTGTAATTGCCGTACTCACCACATATCGAACAAGAGTGGTTTGTTCGAAGAGGTGGCCTTTTTTTCAGCCATTGGGCATTTCTTGGCTCCTAGTTTTGATTTTAGTTGGGGTTGCTTCTAGCCTGAGGTCGTGGAGGGCACTCCTCGCTATTTCCCCCCTACCCAGGATTTCCTTTAGGCTTTTTTTTGTCCTTTTTTCTTAACCACGTTAGGAGGATAGCTCTTCTAGTTATATGGTTGGCGCAGCTGGTTTTGGGAAGGCAACACAAAGTTCACCTGTGCATTATTCTGCATAGGTGGGTCTTGTGCTGGGGACTGATCGTAATGCATTCCCTGGTTTTTGAATGGCTGTTGGGGGGGATATATTCTGTCAGCATTTCTATCTATGCACTGGTCCCCTCAGCCAGAGGATAGGGTCCTCCATGTTGATACGATGACGCCCTACTGGTCAAATTTTGCGAGGCATATGATAACTTTAGTATCCGGGTTGTGATACGTTTTGGGTAGAATCATACGTGTAACCAGGGTTTTAAATGTTGCTGCCTCGGTAAATTTGGGTCAACGACCAAATTAAACCATCTGCATATTTCGACGCACCTGACAATTCCTTGTAAGTTTGCAGGCATGGGGCATTCGGCAGGATATTGTAAATATGCTCTGACTGTGTATAAATCAGCTCGAGCTGTTTGGCCTTTTTGATGGTGTCCTCTTCAAATATGGGCCTTTGTTGCATCACATCCTTCAAAATATCTACAGCGAGAGTTTTTAGGAACAGGTCTAATAGTACCTGATCGTCGAGTTTGGCTTTACATAGACTATGACGCCGCTGCCATTCATGGAGATGGTCTGAGATATGGATGACAGGGGTTTACCTAAAGTGTGCCAGTAATTCCATTCCACAATCATGGTGGATGGGTAACTGAAAATATGTTAGGAACGCAGTGGCGAGGGCGCTAAAGTTTCCATGTGCAGCAGAGGGTTGCTCCACATACCATTTCATTGCTACTCCTATCATAATGTGTTGTAATAGTCTTAGTTGAATAGTATCGTCAATGATGTTGTTCGATGAGCACCATAGTTGGAAAGTCATGACATGATATCCTGGGTGTTCTGCTTCCTTTCCTTCGAACTTTCGAATGTCGGAAGGGAGCTTCGTGGGCATGGGAGGCCATATGGGGTTGTGTGCAATGGGGTCGTTCGTCAACTTAGTTAAATATGGTAGATTCAACGAAGCTAGAAAAGGTGACTGCGAGGTTGTAGCCATTTCAATTTGTGAAAACACAATGTTCTGGTTAGGAAGAGGGTTTATCTGTAACGTACTCTTTTGCGTATTCGACTAGCTTCCTGAATGGGTAGCAATCCTCTGCCCTTTAGGGGTTTTGTCAGGAGTGGTATGTCGTGTGGCGCTTGGAAACCGATTAGGGTTCCCAACTAAGGATACCAAAATAAAGGGTGAACTGATAATGGTAGCAGCGTTCCATCTTTGATGCCTAAATGGCGAAAGACCTAGAACCCCTCTCGGTAATGGGGAGAAGGTCCAAAAGACGTCTAGATCGACGAGGTCTTGTTGGGTCCATTCCGGTGTCGACTAGTTTTGTCTTTCGAAATTTTTGGGAGGATAGAGATTATGATCAAAGAAAAATTCTGATCGCATACATAAAACAAAGCGAAAATAAAACAAATTTTCCCTTTAAATTAATCCTATGTGATCAGAACTATGATTTTTGTTTGTTTGCGTATGATACTCAAATCCTAGAATAAATAATCATCCTCACACACTCAAATGTAACTGGGCCTTGAGAAGATATCATGAGAGTGTTGGAATAACATCTCGTAAGATCTGGAAATGCCCCCAGTCAGCCGAAGAAAATCCACCAAGGTAAGCGTAAAGGATCTAGTGCTTGCCTGCACCATCAGCTATAGGGAAAGGATGCCCTAATTTTGACCACTAAGTACCACCTTCCCACGTGAGCGTTTGAGTTTTGGGCTTCTTGGTAATTCAGCTAACAGTACCAAGTATCATCTGGGTCAGGTAGCCCCAATTGATACCTGCCCACACTGCGCCTAAGCCTAACCCCCTCTGAAATGAGTCTCTGCCATGCTTGGGTTTTCTTTTCCGTGGGCTAATAGGTGGATTTTAAATCTCCCTAAACATTCAAATTCTATGCTTCAATATGAAGAATGATCAAGGTTGGTTATTGGATTCCTATCCCCTTGATCCTAACTTAAACTATAAATTATTTTGTGGCCCCTGTGGGGAGAATTTAGTGAGTTTTGTTAAGTTAGTTTTAGGTGTCTTTGCTTTTTTTATTGTATGGATGTGTGTGAGAAAAAAGTGAACAAGCACATAGTTTTAATGTGTGGATATGTGATGATCATTTTCAAAATCCCTTATTAAACTATGTTCTATTATTCCTTGCTCAAAAGAAAAACATGTGCAGATATGGGACGTTTTCAATTTTTCCTAGTTAATATATGTGATCAACTACAGGGAGATGGTGAGTTGTGAATAGAGAGTGTTCATATGCTTTCCTAGGATCACCGAAGGGTGCAAAGGCAACAGAGATTACTTTCTCTTCTATCGACAATTCAATCCTGGTCCCAAAATCCTAATGCAAAAATTGAACTAAACTAATTACTTTTACACTAGAAAAAAGGAACTAGCTGAGCATGCATGGACTTGGGAAACTTACTTTGGCTACTTATCTAGGTATTTTGGTACCTAAATTTTCAAAACATAATTTTTTTTCGGAATGCAAGTTAATTTGCCCCCCCTACTTAAACTGTTTGTGAACTTTGCAAAAATCAACTTGAAATAAAACTAACACCAAGTCTACCAAAAGTTGCTAAGAGTGAGCTTTAGCAAGTTGCAGGTTACCTCAACCAATGCTGGCAGATGTATTATGGGTTTCCAGACACTTTACAAGCAGTAAAAGATAGAAATATGGGAGAATATTCTCATTATGTTGTTTTTGTACAAAAGGTTGCAATAGGCGCGACTTCTGCGCACAGGTCAGCTCTAAACGCATGCTTTTGGCACGCCTGTCTAAGGGAAAAGTGCGCAAATTCCTGCAAAAGCAATTTTTTGGAGCTTCTGTGCTTCAGTCTATTACTTACGATGAACTGGGGACTGAAAGAGAGAAAGGGGGCAATTTTAGCCCAAGTCCACAGCACAGACAAAGGTCTCTGCAAAAAGGCACAATGACATAAACTTGGAAATAAACATCAGTGGAGTCGCCAATCCTATGTTAGTGTGTTTGGTGCACGCATGTACAAAATCACACCAACTTAAGGGGTGTCGTTTTCCCTCTTTAGTTATTCGTCAAAGGCAGAAAATATATGGAGTCAAGTAAGTTAGTGGAACATGATAGAATGTAAACATACTAGATAGAGAAAGAGAATGCATATTCAGACATAAAAATTAAACTAAAACTTAAAAAAATAACACGAAATCTCTAAATAGAGTCAAACAACTTCAATAATCCAAACGACTGCGCTTACGTCCCCTCTTATTGAGTGCTGGTAGGAAATGAGGATGAAAATTTAACCCACTTGCCAAGGGGCGCTTAGAACTTGGGGTCCTAGGTCCCGATGCAAGGATGTATTTACTTCTGAGATGCCTTGGTGAAAATTCTCTCTCTCTCTCTACTATGGTGGACTGAAGTTGTTGGATGGGAAAAAGATGAGTCCCCTCTATCTCTGGTCTGGATCACACACTGTTGGTATTTCTTGGGGAAATTATGGCCAGCATAACAATGTGCTCTCAAGTTATTGATCTCTTGGTGGCCTTTTATAGAAGAATTCAAATCCTCCTTCCCTCTCTTGGTACATTATGGATGGTGACCCAAGAGAGGGGGATGATTCCATTGTGTGCCACATTTATTCCATTATGTGCTCCCTTGATGTCCTAAGTAGGATTTGGTGGTTGTTCTTAGGCAGCTTCAAGTGTGTAATCAATGTCTTGGAGTGTGCTTTTTGTGGTCCTAGAAAGTGACTTATGCCACTCCCAGGATTGCATGCTTTTTGGGTCAAAAGGTGCGCAAAGGTGCGCTTATCGAAGGATTATGCGCGCCAAAGAATTTATGACTAGTTCAAATTCGATTTTTTCCTCAGACCTTAGATATTTTTAAATACTTCCAGATTCTCTAATGTCTTTCAGCCCTATAAATCCTTCTACCTGACATTAAATAATGTTGCCTTTGCTTGTACGATTTTTCAGTGATAACAGTATCCATTAAAATTGTTCCTGGGGTGCAAAAAAAAATGTGTAAACTATTAAAACCACTATAAAGTATTTTTCATAAACAAAGATACTTACCTCTATATCATGCACAAGAGAAAGAAGGTTACACCTTCTTGCAGGAAAGCGTGACAGAAAAGATTGTTCTAAATAGGATGCAAATTTATCCTGATAAATAAAATGGTAAACTTGAAAACCCTAAACATATCTCCACAATATGAATTCATTCATGTTTGACCATAAATCAAGTGCAATAGATATGAGAAGGAACTTTCTTGTAGATGAATTCACCAGATAAAACTCTTCCAACTAGTTATAAATTCTATCATGGTACTCAAAATGACGAACTTGAAAATTCTGAAAAATATTTCAAAGATGAGCATCCATTTGGTGCAAATATGGTATAGGAATAATATACCAAATAATCCCTAACCTGATCTTGTTCAGGTATTTTTTCAAGAACGTGATTACCTAGCATAACCATTAGGAAGACATGAAGTTCCTCATTGTCTTGACAAACCTCCGAACCTTGAAATGGTAGATCATCAAATTATTGTGGATTTGTAGTAACAACATATGAATGCATACAATCACAATCATATATTAAATCAAAACCATTATTTACTATAATGCTAGTCTAATAAGACGTTCTAGTATTAACAAATTAGTTTTTCAACAAATAATATTTTTTCTGGTTTCCAAGATGGAGATGAATCAACCATATGGGTCTCATGAAAGAGATGAGTCATGTGATTTCTTACCTCGCATACAATGGATTTCCAACCAGAATAAATCTGGGAAAATTTTGAACGAGTAAGACCAGAACATGAAGGATTTAAAATAGATGGTGTATTTAATTCAACAAACAAATCAGAGTATACTAGAGTAGTGCATAGTAGATGATAGAAGATGAAATTATTCTCTCGAAGAAAAATTACTCAGAGTCAGAATATTTCAATACTAAGCTTTCATCCATCGAAACAGTGTTGAATAGAGAATATTCTAAGGAAACCCTAATCTGACCTACTTCAAGGATTTCATTAGGATCGTGGGAACCTAGCAAAACCATCAGCGGAAGTGGAAGTGCCTCAAATTCTTAAAAATTCCCTAAACTTTCAAAAGGTGGATCATAAAATTTTGATGGATTAGTGATATCAAAAAGTGAGTATGAGAAATTATCATTAGATGTATTAGTGAATAAATTTTCAATAGGATGACGACTATTAAATCCACTAATTTGATTAGATTTGGCATCTAACACATGAGACTCTTCAAGGATTAAGAATTAGGATGAATCGATAAAAGGACTTAATGGAAGATTTAGAGATGTAGAATATTCATCTTCACCTGTTAAATACCACAAATTAAAAGGTTCATGAACAAGGAATTAAATCTTTTCATCTTTTGATTGTGAGACAACACCATCATGTCCGTGATTGCAATCAAAATTAGTATGATAATTATATAAAGGTTTTAGAGAAATCGTTGGTGTAATAGACTCATCAAATAAATAAGGGTTTAGTGTGTAATGTGTTAAGGATGAAGGAATATGAAATGAGTCAGGCAAAGAAATATTGATTCCAACTAAATCCAATCCAAAACACCAATCCTACACATTAGTATCAGCCTAAGGGATCAAGGGATCATCATGAATGTTATGCTCGAGGGAATAAATTTAATATTCGATGCCCCAAAATATAGAGCCTTGGTCATGATAGGGAGGTGAAGGTAATATCATATCATGGAAGGATGAAAGGCAAGTATAATTATTTTGAGATTCATGAACATCACTATCAAAGAATATTTCACCAATGTGGTTATCAGATTGAGCTTTCTCCACTTCAACGCATATTATTTGAGCTTATGAATCAAAACCACTCTACTCCTTTTCAAGCAAATTTTCCTCATTACCGGCTTCATCAACAACATAGGTTTGCATATTATGACAAGAACTGATTTCATTTGACAATGAAGACAAGGGAGGATAAGGGAAATCATGGGGAACCATTTCCTCCTTTGGAATCTAATATTTTATTTGTCTTACACTCAAAGAAAATGTTGGCATAATAAAATTAGGGAGTATAATACAAGAATTTTTTAATGATTAATTATTAACATTCATTCAGATTGACATCTCCTCTCAACAAGGCCAACTTGACGGGGAAACTCTATCATGAGATGATATCAATCACTATATTTTACAAGAATTTTATAGCAAATGTTGAGAAATATATTGGAAGAATATTCAATGGATTCATCTAGCATCATTATGAGTTCATAAATTTATTTAAATAAATCCTCAAAAGTAGATTCTTGAAAACTAGACATAAATTCATTTATGAATTGTTCAAAAGAGTGAATAGAATGATATGGCAAGTTTTTATACCATCACTTGACACGACGTTGAAAGGTAAAAAAAAAATTATGCATAGGAAACTATCATGATGAACATAATTATCAACACAAATATGTTAGAAAATAATTAACAGAGTAATGAAATACATACAATATTACAAAAACAAAAATAAATAAATATGAATGCATTAAACAAGAGAGACACAAATATACTTGGTTCACCAAATTTGGGCTACATGCATGAATAAATAACCAGTCCTTCCTTTTATATTATCCATAAAAATGAGGATATACAACCTACAACAAATCCACTGTAATTCCTCTTCTCTCTCACACAATCTCATCTCTCTTTCTCACTCAAAATAATAATCCACAGTCAAAATACAATTCCATAATATAAATCGAGGATATCCTTCTAGGGAAAAAAACCATAAATTAATATAACTTCTACCATCATATCATCCTCCTAATGAACGACCCTAATTGACTATGAAATTACAAGATTTTACAAGGAAAAATTTCATCTACTTTTAGCTTAAGGGCATTGCCCCCGAACCCCCACTGGGGTACCACTAGCCCCTAGATCACCCATCCAGGGGGGTAGTCCCCCCTACACTCCCCCATATGGAGGGGTGTACAATATTCTAGTGGTATCCACCCGACTGAAACAATACCTTTGAGTCACGAAGATAAGTAGAATCCACACCAAACAAAATATTAGAAAATCGAAGGATATGCTTAGATGAAAATATTTTTCCTTCACCATCAAACTTATGATTTCATAAGAGATTGAATAAATTTCTAGGGACTTAAATATTTACCTTATCAAAAAAAAAAAAAACCTAGAATGAGGATATGGGGAGGATCCATTTTGAGATCAAAGATTTAAAATCAGACTCCACAAGGTTAGCTTATCATATGCACTCCTTCTAGTGGAAAATATGTTGATAGGGTAAAATTTCCCACCAATTATAAAAAGTTAGGGGTATCCGTAGTGTGAAGTCCCAATTATAAAACACACTTTTGGTATATAATACCCATACATTATGTGGGCCTCGTTGCCACCATGTTGATTTCACTCTTGTCTACCAAAATGCAGAGATGTTAGTGTGAGGACAAGAATGAAATTCTTGGAAAGTGGGAATGAAATCAGTCCATGATTGATAACCTATAGAAGGATTATATATCAAGAATTATTTAGTTCGATAAAACAATCTAAGATATAGACAAATGATAATGTACTAGAAGTTTAATGATATTTTTTTCACAATAGTAACTAGTATAGTGTGGAATGAGAAAGTAAATATTCATATATATATATATATATATATATATATATATATATATATATATATATATATATAACACATAAGCCATGAATTAGTTCATCAACATATACCCAATATATAAGCACACATGCACAAATAGTAAAAGTATTCGATAGCCATTACAAATACCATGAAGATACATGAAAATTAATGCCAAAATTTAAGAACTTCTCATTAATCATGTTGTAACCTCATGTACATGTCCAAAAAACCCATAATGACCCAGAAGTGGAATGTAATATTATCACTCCATCTTCAAGGTAAAACCTTATCCTCACCACAACTCGCCCCCTATCTTCCAAGAGCATAGTGCTTCTAGATCCGTAAGCACAAAATGGCTCTCTAATTACTAGCCTAGATCAAATGCTAAAATTCCCTTCTAAATGAGGCACGAGAGCATATTTATACAAATTGGGAGGTGAATTTTCACTAGTCACACTTTCTACTTACAGCCACCCTTTGTAGTCATAGTCACAATTTCTAGCCACAGTCACCCTTGTAGTTGCAACCTCAATTTCTAGTGAAAGTGACCCTTTGTAGTTGTAATAAAAATTTCTAGTGACAACAATATTTTTATTCAATATCACAATTTCTGTTTATAGTGACCCCTATAGTCGCAATCACAATTTCTAGTCACAGTCACCCTTGCAGTCGCAATCACAATTTATAATGACAGTGATATTTTTTAGTTGCAATCACAATTTGTAGTGGTAATCACATTTTAAAAGCGTGACTTCGATTTGTTGCATGCAATGAAAATAGTCTTAGTCAAAAGACACAATTGTAGAAGGAAGTGAGTAGGTCACAAAGCACATTAGAAGAGGCTAGTCACAAATCGCATCAGCATAGGCTAATATAGGCTAGTCGTAAATCACATCAATAGAGGCTAGTCACAAATCACATTAGAAGAGGATACATATGCTAGTCACAAATCAAATTAGCAGTGGCTAGATAGGCTAGTCACAAATTGCATTATAAAATTCTAGATATGCTAGTCATACATCACATCAGCAGAGGCTAGTCACAAATCACATTTCAAGAAGTCAGGAAAACTAGCAGTACAAGTAGTGATTGAAAATTTCTATATAGGCATAAAATACAAGTTTTTCAAATTTTGAGTAGAATCCTACAAGGGTGAAATGAATCCTAAGTAAGTTCAAAGAAGTAATAAATTTTAGGAATTCATAAGGAGAGGTGCCTACGGAAATTCCAATTGGAGGAGACTCTGAACTCATTATCACCTATGAACTCAAGTATGGATAAGCCAGATTGATCCCTACAACAATAAGTCATCCTTGAACCACAGATGAATCCTAATTCATCGTATAAATCTTCTGACATAATAGTATTTTCTCCCATCAATATATTCTACTACTAGTATTAAGCCTCCTATTGTGACTACAACCTCATCCAAAATCTTGGGAATACAAAATGTGTACATACGTATAGCTTTAACACCTTCTTAAAAAACTAATTCCTTTAACCTACATAAACACCAATGGAGAGACGAAACTGGAATATCCTTTTCAATATGAATGAATGCAAAATTCCATAAACCCTAATGATGAGGATAAAGAAATATATTCAAACATAGGATACGTGCCTCGTGGACATATAAGCACTTGTATCCTTCATGATAACTAGGTTATTAAAGGGTTTTGACCATTCCAATTGACATGGAATTCACTAAAACCTTAAAAAGCACAATGGGACCTAAAACTTAGATACACAAGGAACATATTTTGGGTGGTGTTGCAATATCGACAAAATATTCCTATGCAAATTTCTTATATGGGAAGTAGAATTGGGTAATATTTTCCTATAGTTTTATGAGGGTAGAGGGAATATTACAACTAGTGCACAATAAAGTGTTTGGAGCTTTGTTGGTTCCATCAATGAGTAAATAAATTTGAAGTGTTTGAAAATTTTAAATATCTTAAGGATCTTCTCAAACAGAGAAGAAAATTAAGGTGTTGAGGACAAATAATGGTGGATAATTCAGTGAGAATGAATTAGAAAAGCTATGTAAGAATTCAAGTATAGAAAGTTAGAATAATACTCGATATACATCTCAATAGAATCTATTTATAAAGGATGGACATGATGCTAGGTAAAAAAAGGAGCATACTTAGTACTATCTGGTTAGGACAAAAATTCTAAGCATAGGAAAAAGATGTTGCATGTTACCTTGTACACAAATCACCATCATAAGCGTTGAATGATAAGAATTCACATGATATGTGGACTCGTAGGAAACCCTCCCTTAACATCATAAGGTATTTTTCTATGATTCTTATGTACATTCTCTAAAGGAGAATAGGAGTAAGCTAGATAAGAAAGATGAAAAATGTTTCTTTATTGGATATAAATATGGTATAAAAGGTTATAAGGTTTGGAACCTAGAAATTAATAAGGTTGTGTACAGTTGAGATGTGGTAATTCGAGAAATCAAAGATGTTGTCAAATATGAAGTCTAACTAAAGGAGAAATAACCAAAGAAGATATATTTTTTATTGAAGGATGATGAATCAGAGTCTATAAAAGAACAATAATAATAAGAAGATGAACCACATAATCTGGTATTCTGGAGATCAGTTTGAGAAAGAAGGAAACTTGAAAGATATGCTCTATCTGATTTATGTTATAATTTTTCTTTGGTTATTACTAATGATAATCATATAAATTTTAGGGAGGTAGTGAATTCAGAGGATGGAAAACTCTAAAACAATAATGGTTAACGAAATGGCATCTAGTGATAATTTGGATCTAGTGGAGTTGCAAGTTTGGTATAATATCATTAGTAACAAATGGGTATTTAAGAAGAAGTTGAATGTAGAAGGAAAAATGGAGAAACACCAAGCTTGGTAAGTAGAAAAAGGTTATCCCCACTTATAAGGAATGGAATTTGGTGATATTTTTTCTCTTATTGCCAAGTTAAATTCTATTAAATTTATTTTATTTGATGTTGTTGTTTTTTATTTTGAAGTAGAATACATGGACATGAATACATCATTACCAAATGGGGATATGGAAGAATAAATCTACATTAAGGAGAAAATTTATTTACTATGAAGGGAAAGAAGGAGCTAGTATGTAGGGTATAAAAGTCTGTACATGGATTAAAGGAATCACCAAGGATGTGGAATCAAAAATTTGATACATATATATCGAGAATTCACTTCAGAAGGACAAAGTAGATTACTATGTGTATTTAAAATTAGTTGGTGATTCTCTTCTTTATTTGGTTTTGTGTGTGGAATATATGTTGTTAATTGGAAATTATAGGTAAATTATCTAGGAAATGAAAACTAAATTATCCTCTAAACTAGGCATGAAGGATCTTGGGGTTGCAAATTTCATTTTGGGAATGGAAATTAAAAGAGATAAGGAAATCAAGAGACTCTAGTTAAATTAGAGGAACAATGTTTAAACAATATTGTAGAGGCTTAATATGTAGGAATGCAAATAGATAAATGTATTTATTCTTGTAGGTGCAAAGTTATTTTCATATCAATTTCCCAAGACATAAAATTAATAGTAGGACATGTCCCATGTTCCATATGTTAATATGGTCAGAAATTTGATGTATGTAATGGTCTATACTAGATTTAATGTAGCATATGTAGTTAGATTATTGGGTAGACATATGTGAAAACTAGTGAAGGAGCACTGTGCAATAGTAAAGATGGTTTTTAGGTATTTTTGTGGAACTATTGGTCATGGATTGTGCTAACAAGGAAGACCAGGATGCATAGTGTTGGACATACGTTTCTTTATTGAGGCAAAGTGGGATGGATATCTAGAGTTTAGAAGATTTACAAGTGGGTATTTTTTTAACCTATTTGAAGGAGGAACCATTGGATGAACAAGAAACAATATGTAATACAACTCTCAACTATAGAAGCTAATACATGTTAGCCACTCATACAAGGGAGGAAAATATATAGTTCCATATAATGTGTTTATGTATTGGGTTGGTTGATCAGGAGTTCATGAATTTTTCTCAAAATTAAAATTTCTTGAAATTGTACCGAACCTAAGCGACTGGGTATATATCATCATTTTGATTCTGGTGCAGTGAATGGTTTGAAAATCCAATGTTGTATGAGGGAGTCGTGTTGTGATAGATTTCCCAAACAGCTAAAATTTTGATAGGTTTGACTGGGATGCCCAGTCAGCATGCAGGTGTACAGTTAGCAAAAAGGGGAATATTCCTGAGAATATTATGTTTTCCCAAGCCTATGGGATTTCACCAAGTGGCACCTTCTGGATTTTTTGATGTGGTTTACATATGTGGATGGGCCAATGGTTGGGTGACACATGACTAGCCTTGAGGCTGCAACGTGTCCCCTGTTTGGTTATATAAAATTTTGGTTGAGGTTGGGGGGGGGGGGGGTTCAACCCCGTGACCTCTAAGCATGCACACAAGACTCTTTTCCATCCGGGCTACCATGTATTGCTTACCCTCTAAGGGTGCCACACCATTATATGTTTTACAATGATTTCATTTGGGGGGGGGGGGTGGGGGCCCGTCGATGGTCCAAACCAGTCGGCGGTCCACAAGTTGTGTTCAAATGACTTCGCAATCACTGTTACCACCAATGCTAATGCAAACAACAAACTCTAACTATTGTGGTTTGAAGACTTATCACATTGCAACGTTTTGTTCTAACGGTTACGCCGACACTTCCAGCTCAGACCTGCAGCATTTAACTCCAGAAACGATATCACATGTGGTGGTTTCTTAACCTTTATCTGCGTGGTTAGTCCGTCATTGATTCTAGTTAACACAACCATTAACGCGGGTTTTAACACAGTTGTAACCCCAGTTCTTGCGGAGTTCCGCTTGACGGTTATGACAACCATGAGGGTTCAGGGGTTGGCATGTGGCCACCCCCTCCCCTTAGCATTAACTCTCATAGTCTAAAATGGTGGTAGTATAGGTGTGCCACCAAAATTTGCGGAAATGTGCCACTTCTTACAGCAGATAAGTGCAGTTCTTCACATTTAGTGGAGGATTTTTAGGTGACATTCAGAAAAAGGATAGGAGGGTCATTTTTTGACCAATTTGGGTGAAACAAGAGTCTACCTAGACTAATTTGAGTATTTTGGAGCCATTGGTGCAGATAAAACAACTATTGGAGGCTTTTAAACACATGTATTTGCAAAATTTTGAGCATAATAAAAGATGGACATGCCATTGGGAGCTGGACCAGTAGATGTAGCCCAACAGGGGTGAACTGCTTCATCATGCCTTGTGTGTAAATATTATGTGTGATTTTATTTCTTTGTTATACACTGTTTTTTAGTGTTATTTAGGCTTATTTACATGCTTTAAATTCACAATTTCATCTATGTTTCATGGTTAAATTCCTCAATCCTTAAGAAAACAAATAGAGACAAATATGTACATGTTTTGTAACTAAAAAGACACTTAGCACAACAAACTAATATAGTCCTTTTAGATCAGGTTAGTATTAGAGCTAGATTTTATTCTCTGGTGTTGTTGTGTGCAAATATTTATTCAATTGTTCGCAAGTTTTCACGTTCTTACTAGGCTCAAGCTAAAGAGAGGAGAAGGAAAATTGGTGGAAGCAAGAGGGTCTCAAAGTGAGCCACAACAAAGGAGGGAAAGATTGCCACATTCTCCACCACCTAGTTCACCTCCTAAATAAGTACAAGCAGAATTAAGCATGCCTCCAGAGGAAGGATAAATCCATGAAGAAATGGATCCCAAAGAGGAAGAAAGAGTGTTCAGGAAAGCATTCCTTGACATGACTGAGATGGCGAGAATCCTTTATCAAGAAAGGAATGAAAAAATAGAAGGAGAAGGATCCAAAATTCACAAGGAAGGACAGGGATCATCATGAGGTCAAAATGATGAAGATAAATCAAAGAAGGGAAATGGAGGAAATGGAGGCAGTGGAAATTCACCATCCTCACTCTCATCATCATCATCCTCTACTTCATCTTCAATAAATCAGCCACATAAGTCAAAGAACATTGGTAAAAGTCCTTTTCTAAAAGTTGATGCTAAGTTTGAATTTCCAATGTTTAATGGTGAATTCAATAAATGAAATCTTGATAATTGGATTAGGAAATTGTAGGTCTATTTGAGAATTCAGAACCTTCGTGATGATGATAACAAAATCCAATTAGCTTCATTGGGAATGGAAGGTGCAAAACTTGTTTGGTGGGAAGCCAAGACAAAGGAGGAGATCAAGGAGCATTGTAATATTATCCTATCATATACTGATTTCATTACTATAATAAAACAACAGTTTTATCCATTAGCTCATATGAAGAAAGCCATAATGAACTGGAAAAACTTTAGACAATTGAAAGGACAAAATGTGAAAGTTTACAACTAAGAATTTAGGAGAAGAGATCTCTTATTAGGGGTAGATTTACAGAGCCAAGATACTTTTCTCAAGTACATAGGAGGCTTACATAGCTACCTAAAACATACTATCCTCATGTTTAACCCTACAAGTCTAGATGAATTTTATGTTCAGGCCACACATCTAGAAGCTAGAGGGAAAAACATTTCTGATGAGGGTAGAAACAAACCTTTTAAGAGGAAAAAAAAAGAGAAGACCTCAAAAGGTAAAGGAAAAAAGAATTCGTTTGTCAAGAAAGACGGATAAAAAGTGGTCTGTGAAAATTGTTCAAAAGAAGGCCCTGATGAAAATCATTGTTGGAAATTACATCCTGAAAAGAGTCCCAAAAATCAGAACAACAAAGGGAAACAAAAAACTACAGCTAAAACTCAACATATTTAGGAGAGGATTCAGGTCATGAATCTAAAATTATAGCCATAGGATTTAAGAACATGAAGGGGAAATAAATTGAAACTAAACCCAGTAATAGTACATCAAACTGTCACATACAAGCTCCAAATGAAGAAGAGAGAATTGAACTGTTTCATGTGAGGGTCATATCCAAACATAGCAAGATTGACACATTGTTTGACAGTGGGTCACAAGAAAACATAATCTTTGAATACTTGGTCAAGAAACTTAATCTTGAGACCATTTCACATCCAAAACCATATCCACTTGGTTGGATTTGTAAGGATGCAAAGTTACAAGTTTCAAAGAAGTGCATATTACGGTTTGCAATAACTGCAAATTTTTTTGACATAGTTGAATTAGATATGGTTCTGCTTGACATTACAAGTATTGTGTTGGGAAGTCCTTACTTGTATGATAGGAAATCGATCTTCCATTGCCCCATTTATTCAAATATGGAAAGGAGTACATTGTTAGAGCATATCGCAAGAAGACAAATATTTCTATGGTAAATGTTGGATAGGTAAAGAGGCTGCTAAATTCAAGTAAGAATTTTGTTCTTCTAATGATTAAGCCTAAAGCTAATGTTAATCATGAATCATTTGAGGATTGTGATCCTAAGTTGAAATCAGATTTCTATGATGTAGTTGATGCACATCATGAGATGTTTTAGGAGCCAATAATATTGCCTCCGAAAAGGGAGATTCAACATGAGATTCAGTTGCAGCAAGATTTCCCTCTTCCAAACATCAGCACGTATCGCATGTCGATAATGGAGAATGATGAAATAAAGAGGCAAATCAAGGACATGTTGGCCAAGGAACTCATAAGGCCAAGTACTTTTCCATGTGGTTCACCCATAGTCTTGATTCGAAATAAATATGGGACTTGGCACATGTGTGTAGACTTCAGAGCTTTGAACAAGATAACGGTAAATAATCGATACCCACTCCCAAGGATAGATGATTTGCTTGATCACCTGAAAGAAGAAAAGTTTTTCATTAAGTTAGATTTATGAAGTGGATATCATCAAGTAAGAATTGTAGAAAGTGATATATGTAACATTGCATTCAAAACCAAACAAGGACTCTTTGAGTGGTTGGTGATGCCATTTGGTTTGTGTAATGTACCGGAAACTTTCATGTGTGTTATGGATAATGTTTTGCGTCCATTTATTGATGACTTTGTGATTTTTTATTTAGATGATATACTGATTTTCAGAAAAACAAGAGAAGAACATGTCTTGCATGTATATAGGGTTCTTGATGTTTTGAAGAAAGAGAAATTATTTCATAAGATGTGAAAGTGTGAGTTTGGAAAGACTTCTTTGGTTTATTTGGGACACATTGTAGGAGGAGGCGAGTTGAGAATTGATCCTTATAAAGTGGAAACCGTTATGAATTGGCCCACTCCCAAAACTGTAACCGAGGTAAGAAGTTTCTTAGGCGTAGCTCATTATTGGATAAAGTTTATTGCTAAATTTTTTGCCATAACAGCTCTATGCATGCAGTGACAAGTGTGAAGAAAGGATTCCAATGGGGAGGAAAATAGCAACAAGCTTTTGAAGCTTTAAAATAAAAGATCAGTTTAGCTCCAGTCCTTTCATTACCGAATTTTAGAAAGCCATTCGAGATACAAATTGATGCTAGTGATTATGCCATGGGTGCAGTTCTTTTGCAACATGGTAGGCCTATCACTTTTCATTCTGATACATTAAAGGGTGTTGTAACTAATTATCCTACATATGAAAAAGAGCTATATGAATTGGTACAAAGCATCAAGAAGTGAAAAAACTACTTGATTGGTAAAGAGACGATTATACATACCGATCGCCAACTGTTACAGTACTTGCAGTTGCAAAAAATTTGCAGCAATCATGACATTTCAGGCGGATGGGATTTCTTAAACAGTTTCACTTGGTTATAAGGTACAAGAAAGTTATTTTCAATAAAGTTTTTGATATGCTTTCAAGGCCGATTATAAGTGCTTCTACTTTAATTAAAAATGATTCTATTGTACATGAGAGTTACATAGAATAATATGCACATGATGATGATTTTCAAGATGTGTATGCTAGTTTGAGTGAAGGGAATCAAGTTGAGGAAAATGATTATCACATGCATAAAAATGTTATGTTTCATTTGGGAAAGCTATGTATACCACAAGGAGAGAGGCTAAGTTTCATGAGAGAGGCTCACTCTTCTCTTATTGCTGGACACTTTGGGGTAAGAAAAACAGTGGCACATCTACAGAGGTATTGCTATTGACCTCACATGAAAGATAGTGTGTCGTGTTTTATAAGAGGTTGTTCTATGTGTACAACAAGAAAGCCTAGCAATAGGAAGCTTGGGTTGTACATGCCACTATTAGTACCATCAAGGCCATTGGAGAGTGTCTCCATGGAATTTGTTGGAGGTCTACCTATGTTAAGAAAGCAACATGATTATATTTATGTAGTTGTGGATAGATTCAGTAAAATGTGTATGCTTATGCCATGTAATAAATCCATAACTGTTGAACAAATTGCTGAAATTTATTTTCAACATGTATGGGTTCACTATGTATTTCCAACTTCTATTGTTAGTGACAGGGATTCCAGGTTCATTGGGAATTTTTGGTCTAATATTTGGAAGATGATGGACACAAAGTTTAAAAAGAGTACTGGTTTTCATCTGCAAATTGATGGCCAAATCGAGGTGGTGAATAGAACCATTGTGCATTTATTGAGAGGATATTGCAGCAAACATCCCAAGTTGTGGGATGATCAGCAACTACATTACATTCAACATGCTTACAACTGGGCAAAGAACTCTTCTACAAATACACCACATTTTGAAGCATGCTTTGGGTATTTTCCAAAATCGCCATTAGACTTCATCTTTGAGAAGGATGTTGCAATTGATGGGCATAGTGATATTGACAAGGCTCGAAATTTCATTGAGAAAACTCAGATTATTCATCAACAAGTTCAAGAATAGCTTGAGAAGAGTCAAAGAAAATACAAGGAGATGCATGACAAACATAGAGTTGATCACAAGTTTCAAGAAGGAGATGAGGTATGGTTGCACATAAGCAAAGAAAGGATGCAAGGAGAAGGTAAAAATCTCAAGCCCATTCACTATGGTCCATTCAAGATCATAATGCAAGTTGGTAACAATGCGTTTCAACTTGACTTGCCTTCATATATGAAAACATTTTTAGTTGTTAATGTTGAAAACTTACGTTTGTATGAGCCACCTTTGATGGATGGTCAAGGAAGTGATTTTCAGCTGCCTTCTATTGAATATTTCTTGCTAGAATTTCTAGATAAGCTCAAGGAAGATACAATTCTTGACAGGACGACAAGAGAATCGAAGAGGGGAAGTGTTGACTACCTTTGAGTTGGGCTCGAAGGCAGTAAGCCAAGCAAGGAAAATTTGATGGAAGTTAGAAAGGTGAGGGAGTTGTAACCTCATCTACTGAATAGGTAATCAAGTCTTTTGGAGTCCAAAATCTTCCCAATGGGGAGGTTTGATTAGGAGTTCATGAATTTTTCTCAAAATTGAAAGTGCTTGAAACTATACCAAACCTGAGCGACTGGGTATATATCATCGTTCTGATTCTGGCGTCGTGAACAGTTCGAAAAACCGATGTCATATGAGGGAGATAACGCGTTTTGATCAATTTCCCAAACAACTAAAATTTCGATAGGTTTGACTGGGATGCCTAGTCAGCATGCAGGTGTACAGCCAGCAAAAACGGGAATATTCTTCAGAATATTTTGTTTTCCCAAGCCTATGATATTTCGCCAAGTGGCACCTTTGAGTTCACTTGATGTGGTTGTACGTATGTGGATGGGCCAATGGTTGGGTGACACATTGCCAACCCTGAGGTTGCCACGTGTCCCCTATTTGGTTATATAAAATTTTGGTAGAGGCTTGGGGGGTTTGACCCCATGACCTCCAAGCACGTGCACAAGGCTCTTTGCCATCCGGGCTACCATGTATTTCTTACCCTCTAAGGGTGCCACACCATTATATGTTTTACAATGATTTCATTTAGGGAGGGACTGCCAACGGTCCACAAGTTGTGTTCACATGACTTCGCAATCACCGTTACCACAAATTCTAATGCAAAGAACAAACTCTAACTGTTGCAGTTTGAATACTTATCACATTGCAACGTTTTGTTCCAGTGGTTATGCCAACGGTTCCGGTTCATACCTACAGCATTTAACTCCAGAAACGATATCACATGCGGTGGTTTCTTGACTTTTGTCCGCTTATTTAGTCCGCCATTGATTCCGGTTAACACAACCATTAACGTGGGTTTTAACACAGTTGTAACCCCAATTCTTGCGGAGTTCCGCGCGGTGGTTATGAAAGCCATGGGGGTTCAAGGATTGGCATGTGTCCACCCCCTCCCCTTAGCATTAACTCTCATGGTTTAAACTGGCGGTATTATAGGCGTGTCATCAAAATTTATGGAAATGTGCCACTTTTAACTGCAGATCAGTGCAGTTCTCCACATTTAGTGGAGGATTTTTAGGTGTCATTGGGAAAAAGGCTAGGAGGGTCAATTTTTGACCAATTTGGGTAAAACAAGAGTCTATCTAGACTAATTTGAGCATTCTAGAGCCATTGGTGCATAGAAAATAGCCATTGGAGGCTTGTAAACACATGTATTTGCAAAATTTTGAGCATAATGAAAGATGGACATGCCATTGGGAGTTGGACTAGCAGATGTAGCCCAAGAGGGGTGAATTGCTTCATCATGCCTACTATGTAAATATTATGTGTGGTTTTATTTCTACATTATTCACTGTTGTTCAATGTTATTTATGATTATTTAAATACTTGAAATTCACAATTTCATATACGTTTCATGGTTAAATTCCTCAATCCTTGAGCAAACAAATAGAGACAAATATGTACATGTTTTGTAACTGAAAAGACACTTAGCACAACAAACTAATACAGTCCTTTCAGATCATTGGTACAAAAATATATAATGATATATTTTTATATTCAAAGTGCAACCTCCCTAAAGAATAATTTGGCTTATCATTCCCAGAGAAATAATATTGATGTTCAAGATCACTTTCTGAGAGATGTGATTGAAGACAATAAGGTGCTACTGATAAAGGTGGAAATTTTGAATAATGTTGGATATTCATTGATAAAATGTGTTTACACTGAGAATTTCTCTTACTGTAGAAAAAAAATGGGCTTTACAACCTCAAATTATTGATCATTTACTATTATGACACCCCATATGCAAATAAAATAAAAATTCGATGAATGATGGGTAGGTGTTATTGTTAAGAAATCATGTGAAGTAAGATTAGGATTGATTTATTTGTCTTTATAATTACTTGTGATTGTTTAATGTCTTATTATTGCTTCTTAAGTGTTCTTCATCAATAAATTATACAAATGTTCTGTCATTGAATAAAGGAAAGAGACACGAGACACAAAAAATAGGCTCCAAACGAAGGAAAAACCCCACAAGGGGGGAAACCCAACAATTGCTCTCATCTAGAATCAGATAAAATTAGATATCAAAAAACAAATACCAACACCAAAACTACCACCAAAAATTCCAAGTAAAAACCTCCTCCAAGTCACCTCCAATGTCAATGTAAACGATGGTCAAATTATACCAAATCTAGTCAACTCCTAAAATTTTAGGCCCGCGGTAGCAAAAAAAAATCATCCTTTAAGTCTGAAAAGAAAAATTATATGTTTTTAAGATTCATTTATCTCTCATTTGACTTCTACTACTTGTCCGCCTTTGCGTGATTCAGATGTACTTGTTCTATGTGAATGACTAATCTCTCAAATGAGTCCAACTACCTCTAATATATAACTATCCAAGAGGGTTGAATCTGTGGCTTTTTGAGTGTTGGAAAATCAAAGTAGTTATATAAGGGTTTGATTCTATGATCTTGATAATTACTTATGAGTGTGTTGCCTTATTTTACTTCTTTATTATATTATCTTTCATTAAGAAATTACCATATTATGTGTGCATGAAGATCACAAAACAAGAGACACAAGATGTAGGCACTATGCAAAGGAAAAACTCCCCTCGATGGGAAAACCTTGTCAAGAAAATTATTCATTTCAATAGTATTCTTTGATACTCTTCACCCTAGACATATACCAGACCTTCCCTCCACACCAAGTTAGCCTCCCATACCTTCGACCACTTTCCAGCAACTTGGACTAGGTAGTAACTTCCAACAGCAAATGGCTTCTGACAACAAAAAAACTTGGAAAAATTCGATCTCCCAATCTAGGGCATGAAATAGAGAGAGAGAGAGAGGCACAAAAATTTCTTTTTTATTCTTCTCCTTAGACTTTCCCAAACTTTCACTTATTTCAAATTCTTGGAAACAGACTTCGAACTTCTCCAGCTACTCTTGAGATATCAAACTAGATTGAGAGTGACTACTCCAAATGACTTCGACTTCCTTCATTTTATGGGCTCTAGGTGAGGTCAAATAGGTGTCTCTTAGGCTGAAATGATCCCCTTTATTCCGACTTGGTGTGGAGGTTACGTAATTTATATTTAAATCAATTCTCAACCAATTTACATGACTCAAAATCCAGAGAAGGGTCTCTTTGAATGTACAATGACCATATAAACTCAATATTAATCTTAGGAGTCCACAATGGGGACTTTGACTAATATAATGATGACCCAAGAATGAAACCCATTATTTAATAAGTCATTGTTACAATAATAAAATTCTTTTCTTTTTTCTTTTTCTTTTTTCAAGTACATTTCATAATGACTCCAATACATTAAATGAAGACCGAACCTAGTTACAATTTCCAACTCTCCCTCTTAACTAGGGAGGTATTCATCATATAAAAATACATTAGAAAATATCAAACTATATGAAACAATGAAGAACTTTAGGCACCACAATGCCATGGATTAGATTCCTGACCAGGGAAATATCCATTGGTCTCTCAAAAATTTAGGCACTGAAATGTCACGAACTGGATTTCTGACCAGGTAAATCTATCAAAGTGGGAATAAATTGGACACAAGCTTTCAGGCCCTTTAGGTACCATAGGCTTACTTTCTAACCACCAACCCAGGGATCTAGGTGTGTATCAATGGTTAGATCTCTATGACCCATGCCACCCTTCCCTTCTTTGGGACCTAGACATCAACACAATGTGCCGACCAGATGTCCTCCTGAGAAATGCTTCACTCGTAAAGCCTCAAAAAATATCTTCCATTTCCTTATCATCAATACAATCATAAATGTCTACCAAACCCAGTAGGTTTCCCAAATATTCAAACTTATTATTCGGAAGCGCCTTTGTTAGTATGTTTGCTACATGTTGATCTGTCGAGAGATACTCTAACTTCATGATCCCATACTGCACCATGTTCCTAATAAAGTGGAACTTATTATTGATATGCTTTTTCCTAGCATTAAACACGATATCTCCATAGATCTTGATACAAATTTGACTATCACAATTAATCACAGTAGGACCCAAAGACTTCTCGAACAAGTCTATTAGAATATTCCTTAACCAAATACCTCCTTTCCTACTTCACATGTAACCACATATTCTACCTCAACACTACTCAACGCAATGGGATATTGCTTCCTACTCATCCATGAGATCATAGTAGCTCTCAGACTAAAAAATCCTCTAGTAGTGCTCCTTCCATCAGTCTCACTTCCACCCCATTCAGAGTCTGTGAATCCAACTAGCTTGAATTCTTTACTATCATACTTTAGGCAGCAATGTATAGTTCCACAAAGATACCCAAGTATATGTTTTGAAACTATCCAGGACGGTCACTAGGCTCCAAATGAAAGTGACTGATAATTTTCACTACAAAACATATATCTAGTCTTGTATTTACTAGATACATTATGGAACCCACCAACTATCGATAGGAGGTAGTATCCACAAGACTAGAGTGAGATTCCCTCAAATTCTTTAGATTGGTGATCATAGGAGTAGTCATAAGCTTCGAATCCACCATCCCAAATTTATGCAACAACTAGATTCAAAATCCCAAGAAGGGTCTCTTAGAATGTAAATTGAATCTATAAAATAAATATAAATCCTAGGAGTCCATAATGGGTAATTTTACTAATATAATGATGACCCAAGCATGAAACCCATGCTTTAATAAGTCATTGTTACAATAATATAATTATTTTCTTTATTCTTTTGTCAAATACATTTCATAATGACTTCAATACATTAAATGAATATTGAACCTAGTTACAATTTCCAACATGGAGGCCCAAGCTACTTGTTCTGAGTGTCGACTTGAAATTTTGTGGACTTATTGACTCAACATAAAATTCAAAATTATTTTCTTAAAAAATTCCAAATGGGGCATGACACAAGTACATTTTTCTTTAAATCATAATAAAATATTTTGGACTCTATAAGCATGAAGAATATGATTTTACCAAAAAAATAAATATAATAAATACATCAATGATTATTTTATACTACATTATGAATACCAGCAGTAGTTACAACTTTAACAATCCCTCTTAACTAGGAGGTATTCATAATGACTCAACAGGATATTGTCAAGTTGAAATGTTAATATAGGAAGGATCTGGATTGATAAGCATCAATATGATTACATCATCATAACCAACATTGTAAAAATACCAAGTCCTTGACAAGCAAGCTCTATCTCTCTATTATATTAGAGAATAATGCTAGGAGGCTTAAATTTGGACAGCATCGCCTATCAAGGCACATACCCCCCTCGGTTTTTCACTAAGGTATGTCCTCACGTGACCATTTCCTAATCCATTGCCACGATACTTGACACCAATAATTTTTTGTCCTTACGACCATTCTCATCTTAGATAAATGTACTTGACTTATGACTATTAGTCCTGGTCACATTTAAAAAAAATGTTGATCCTTGTTGCTTATCTAATCCATCGTTCTCCCTACCAATGTTAATGCACTACAAATATGGTTGTTAGTCTTGGCCATAACATGTGACACATGGAGAACACAGTGTCCACCCTCACTCCCTCTCAACCAGGGAGGATATCCTCACTCACTCTCAAATAGGGAAGAGATAAATGCAAGCCCAAGCTTGTGTCAGAAGTACTCATACTTCCATTACATCAACTACATGTTATTTCGTGGAGATATGTTGTAGTTTCTCAGATCCTATCTTCATCATACTCTTGAATAATAAAGAACTTCAAACTTCCTAGTTCTTTGGCAATCTTCATGCAACTTTGATTAGTATCATAATCAAATTCAACATGTCATCAAGTAGTTCATCAAACACCTTATGGAGCCAAAATTCTTTGCAACTGATTGTACAAGCCCTCACATCTTCTTCCTTTGCATTACAACATAATTATGCTTCACATTCTTTAAATAAATCATATCGTCTCCCGACATCAGTGGTATTTATATCAGCATCAACCCAATCAATGTGTTCTTGAATCAAATATATACTAGGGAACCAATCATTTGTTAGTACAATGATGTATCAAAAATGTCGAAAATCTTCAACTACCTGATAAAGGGTATTTCCATAAATATGTCATCTCTTCTTTTGATCACCAAATTCTTATCCAAAATTAAAGTAGTATTGTATCCATCTAAAATCTTATAGCTCCCTCTTTCCAACTAAGGTAAGTGAAATTCTTCCCTTTTATTAAGTCTTTCTTTCATGATTCCTTCTAATTGACTTATTTTATGCATACTTCAAAATTCTTCCTCATTCTACATTTACATCCAGTAAGATTCAAAAAAGATTCATTCTTTGCTATTTTATTTCAATTCTTCCAGGTATGAGTAAATTTTAGATATTTCTTGTTTTGACCTGCAAACTTTATTAGAAGACTATGAAAGAACAAAAAGAAAAGTGCAAATACAAAATATTAAAAATATTAATTAAAGAGAGGAGATGTATATTAATTATTAGTTGAGGAAGTTCAAGTCCCTTTTAATCTTGTTCCTTTTTGTAATTTTCACCATCCATGTCCTCATGATGTCATTTCTATATTTTTCAAGAATGAGGGATTTTTTGTTAGCAAAATGGTTAGTTATGGTTTTTTTCCTAGGGTTTTTTAGTTCAAACCTTTGGTAAGTATTTAAAACCCTAGATATATCAAGTTCTAGAGTGTTCAAGACTTGTCATTCTTTAAAATTTACAATTTCTACAAGCATGTAAATTTCTTAGTTGTAAACCCTAGAAATGTCATTGACAATTATTCTATGAAATGAAGTTATTTTTTCTCCTAAATCACAAAAACGTATTCTTCTTATGCAATGAAATACTTTGAGTGAAAAAATATCAAATATCTCTGATATATCTATATAGATCCCTATTATAATACTTTACTATCTTTCAAGAGAGCTTAAGATTCTTAATTCATGTTAGTTTCTATGACCTAGAGAACTTAGCATTATATTTACATAGGTAAAATATTATACATACCTCTTTCAAACATGCCTTAAACATTGTTGTATAGATCTGGTCCTATTTCTTTGATTGGCATACTTCCTTAACAAAAGTACCTTTGACCTTTAGTCATCAAACTAGGATGTTATTCATAGAGATTTCTTTGGGCTTCTTACAATGTACTTTACACATATATTGTCTATAGGGAAAACTCTAGTTTCTTTATAATTTTTATTCACTTCAGATATCATTTCTTCCATACTGATCACAAAATTACAGAGATGATTCTTATAGCTTTGGTCCCTTCCATTGTATGGCACTTCTAAGGTGATATTTTAAAGAGTCTATTCAAAGTGTCGTAGGTATTTCCTTCATTGTAACAATGTCAGCTTCAGAGATCATCCTATATCCTTAAATTACTGTAATGAAGTCAACTTTTATCCTCAGGTATTGAAACTTTTTTCCTTCGCATATGTTGAGTAACATTCCTCTGGTACAAATAACCACAGAAGATTGTGTTCACATATAATCACAGCTGTTTATTTAAGATAGAGACACATACTGATGTAGGATTTACATAGTATAGATCCAGAAAACTTGGTCAAATTCATCATTTGTATTTGAGAACTCAAAACAATTTGGATAACTTATATGATTCATTCCTTTAGGATTATTTCAATTTGAGGTAACTTGAACCTTTCTACAGTTTCTTGGATTGTTAAATAGTTTGAATGCCTTCTAATGATCTTAGATAAGTGCCAAAGTAGGCTCATATGCCATAGTAAGTTCATATTTTCATTTTTCTTCCTTTCTTGTGTTAGAGTACAAAAAAATTTCTTCACATCGACTTTATATTTTGATTCTAGAAATTGCATCACCGTAGAAGAAGATGTCTCAAAAATTAGCATCGATGCAGTGAATTATGCCACAAGGACTCACATCATAGAAAAATATGTCATGTCACAAAAACTTGCATGACAAGGATCTATATCTCCATAGAGACTTGCATTACAAAGATATAATATGTCACAGGAATTTGGCATCAACACATGCCTCTAAAAATTTCTTTTCAAGCTTCAGAAAATTATAATTTTATCCTTTATATAAGATTACCATAGTCAAAAAAAATTCAGCGTTACCACAATCAACAAAAATTCAATGTTACCACAATCAACAAAACTTCAGTGTTACCTCCCTTTTTAGCCATTGACTACCAATTGAACATAGTGAAGAAACCTTGCCCTCATGTGTATTTTATTTCAACTAAGGGTCTTGGTCTATCATTACTACACGCACACATATCTCAACCTTAAACACAAAGAGAAAGTACATATTTTCTATCCCAAAATCATGTAAGGATACAACCCTTTGACTGATGAACTTGGATGCCTTGAACAAACTTTGTAATCCTTCCTTCCTTAGGCTCTCATTCCTTTCTTAGAAAATTTATCTTCGATCTTCCTAGCTCTGATACCAAGTTGAAAAATTAAGTGAATTAAGATTAGGCTTGATTTCTCTATCTTAATAATTACTTGTGAATTTTTAATGGAACATCAGTGAGAAATGGATTCCCGCATTAACTTCAATGATAAACCCCTCTTAACACCAATAAAATTATCGTTAATTCCCTCTTTTCTATTAAAATTTATATTTCTTTTCACATCTATTAATATATGCATAATTCACTTAATTATTTTTCAAACCTCCTAATTCTATTAATTAACAATCCTTACACCCATATAATATAAATAACACTATATCCATTCCTATTCTAATTTAATTTGTATCATAATCATTTATTCCATATCCCATTTTAAATATCTTCAATTTAATTAATACCATATATTGAATATAAATTTAATTAAGAAAATATATTAAAATTCAAAATTTATAACTAATACTAAATACATAAATAAAATAGTACATCTTTAAAAATCATTTTAAACCAAAATTAAAAATAAGAAAATGTTGTAATGATTAATGATTTAAATTAATAGTAACACATAAATATAATCATTAAATATAGCTTATATAATTTAAAACGCTATAACAATTATTAGAAATATTAAAAAAACATTTGAATAAAAAATATTATTTTTTAATTAAAAATCAATATAAACTAATGACCATTAATAAAAACTTGTATAATTTAATCCTTACCACTTGATACTCACTATCGGCTCATTCTCTTCCAAACCTCAGCTATTTATCTATCATTCCTAATATTAGTTTTTCACACTCTTCTATGGTTTGAAACGTCGATAAAAGAATTTACCTGATGTGATGAATCCGGAAACTAATTTAATTCAGTCTTTTAATAAAATAAAAGAGACAAGAGACACAAAAATTAGGCTCCAAGCGAGGGCAAAACCCCACGAAGGGAAAACCCAACTATCGTTCTCTTATAGAATCAAATCAAAATGAGATATCCAAGACCCAATACCAAGAGAAAGAATGCCACAAAAAATGGAAAGTCAAGCCCTCCTCCAAGTCACCTCCAAATCACCTCCAATGTAAAAGTCAACGATGGTCAAAATATCCCAAATCTGGTCAACTCCTAAAAAAATTTCCCTTGAAGTTTCAGGCTTGTAAGTTGATGCAGGAGCATGAGACCTTGAGGAAAAAGGACCTTAATTTTATTCCAAAAATACAAAAAAAAATTACAAGCAAAGGAGTGGGTTCCTTTAGCTACAAATTTACTTTTTTGGTAGATAGGATTTGATCTACTCCTTAGGGATTTGAACCGCTTTGTATTAAATTCATTGTATTTAGTTTTAGTTAAGAATTTTTAATAGTTTTAGTTAAAAATATCGTGTAATAGGATTTTTATCCAAAATCAGAAAATTTCTATCCCTTTGAGTCGAATCTGAATGATTGTGAAACAGTATATGTATGTAACTTGACAGTATCGAAAGTGATTTTGACTACTGAAGGAATAAATAACAGAAATTGATATTTATATATTTCTGAGAAATCTGGGCATAAGTGTCGAACCCCGGAGGTGTTATTTTTTCCTTCAAAATATTACTCAGATTGTTTGATTTCAGTTTGTTTTCTGCTAATTGATTTCTTATGGGCTAAATTATATTGAGGTATCATAAACTGGCTTGTGTTCGGTGATAAAAAAATGTACATGAGATTTCCTTGCGTCGAAATCTCATAAACCTTTGCAGATAGTTTTGCTATCTGCGATAGCCACAATTCTGTTATTTGATTAATCCCTCAGTTTGTTTTTTTATTTTTCGAATTGTTCATGAATAGTTTATCAATGATGCAAATCTGGTGAAGATGTGGAATTTAGATAGCAGTATTTTATAAAGAGTCCAATAGGAATCATAACCGTCCGATCTGTGATCCAACGGTTATCGCAAATTAAGTTGCAATAGTTTTAGCATCTCAAATGGACCCAATAAATTATAAATCCGATTTTATGATTTCAATTGTCTGTCCAGCACTCAATAGATTTGACAACCTTCACATGAGAGTTATAGATCCAACAAAATTTGCATTCAAACATGCATTTTTTTTAATATTTTAATTGGATGCGATAGAATTATAGCAAATATTTTAATGTGGTTTGGGGTTCGTCATTAAATCAAAGTAAAGAGGAAATTGCAATTATTGTTTTCAGTTGTGATTCCGCTAATTTGAAAAGGTTGTGAATTAAGTTTTAATGCATTTTGAGTTTCGAAGTATATGAATGATACTTCAAAGGAAAATCGAGAAGAAGTTCCACCTGAACTCGGAGCAATAGTTTCAAAATTTGAGAGACTATCTTTAATGCTTGCAACTAGTTACCCACCATTTGTGGTATCAGAGCAGCCTTCAGACACTGAGCAAGATCTCAAAGATCAGGAAAATAAATCGAACATGGATTATAGAGTTGGAAGAGGAGGTGGTGTTGGTCAAAGAAGAGGAAGACCAGTTGCAAATGCTGAAGTGATGGATGTTATGGAACAGATGCAAGCTAGATTAGAAGCAATTGAAATGGGAAATCAAAGAGATGCAGATGCTGGAGATGTCAGTGAGCCTAAAGTTGAATCTGCAGAAGAGGGAGAACCTGCAGAAGTTACTCCTGAAATGAGATTTTTTAAATCAGTGTTGGGATCCACATCTAAACCCAGACTTGAAGTTTCAGTTTTTACATGAGGCTTAAACCTAGAGGAGTTGATATATTGGGTTAATTACATGGATAAGTTCTTTGATTATGAAGAAATGGAAGAAGGAAAAATGGTGAAATTTTTTGGAACAAAATTGAAAGGACATGCAACACTTTGGTGGGATGGAGTGCAGGCAGAAAGAAGGAGACTTGGTAAGCAGCCAATAAAGAATTGGAACAGGATGGTGGCAAATTTGAGAGGTAAATTTTTTCCAAGTGATTATCAAATTTCATTATTTAGACAAAGGAAAAATCTTAGATAGAGGTCAATGACAGTAAAATAATATATGGAAAATTTTATAAAGTGAGCATAGGAGCAGGACAAATTCAAGATACATCAGAGAAGATTGCAAGATATATTAATGGTCTCAGAATGGAGATACAAGATGAGATAAGTCTGTTGTCTCCTAAAATAGTAGAAGAGGCTTATCAAATGGCCTTGAAGGCTGAATAAAAAATCATAAGGAAGAAATCTGCCAAAAGTAGAGGTACTTTCCAAGGAAGAGGAAGTCAAGGTGGTAGAGGAAGATCTATAGCACCTAGAGAAGGAGCTAGCAGTATCTCAAGTCAGCATAGACCCACAGAAGATGATGCAAGTGGCATAAGGAGTTTTTCTAGCGGAAGAGGATGCAAAGGAAGAGGAGGAGAAATCAAATGTTATAGATGTAAGAAGCTTGGGCATAGAGCTTATGAATTTCTAGAGAATGTGGGGACAAATCAGAGAAATGTAATTGTTGCTTAGAATGAAGAAGAAGCAGCAAAAGTGCTAGAAGCAGATAATATACCAGAGAAAGGAGAATCTTTGGTAGTTAACAAAGTTCTATTAAAACCAATAAAGGAAGTTGTTGAACCAACACAAAGAAAGACTTTGTTTAGAAGTGTGTGCAAAGTTCAAGGAAAATGTTGTCAAATGGTAATTGATAGTGGCAGTACTGATAATTTGGTCTCTACAGAAGTGGTGGAGAAATTGACATTGAAGACAAAGAAACATCCAACACCCACAAGGTGTCATGGCTTCAGAAAGGACATCAGCTGTTAGTGAATGAACAGTGTGAAGTGGAATTCCAGTTGGGCAGCTACAAAGACAAAATTATGTGTGATGTGATGCCTATGGACATATGTCACATATTTTTGGGTATACCTTGGCAGTATGACAAAGGAGCCATGCATGATGGGAAAAATAATACATACAAGTTTTTTAAAGATGGTGTTAATCATACATTGTTGCCTATACAAGAAGAAGATGCATCAAAAAAAAGATCTGATCTGAAAGCTCTATTACTAAGTGGAAAGAATATATGCAGCAGATTGAAGATGATGAGGTAAACATTGCATTAATTTGAAAACCCAAGGTAGTAATTAATTCCACTAAAATTTCTGATTTACCAATTGAAATTCATGAGATGCTAGAAAATTATTGTGATATCATTGTAGATGATTTTCTCGATGAATTACCACCTATTAGAAATATCATCCATCATATAGATTTGATTCCAGGAGAAACTTTTCCAAATAAAGCAGCATAGAGGATGACTCCAATAGAAAATGAAGAAATACAGAAGCAGGTACAGGAACTGTTAGATACAGAACTGATCAGAGAAAGTTTGAGTCCTTTTGCAGTGCCAACAATGTTGAGTCCAAAAAAAATATGGAGGCTGGAGAATGTGCACTGACTCAAGAGAAATCAACAAAATAACAATCAGGTATAGATTTCCTTTACCCATAATTGAAGATTTTATGGATTGTTTAAGTGGGGTAAGATATTTTACAAAATTGGATTTAAAGAGTGGTTATCATGAAATTAGGATAAGGGAAGGAGATGAATGGAAGAGAGATTTTAAAACAAATGAAGGATTGTATGAATGGATGGCAATGTCGTTTGGATTATCAAATGCTCCTAGTACATTTATGAGGCTTATGAATGAAGTAATGAAGGAATTTATTGGTAAATTTTTAATAGTATATATGGATGATATATTAATTTACAACAAATCTAAAGAAGAACACATGAGACATCTGAATTATGTCTTAGGGAAGTTGCATCAGAAAAAATTGCTGGTAAATTTAAAAAAATGTTCATTCATGAAATAAGAGTTGATATATTTAGGCGTTGTTGTTTCTGTTGATGGATTGAAAATGGATCTAGAGAAGATAAAGGCAATCATAGAATGGCCTTCACCTAAGAGTGTTTTTGAGGTAAGAAGATTCCATGGTCTTGCTAGTTTTTATAGAAAATTCATAAGGAATTTTAGTAAGATTAATGCTCCTATTATTGAAACCACAAAGAAGGACAAAAAACCATTTAGATGGACTGATGAAGCAGAGAAAAATTTCCATTTGTTGAAACAAAAGATAATAGAAAACCCCATATTAGTTTTGCCTGATTTTAAAAAACCTTTTCAAGTGAAATGTGATGCCAGTGGAGAAGCTATTGGAGCTATGTTAAGTCAAGAAGATAGACATGTAGCTTATTTCAGTGAAAAATTGAATGAGTCAAGAAGGAAATATTTTTCTTATAACAAGGAATTTTATGCAGTTGTGCAGTCATTAAAGAAGTGGAGACATTACTTGATGTCTAAAGAGTTTGTGCTTTATTCAGACAATCATGCATTGCATTAAATTATGCAATAGCCAAAACTAAATCAGAAACATGCAAAATGGGTAGAATATCTTCAAAGTTTCAATTTTGTATTGAAACATATAATTGGCCAAGCAAACAAAGTAGCAGATGCCTTAAGTAGAAAAAGCATTTTAGCTCAAGAAAGTCAAATTCAAGTGTTAGGTTTTGATTTTCTTAAATAATTGTATAAAACATATTTGGATTTTAAAGAAGCATTTGAAGCATGAAATAATCCTGTTTTGTTGGATAGAAGTAAGTGGCTAGATTTTTTCTTACAAGAAGGTTTTCTATTTAAAAGAAATTAGATGTGCATACCAATTGTTCTATGAGAGAATAATTAAGGAGAAACATAGTGGTGGACTTGGTGGACATTTTGGTGCGGAAAAGACTTACGAGGAACTGAATCATTTTTATTTTTGGCCAAAGATGAGATATGAAGTGGATAAGTATGTGCGAAATTGTAAATTTTGTCAGTATGCAAAAGGAAGGAGTCAAAACACAGGTTTGTATGTTCCATTACCTATTCCAGATAGACCTTGGGATATGGTAAGTATGGATTTTGTTTTGGGATTACCTAAAACACAAAGAGGGAATGATGCAATTTATGTTGTAGTTGAAAAATTTTCTAAAATGGCTCATCCTATTCCATGTTATAAAACCATTGATGCTACTAATGTTGCTATTTTGTTTTTCAAAGAGATTGTAAGGTTGCATAGGTTACCTAAAGAAATTATCTTTGATAGGGACACCATATTTTTTGGTAATTCTTGGAGGACATTGTGGAAAAAACTTGCTACTAAACTAAGTTTCAACTTAGGTTATCACCCTCAGACTGATGGACAGACTGAGGTGGTGAACAGAAGCTTGGGTAATCTTTTGAGAAGCCTTGCAGGTGAACATCCTAAATAGTGGGATCATATTTTGGCATAGGCTGAATATGCTTATAATGACTCTCCTAATAGGAGTTCAGGGCAGAGTCCATTCCATATAGTTTATGGAATGCACCCAAGAGGAATGTATGAACTAAGAAATTTGGGAAAAGCAGAGATGAGAAGTGCTAAAGGAGAATATTTTTCTTCAGAAATTCAAGCAATACATGACTAAGTAAAACAACAGTTACATGGCAGCAACATCAAGTACAAGAGCAGAGCAGATATGAAGAAAAGAGAAGTTAATTTTGAGGTTGGAGATTTGGTTCTAGCACACCCGAGGAAGGAAATATTTCCAAAAAGGAGATATAATAAGTTGAAATTTAAGAAAATTGGACCATGCAGAGTATTGAAAAAAATTTCTGAAAATGCATATGAAATTGAATTACCCCCTGACATTGAAATCTCTCCAATTTTCAATGTTGCTGATTTGTACAGGTATGAAAACAGTGACACAGATGATATAGCTGAAGTCAAAGAAGATATTGATTGGTTGAAACAATTACCCACAGCAAAAACATTGCAGCCAGAGAATATTTTAGACAAAAGATTGTCTAAGAAGACAAGAGGATGGGAGTATTTTGAGTATTTAGTCTAGTGGAAAGATCAACCAATTGCAGAGGCTACTTGGATGACAAATACCATGATACAGAAATTGGGCAGTTCTGTAGGGAAGCTCATGGACAGGAGCCCATGAATAATTTTTCCCTCAAGAGTCTGATGCAGGAGCATGAGACCTCGAGGAAAAAGGACTTCAATTTTATTCCAAAAATAAAAAAAAAGTTTACAAGAAAAGGAGTGGGTTCCTTTAGCTGGAAATTTACTTTTTTGGTAGATAGGATTTGATCTACTCCTTAGGGATTTGAACTGCTTTGTATTAAATTCATTGTATTTAGTATTAGTTAAGAAGTTTAGGGAAAATATCATGTAATAGGATTTTTATCCAAAATTAGACAATTTCGATCCCTTTGAGTCGGATCTGAATGATTTTGAAACAATATATGTATGTAACTTGAAAGTATCAAAAGTGATTTTGACTGTAGAAGGACTAAATGAAAAAATTTGATATTTATATAATTCTGAGAAATCTGGGCATAAGTGTCAAATCTCGAAGGTGTTATTTTTTCGTTTGAAATATTACTGAGATTGTTTGATTTCATTTTGATCTCTATTAATTTATTTCTTATGGGCTAAATTATATTGAGGTATCATAAACTGGCTTGTGTTCAGTGATAAAAAAATGTACATGAGATTTACTTGTGTCAAAATCTCATAAACCTTCATAGACATTTTTGTTATCTGCGATAAGCAGAATTTTGCTATTTGATTGATCCCTCAGTTTGTTTGTTTATTTTTCGAATTGTTCAGGAATAGTTTATCAGTGATGCAAATCTGGTGAAGACGTGGAATTTGGATAGTAGTATTGTATAAAGAGCCCAATATGAATCATAATCCACTGATCTGCGATCTAACGATTATCGCAAATTAAGTTGTAAGAGTTTTAACATAAACGGACCCAATAAATTATAAATCTGATTTTATGATTTGAGTTGTCCGTCCAGCACTCAATAGATCTGGCGGCCTTCACATGAGAGTTATAGAGCCAACGAAATTAGCATTCAAACATGCATGTAGTTTAATATTTTGATTGGATGCGATAGAATTATAGAAAATATTTTAATGTGGTTTGGGGAGCATCATTAAATCAAAGTAAATAGGAAATTGTGATTATTGTTTTAAGTTGTAATTCCGCCAATTTTAAAAGGTTGTGAATTAAGTTTTAATGCATTTTGAGTTCCAAAGTATATGACTGATACTCCAAAGGAAAATCGAGAAGAAGTTCCACCCGATCTCAAAGCAATAGTTTCGAAATTTGAGATACTATCTTAAACGCTTGTAATCTTCTACCCACCATAAGTGCATAAAACAATTCAGCCTTCAAGTCTGAAATTTGGTTAAGAATTTTTCTCTTCTTTGACTTCATTTCTCTCTCCTTTGACTTCTCCTTCTTGTCCTCCTTAACATGGTTTATTTGTACTTCTTATGTGTGAATTAATGTTCTCTAAAATGAGTCGAATTGCCTCTTATATAGTTGTACAAGAGGGACGAATAGGTGGCTCTTGGAGGCACATGCCAACTTGTTGCAAGGAGGGCCAACTTGACATTTTGGGGACTTACTGACTCAACATAAAATTCAAAATTCTTTTCTTACAAGTGTCCAAATGGGGCATGACTCAAGTACATTTTTATTTGACTCATAATAAATTATTTTTGACTCTATAATTTTGAAGAACATGCTATGTCCAAAAAAACAAATATAATAATGAATATAATAAATACATCAATGATTGTTTTATATTACATTATGAAGACTGACACTAGTGACAACTTTAATAGTTATATCCTTTGTAAAAATATTCCCAAGTGTGATTCATTGCACTGTGTGTCGGGGGGTTGTAGGGGGTGGAAAACCCCTTGAAAGGATTCATATGAAGCGCCTAAAAAAATACAACTGATTTTTTGCATCTACTTTTGCAATTTTTTTGCACACAGTATCTTTTAACATTTTTGTGGTGCATGGTGGTTTAGCCCATGGTTTTGTAATTTCAATCAAGGCATTATGATTGTATGGTAATCTTGGGTAAACTGATTTATGGTTTATCGATGATACAACATATACATATTGTATTGTAATACTATAAAGACAAATATACTAAGAAATATTTCTAGTTTTCACAATTTGGGTTTTTAGGATAAAATTTCTATGTGTGTGTGTGCCACTGCATCTATTCTATTTTTTATTAAGAATCTATTTGCAGTAATTAAATATACAAGGTTAAAACCTACAATATTGATAATAGAATATATCATTGGCCCTCATGTGTGATATTTTTATGTGGGAGTTCCTACAATAGGATTGACCAACCCTTCTTGTAACATACCATTTTAGTTGGGTTGTGGAAGGAGAAAGTTATGTTAATAATTTCTCAAGAATTGTAACACATATAAGGTTTCATATTAAAGGGTTGACGATACCTTCATTTAAGGTACTATGGAGAATATTAGGGGGGAGGGTTGATTCACCATTCTTCTAAGATTATTATTTTCCAAGCTTTTATAATGTTTTAATAGAATAATATAATTTTTTTTTTTTTTGTTTGTCAAGTGGTCTGAGTTGTTGAGAGATTACATCAAGCTTGACCTATGGCTTGAGAAACAACGACCCATGAGAAACTAATCCGTCAAAATCACTTGAGGATAAGCCCCGACTTGAGCCACACCAACCCTTAACATGACTAGATTTTTTCCCACGGAGTTTCGAACTAGTGACTTTCACATCACGAAGTGACTTAACAGTACACCCCGTCACCATCTATTCTACACCCCATGGATAATATAATAATTCTTATAAATTATATTTAATATTTTATTTTTAACTTGAAAATGTTTTTATATATTTATATTAATTTAATAAAATATATTTAGTTAACTATAAGTAAAAAATGTTAGGGATTTTTTATCTTTAAATGTTAGGGATATTTTTTCTTGCCATTCAAAAAGGCTTTGTTTCATATAACAATTGGACACAAAACTAGGAATTTCAAAATGAATGGTAGGTTGACAAAGTTAAATGATTCAAATATCCACCTAGATTAATATCCTTATGAAGTGAAATAAAGAACCAACATTAATGCTATGGGCATGGTCACATCCATATATATAATAAATGAAGACATATCATGTGTCCAGATTAAATTAGTTGATAACACCAATTATTTTCTATACGCATTGACCTTAATGTTTCTAATTATCATTTAGATCTAATGAAAAGTAATATTTGAACTAGAACAATATATTTTCGAAATTAAAATTTGGTTTTATCATAGAAATAGATCAAATTGATCGATGATGAAATATTTCAAATTGATTTGAAATATGACATTGTAATATTTTAAGATAAAAAGTTTATAACAAAAAATAATCTTCTGTATTACATTTGGTAAATATGATGAATAAGTTCACAAATAGTCACCATTTAAATAATCCAATGCTTCTTAAAAGAGACTGTATCATATATTTAGAAAAGGATATGAGTAAATATACTTTCAATTATTTGAAAGAAATTCCTCTAAAGAGTGACCTTGTAGAATCTTGGTAAATATACTTTCAGCTATTTGAAAAATTACGACACTCAAAAGGAACAACTCAAGTAGTTTTCATTTGGTGAGAAGGAATTTTACTATTGATATCAATAGATATGTTATAACACTTCCAAACTTGTAATATTGGAAAGTGAATGAAGAAAAAGTGGCAAAGGATGTTTTATTTCTGGTCACAAACTTGTGACAACACTTAGACAGGTTATGCTATTAGAATTCAGCAACATTCAGCAATAGTACCAAACATTTTTTTATGAGCCTAAACATAAAGATAACGTAGAAATTCAAACTTTACAACTTTATATTTTGGATTTCCAAGATATTATTTCTTTTTAGAAAAACGAAAATGATAAATATAAATTAGTTCAATCTTAATTTTATTTAAGTAAATCTTGTTTTCTTCAGTTTAGTATTTTACATATCATTATTATGAAATCATTATAGATTTATTTTAAGTATGGATCTAATATGAGTTGAGAGGGATCAAATTTTTTCAGGTGGAAATTTATGTAAAAAGTGTAAAATACAATGTCTTGTTTTTTCATTGTTTAAATTGTATTTTTGAATGCTAAATAAAATATATAGGACCAGATAAACTTTTTAAACATAATAATAAATAAATAAATAAATCAATCATGTCATATACATAATTCTTTTTAAATGATATATAATATATACACAATTGACATTAAAATAGTTTACATAACATGTACATCCAGACATGTTATGACCCAAATTAAAATGTTTTTTTATTATTAACATATTTTTAAGTATATGTCAATATTAATTGGTATTAAAATATTTTATCAATAATTAAATTATAATATTTAAACATATTTTGCACACATTGTTTTTACTTCTAATTACTTTACAATATCTTCATTTTTATTATTATTATAATTTACTTTATTTTTATATTTAAAATATAATTTTTAACTCTTATTTTTATTTTTCTATTTAAAACATAATTTTTAACTTTTATTTTTATTTTAAAGAAAACCACCAATAGAAAAACTTACACATCTATTCATATTGAAATATAGAATAAGCCTCTTAAATCAATTATACCAACATATAAATCTTTCAACATAAAATAGTCTAACATTCCCTTCATTAATCAATTGATGAAAAAGAAATGTTTAAAATCATGCCACCAAGGGAAAGGAACTTTGGCTTAAATGGGTAATCGGTATAAAAGATTATGTTTTAGTCATCCTCCATGATTATCCAATTTTATGTATCATGTTTATATATTTATTAGTCCCTTCCCCTCGGGAAGCAGGGACTCTTGTAATCGGTTTTAACCAAAACTAATTAACTTAGTGTTGTGGATCTATATTCTATAAAGTGTTAAACCACCTTTTACTCTGCTAATGAACTTTTCTCGGCCGTTATTTCAATCAATAAGAATTTTGGAGGTCATATTTGGCCATATCAAGGCAAAAGGTAAGAAAGTTTTGGAGGTCTTATTTGGCCTCATATCATAGAAAATGAAAATGTAAGAAAGCTTAGGGTAAGTCGGTCTAAAGTGATAAATACATTTTGGGATTTTGGGATTTACTCGACTAATGCTAACATTAATGGTTAATGTTTTATGTTTAAAATTGAAAACATGTATTTGCATAGCTATTTCATTGTATGTATGCGCTTTCATTGTATGCATGCCAGACACTTGTCTTAAATATGTGGCATGTGGCTCCTTCCCCTTGAAGGAGTAATTCACCGCTTAACAGAGATAAACATTATTTTTACGAAACTCGGGACATTATTTCATTTTCTTGACAGCAGGATGAATGGCCATAGGAAAACTGGCATGAACATTGTTCTCAGAGACCTCCGCAAGCTCGGCAGCTGACAGCGCAGGCTTCGACTTGTAAGTTGTAAAATGCGTTCCAGTGGTTTCTAGGAAGGAAACGGCGGTGTCTTGGCAATAAGAATCGAATTTTATCAAATTCTTTTGTTCTTCTGGAAATGTATATCAATGCTAACTTGCTAAGAGTAAACAAAGAATATGTGCAGGGTGAAACCTGATAATGGTGATTGTGAAATTCTTACGCAGCCAATTTGATGGTAGTCGTGGAGATTTCCACTCGGCCATAGCAATTAACCTGGAAAATGAGCCAAAAAGACTAAATTTAGAGGTTTGCGTTCAAACTTTGTAAAATTCCAGGTTTTTTATGTCAAGTTCCCTATTTGAAATTCCTATTTGAAATTAAGCAAGGGTTCTTTGGTCGCAACCAGTTTATTGTTTGCTTGAACCATCATTTGCATTTTAAGCCTCTTTCTGGACATGTGTTCCTAACTTATAAAGTTGTGCGAAATTCCAAGAGAAAGAGTGATATTCTTTATGTAATACTTTGTTTATGAGGTTGCTCTTCTAGAAATGTATATCAATGCTAAGAGTAAACAAAGAATTTCTGCAGGGTGAAACCTGATAATGGCGATTGCGAAATTCTTACTTACCAGACTACTCCAATAACCTTCGTGCAGGTAGGCTATGGCTCTCGCTACTCCAACTGCTATTAGATATCGTGAGCTCCATTCCAACCCAACTGTTTCGCCCTTGCCCTGCTTATCGAACAAATATTTGTCTAATGACGCATTTGTTATATACTCGTACTCGTACACAAGCAGTCTATGCAGAAACCACACAATTGGGCTATGCCTTGACATACCCCCTTGAGCTTCTTCACTGCAATCTGTCTCTGATCGGGCAGAAGACTGCTGTACACCGTCCCGAATCCTCCTTTGCCTACTTCATTGCTGAAATTATTAATGGCCGCTTTCAGCTCCGCATATGTGAATCTCTTTCGTCCCCCGCCTGAAAGATTAAGAAGAATATCCAAGTTGAATATTCTGGTGCTGTCTCTATATTTGGAGTACTGCTTCAGAAAAATCCAGAAAGCGAACTTGTCTGGGAGAAATTCTGTGTTGGAGGAAGAGTAAAAGTAGGAGAGTCGAAGCTCTGCCAAACATATCTCTTCGTTCTTGTATTGAAAACCAAATTGCCCGAGTCTAACAAAACCAGACCCATTCCATTGGAAGTACTGATGGGCGCAGTCCATATTCTCCCTTGAGCATCAGAGTCAGTTAAGGTGAGATTTCCATTCTGTAGGGTCAAGGAAGAATTGTAGCGTACGAGATGATCTCTGTTAGCCATCCATGCCACAGTTCTCTGAGGATCGTTGGCATACCATACAACAAAAGCATAATTATTTGGCGAAACATTATAGAAGTTATCACAGAATGCACCATTTGGAGAAACCAAGTGTTATTCTAGGCTTCCAACCCGGATTTTTCAGCTGAGTAGAGGAGACAACTAATTCCTTCCCTTGCTCTCCTTCCCCACATCCCAATAAAATGAAAAACTGCATTAAAAAAAGTGCAAGGAAAACACGCGGCCTAATGTCCATGGCTTTTAACATAGCAGAACCCTGCAACCTTTCTCTTTTGTTTCACCGGCAGAGACAAAGATCCCTCGAACATGACCAATGCAATCCTTTCGAACATAGGTTCAATCATCTCTTTTTTCAGATCTGAACATTTGGCCAATATATGGAGACCTGCAAAAGCTTCCATGTAACATAGATTCCCTATGATCAGAACATTTGGCGAATATGTAAAGACCTGCAAAAACCTCCTTCCGCGTTATTTACTGGCAATTGGGAACATGAGGGAGGTGTCGTTCGTTGACAGTCATACTCGTGAGGCAGGTAGAGGTGGTTCTTTTTTAAGCTCCTTCACCTTCTTCCTCCACAGACAAGCAAGCCCAGCCTAGGATTTGTATAGTCGTAGCTGGTAAGAGCTAACAAACGCACGTAGAGGCATGAAAGGCAGCTTAGAAAGGGCACGTAGCATATTTAGTTTTGCTTTTAATTATTTTTTTCATATTTATGGCTTTAAGACCTTTCCGTTGTAAGCATTTGATTTTCATACTTATTGCTTTAAGACCTTCGGAATTTATTTTAAAATTTCTAATATCAGCGCTTTGTCATCAATATAAATAGGGATGAACAAAATAAACAACAATCCACAAAAAATGATTGTCCCACTAAACCACTGGCCGGGATTTCGAAGCACCCAATAATCAACAAATATTTGTGGCACGAGCTGTGATGATGACTTTATACGATTGTTACTGAAAATATCTTATATGCTAATTTAAAAGAGCTGGGATACCTGATCCTAGAGCTCGTATAGGTATTTTCTGCGGCGCTCCAAAACATCAAAAACATCTGAACCATATCTACAGTGTAATTTTTATTATATTTCAATCCTTCACTGTGTACTCGCTTGTTGTGTAGTCTCTGTTATTGTCAATATTATTTAAACCCTTTTCATATTATGATTTTTCCAACACGGCATCCCCAATATTATTTAAACCCTTTTCATATTATGATTTTTCTAACACAGCATCCCCAAATTTATTGACAAAAAAAACACAAATTGATAGATGCCTTCGGCTTCAATGAGACGTGGCCACTACACATCCACAATTTTTTTTTTTTTTTTAAAGAAAAAAAAAAAACATCTTACACATCCACAATTTTATTTTTTTTTAAAGAAAAAAACAAAACATCCTACACGTCCAGAAGTTGTTACGATCTTACTATGAGCTTATTGCTCCAAATCCATAAAGCCTCACATGGTTGTTGTTATATGTCACCTCATTTTCTGCTGGAAATGCAAAAGTTTAATGGTATATCTCAAATCCAATGTCACATTCATTGTTAAAAGCATAGCTGGAAAGATAAAATTGGCACACACACACTCAATATATTCTCTATTTTGAATGAAGGAATTACACACATATTTATACAAGCAAAAGGTCTCAAGATAGGAATTCTATCTTAGACGTACAGTAGTGTGGTTGAGAGATTCTCTCAACCACACACTAAACTAGGAGAAACTATATTCTAGCTAATTCCTATTATGTAGGAACAAACTCCTCAAATGGAGAATTACAACCATACACAAGTAGGAATTAAATATTTCCAACTCCCCCCCTTAATCACTACTTGTCATGATAGTTATTCACAAAGTCTGGTTGTGGTCAAACATAACAAAGAATATGTCGATGTCCATATAAAAGAGCAAGCATCTACCGGAATGCATGAGTACCAACTGCTGCAACCGCTAGTCCTGTAGGATGTCCTTCGCATACATGATTCTGTCGACTGCTATCAATGCATATATGTACCTGCAAATCCACCACCATCAGGCGAATTGCATGTGCAGAACCTCCAAAACATACTGCCTCTCTCGGACAGATCCGCAACTTCTCTGATCTGCTTCTTCGCAAATCGTCAAACGAAGATGAGGCTTCCCGCGGACCCCCATGAAGTTGAGTTGGCGTCTTCCTGAATGAAAAAAATCGTGCGCTTCCGCGCCATTCCCGTGATTTGGCGCATTGGCACGAGTATGTACTGAACAGTCGCGCCAATTGTACTTCTCAGCACCACTGTCAGCTAAGAAAGCACACCAACCCCCTTCTTCTCAGAGATTGATGAATCATCTGAGACTGAGCCAGGTGTTACTGCAGTCCACCTGCTCCTACGAGCACAAAGCTCCCGTGTACACGTTAGCCACTCAGGCAATATGCCACCACCGGGCAAGTCCGATCTACCACCACCGGGAAAATCCGCCAACTTCAATATGCCACCACCGGGCAAGTCCGATCTGCCACCACTGGGAAAATTCGGAACTTAAATGTGCCACCACCGAGCAAATCCTGTAGCCACTAAGGCTCTGTATGTGGTTTCTGGCTCACCACAAACCATCACTTTACAGTGACAAAAGATGGTTTCAGGCTGACCATAAACCATTACAAAGTGGTTTTAAGATCACCACGAACTTTCAAATGCCTTTACCAGGCTTACATTCCATACTTCAACATTTGGAGTTTCTGGGTACATACAATGACCATTACAACAACTGGACTTGCTTATAACATGCTAGGGAGTCTATTCCACTAACTCAAACAAACATCTATTTTGCTGTCCACCATAAACGTTGTCGCTGCTCCTTTACCTCATATGTTCATTGTTCACATCTTAGGCATCTTTGTCAAATAAATTCTTGGAACTCCATGCTTATCCTGTCATTTGTTAGAGTCATGAATTCTAACAAAATAACTCTACCTACATTGAGTTAGCTAGGCTCAATAAGGCTCAATAATATTAAAAAATGATTCCAAGAAAATACAACATAAACTCTTCAAATTTAGTTTCTCTATCTCTGCCTATAGATGATTATTTTTCCAAGCATACCAGTAACCATTCCAACGATACCTGTGGGGGGTCCACTGAAAAATAAACGGAACATAGGCACTCACAGCCATACGAAGAGAACTCAATTTTCCTTCAAGAACATTAATCTAGGACTCCACGGTCCAATCCTCCGTTGTGTTTCAGTATCCACTCCCTTGGCAACACAATGCCACTTCCCCTACAGTATCAAGGCTAGTTACTGCTCTCAAGCACGCTGCCTCATGCTCGCCACTTTCCATCACAATCTACTCCCCTGGTCACACCAGGCACACACAACCGCGATCATCATGCAGCTCCAACCACTACCCTTTGATGCCATTTTCATTGTTATGTCATCATCGTATTTGGTAGTAGAACGTTTCTACAAATAAAATTGTTGGAACGGGCAATTCCGACAAAAACTCGCACTTGTGACAATAGTTGCCCAAACTAAATGTCACAACATTTAATTTAACCAGATTTACATGACCACTTTTAAAAAAAACATGACATCACGCCAAATTTCGACAACAAAATTGAGTATCAGTGCTTGACGATGCTACTATCCCAACATACAAATATAGAATGCTTCAACACCTCAATTAAATACCTCTACCACTGGAATCAATCGATTCTAAAAAAAACCAACAGCGCTGCAGACTCTCTCATTGGTCCATCCGTCAGACGAACGCAAAGAGCATCACACCAATGACTGTGGGTTATGTGCCCATGATTACCTTGTAAAAGTCATGCTAAATACAAGCTCGTAATCTCTGGAAGCCAATTATCAACAACCGCATAGTCTGCTTTAACCCAAAATCTCCAAATCTCTTCGACGGCCAAATATCTCTTCAATGTTGAAATCAACACAAAACATGAGCATATCTAAATGCACACCTATACGTCAATGAGCCCATGGATCAGCATAGTCAAGTGCAAATGAATTAACATGGAGGTAATATGGAATGTATTGGATGTAGCTATAAATTATAATCACACCATTTCCCACACAGGTACAGGAATTGTGGCCATTAAACAGCTCCTAGAAGACATGGTGATGCGTTCCCTTTCAAATGCAAGAAATCTGCAACGAAATACACAAATCGAAGCTTTCCTCTGCCAAATTCCCAGCAGATAACAGAACCAAAACCTACCTTGCTTGCAGAACGTGAATATTAGTGTGCGTCCTCTCTTCAATTTATTAATGCTGCAGTCCAATAGACGAACAAAGTCTTTGTTGCACGCAACCAACCGAAGAATAGCTTTTAAAATACGCCCGCCGCTGGTTTCTTTAGGTTCTTCTTCCCACGGCTTCCAATCACGCATGCACATTCAACAAATTCAGCACCAATACGCTCCAATAATCTCATCGCTGCAGATAAGGTACCAAGATAAAATAGCACAATGAATCTGCAGCTTGAGGAAGCACATAAAGAGCTAATTCGTCTCGTCTGCTCTTCATCTCCAACAAGACGGACAAAGCAGCCATGCCTCCAGCAAACCAATACACAAGCTTATGGTCCCTTATTGAAACCTTTCTTTGCAAACATATAACTCCCTGAAATATTCCTACAAAGGACGACAGGAATGATGTAGAGCGCACAACCCGATTAATAGCATTCCAACATGTCCGTATGGGAGACTCCATAAACTTTTGAAGATGAAGAACAAAAAACGACATAAACGTCCATGAAAAGATATAATGGAAATGTCTTCCTGAACTTTGAATACATCGCATTGCCATTATGTGCTAAACATGAGGCTGAATCCGGATGTATAACAGAACATGGAATAGTTGAAGCAAATAAAATAGCACACAGCTGTATGGCGCATCCCAAGACCTGTGTTTTCTACCAAGCACCTCGACCGCCTGATATAACAGATCTGCATTTCTCCACGCAAGGGTTGGGTCTGGCGTTTGAGAAATAGTGGATCATTAAATCCACGTCCCCTTCAAAAAATAACAGAGCTTGAATATGCTTATGCACACAGCTCTACTCTTTATTTGGAAAAAATAAAAGCGTTAGGTGTTGTTCATTTGCAGCAACGATCCACGTTTAGAAAACAATCAACCTCTCTTTTCAAGCAATACAAAGCAGATCTCAATGCCATTGTAGCATAGATCTGTTCCGCATGCAAAATCTAATTAAGATGCTAAATCACCGCGGCACACAGTTGATAGGCAGCCGCCCAATACTAAACAGAAATTAACTAGTGGCCTCCATGCCATGGAAATCTTAGAAACTGATTATAGAAATGCCAGCACGCAACCAACCTCAATTCTTCACACGCAGCGTTCCACTCCAGCATCGGCAAACCCACCTGCTGCTCTTTCCACGCAACTGCACTGTCGCCTTTCATTCGCTATCCAGCTCCACGCATACACAAATGCTAATCACGCAATTGTTTTAATACGCAGCAGTTGAGCTCACACCAGAGCTCCTCTCCACGCAACACAAACTCACTTAAACAGCGTCCACGCACACACAGACTCACTTAAACAGCGTCCAACGAGTCTCAACAGGCACGCTTCGAACTGCAACAACATAGGATTAAAAACAAACAAAATACTAATCGAATTCTTTATTTCCCTCAGCCCAGGAGGGGCCCAGGCCCAGGCCCTTACGGGCTCTGGCTCCGATACCAAGATAAAATTGGCACACACACACTCAATATATTCTCTATTTTGAATGAAGGAATTACACACATATTTATACAAGCAAAAGGTCTCAAGATAGGAATTCTATCTTAGACGTACAGTAGTGTGGTTGAGAGATTCTCTCAACCACACACTAAACTAGGAGAAACTATATTCTAGCTAATTCCTATTATATAGGAACAAACTCCTCAAATGGAGAATTACAACCATAGACAAGTAGGAATTAAATATTTCCAACTTGGAATACACGGATGGAATCGATCGATAATTAGCATTAAAAATGTTAAAAGCATAGCCGCAATACAGAGATAGAATTGATTGAAAACTAATATTAAAAAAATATTAATTATAAAAAATATTTTACTCTTTGAAAAACATAGCTCTCTTAAGCTTAGTTTATTTCAAAAATTTTTACCTCGAACTCCAGCTCAAGGCAAGGCAAGGCAGGGACTAGCTGCCTTGCAGCCATCCTTGTTACTCGTCAAAGTTGTTGGTTTGTAGAATTTTCAAAATGAATGTAGGTATGTTTTTCATGTTTCGAGCGCGGATAAATCGAAAGATAAGATTCCTTTTAAATTCATGTCAAATGATTTAGAAAAAAATGCACTATCATATTTTTATGAAAATGGTTCAATGGCATGCTCATTTAAGAGCATTAAACACGATTACTTCCTTCAAAACAAAATAAAACGATATGGCTTTAGTTTGTTTTATTTATTTGGACTAATACATGACATGGATGAAGAAAAAATGCATACTCTAGTAAATAAAATAATGTAGGGATCTATTTTCTTGAGTATAATAGCTCATCATAATGCTCATGCAATAAAAATAACATAATATTGCAAGTGGGTTAGGTATGAAAGAACTAAATGAAAGATGATTTGTGAATGTTTCAAAGTTTACGAAAATGAATCTTATGTTTTTAGTAATTATTTTATAAAAATGTGATTAGAAGTCTATAGCAATGTTAGAAATCATTTTGTGTAACTATGCACTATTTTATATGTGGAGAAATAATTAAGATATCTATGGAATAAGAGAAGGAAGAAATGTTAGAAACTAGGATAATATTGAGAGGAAGTGAATCATATTATGGCTAACTTAAACAATTATTAACAATGTCTAATAATTTAACAATTAATTATGTAAACAATTAATGAATCACACATCATCAACATAAATTAAACAACATACACACATGAGACACATATATTTATGTGGAAAATCATAACAAGAGAAAACCACAAAAATTATGTTTGAATATTGTTGTAGGCTAAAACCAATTGTTACATCATATTTTCTAGATCCAACTAGAAGAAGACACCCATCACTTGAATTTACAAGCACCCACTTGAAGGAAGCATCAACTCCCTACTCTTTATAGGTTCGAGTTGAAGGAAGCAACAACTACCCAATATTTTACAGACACCAACCTAAAGGAAGCACCTAATTCCTATTGTTTACAAGATCCAACCTAGCGGAAGCATCCACTCACTAATTTTTTATAGGCTTCAAATAATTTTACCCTGCATTCCTTTTTTCATAAAAAATTTAAACTCGGATCCATAGGTGTTGTTTATAAGACTGCCCTATTCTATGATTCGATTCCTGCTACAAGTGCATTGTTCGGCTTCACAAATATTCTCTGGCAACTTTATGCAATTTCACATCTTAAACATACTTCATTTTAGTCCCTTTTTTAATCCCTTCACGCCACCTAATACCGAAAACACTTCTAATCACAAACTTTACTTGATGATTGAAGATTTTCTTTCACACTAGGAAGCCACCAATCTCCTTCTATTATATATATTCTACTAGGACAATTAAATATAGCAGGGTTAATGATGAACTTGTATTAAATTTTTTTCTTACTGGAAGTTTGGTCTAAATGACTCGAATATAAATTAATTCATTTTCTCTTTAGGAGTTAGATATAAAACCATATGATATAACTATATTCCATAAAATCTAGATCTGGGCCAAAACAAGTTCTTACCCTAAAATTTCTTGAAACTCTGGATGTTTTTATAACCAACTTCTTTACCACATTGTTGTGAATTTTCCCATCAACTACTGCCAACTTTCCCATCCCACTCCTCATTTCCCTGGGAAAAATTATTTAACCACATCTTTGCAAACCATCCTGGGTCATGACCTCAGGAATTAAGGTTAATCCCATATTAGTTTAATTTAAACTTTGATTAACCAAATCACTAGGTAATTTATCAATGCTCTTGTGAATCCTACCACATCATTGTAATATCACCTATGATGAAATATGTACCTTTATGCTATGTCATAGGATATGCCACATGTAGTTGTGTGCCACAATACCTTAGTCCTAGGTCCTCAACCCATTTTGGAAATATAATTTCATATACACCTAGGGCAATGCTACCGAGCATTAAAGATAATACCTAATTAAGGCAACTTAGGCCTTAGTTAAGTCACCATGATACATCAGTCACAACTAAAAATCTTGCCACATTACTTGGGAAACTTAGCTACCAACTCATCATTTTCAACTAGTAAACATGTGTCATTTCACTCTTCCTCTCCCATGTCATGCTTGCATCATGAAAGCGATGTCATCTTGCCATGTGGCATCCTTTGGTGGTGCCATGTGTCACCCAAAAACACATTAATGAAATTTTGAGGTCTAAAATGGGCCTCAAAACAAAAATGTACAACAAAAATCAACTTTATAAGAACCAATAGGATTGAAGATGATGATTTCAACATGGGGGATGATTAATCATTTTTGCAGTAAAATAGTAAAAAAAAAAAAAAAAACTTTTTAAACTCATATTTTGAACTTATTTCTCTACAATTTTATTCAAATTTGGAGCAGGAGAACTCACTGGATGTGGAATTTAATTCCTCATCCATGGAGTACCCATGTTGCATATTTTCAATGGAACCTGTTACACGAAAAATGAGAATATAAATACATGTATTTCTCATTTTTCGTGTATCATTGTCCATAGAAAGTATGCAACATTGGTACTCCTTAGATGAAGAATTAAATTATTCTCCGAAACGAGTTCTCCTACTCGAAATTTGAGTAAAACCATTAGGAGATAATTTTAAAATACGAGTTGAAAAAGTAGATTTTTCTTTTTCCCTTAAATTTGATGATGTAATATAACCTTACTTTATTATTTGCACTATTATTTTGCAATATTTGTTAGGAGGTCCATTTTAGACGTCAACATTTCTCTAATGTGCAATTTGGCCACCCAAAAGGGTTGATTATGCCTGCCACATTTATTGTTGGTAATGTTCCATGTCATCTCCTTAGCTACATCATGTGAGTCATGGCATGCCAATAACTTTTGTACCATGTCCTCATGGTCCCGGGTCCCCGAGCCATCCCTTTTGGAAATTTAACTTTACATATGCCCAGGGCCACAATACTGGGCATTAGGGTTAATACCAGATTACAGATACTTAAGCGTGGTTGGGGATTAAAGTTAATCCCTCATTAGGGTAGCTTAAGGCTTAATTGATAATTCTAAGGCCAATTTCTTTAACCAAACTTGTAGATCATTCCAATTCTATCACTTGTATAGGGTCCACCATTGGTATAGTTGTTGATTTCTTTTAACCTTGCCTGATTAAATATTGACAGTCTTCTTAGGGAGCACCTATTGTTACATAGTAATTTATCACCTTTTTCACTTCCCATTCCCGATCCTGAAGTGCCCTACGATGAATATTATGCAGTATATCCCCCTTGGAAAAATACATTGTGATATCCTTTAAATACTAAAAGAAAGCTTCTTTGAATAATTTCTGAAGAAGCCTAACTCAAACCCTAGATTTATGGGTTAGCACTCTTCTCCAATTATATGTCTGTGTTGATGGAAGATTTCACATTATAGCCTAGTTATTTCAATGCTCTTTTTATTGGAAAAACCGTGATGAACCCTTTCTAGTAGTGTTTCCTCAAATGGAGGAGAAGCTTCGAGCTATAGAAGCTTCCAGAATGGCGAGTTGGATATTGTTTGGCAGAGATATGGTAAAGCTCTCTCATTTGGAGCTCTTGATCTTATCAATAGGGTATTATCCCTTGAAACATGGACCTTCCTCATTCTTTCATGGGCTCTTAAATCTCTCTCCCTTCCTATAAATTGATCCCCATCTCTCCTCTATCAGTTGGTCCTTGTTGGGTTGGTTTGATCATTAATCCTTTCCACCCCCATGTTGTGTTATAAATTTCCATTCAGGAGAAGGATTGCTTGAAGAGCCTAGTTTTGGACTCAGACTACACCAAAGGGAGGCCTCCAACATCAAGGCCATGGTTGTATGCTTCCTCTTTTATATTATAAATAATAAATCTAGTGTTTCACTTTCTATATTTGTTTGGATATCCATATAAGTAGCCTAATGCTCCTTGATATGTTAGGTAGTTGATGTTCAATGTATGCTTTGTATTGGATCATGTTTGTTGTTGTCCCTTAATCTCCTTCAGGTATTTGAAAGCCACCAATAGCAAGGATAGAGCCTTAAGGATTGTGGATTGAGGCCTTCATCAAAGGGTCAAGCTTAACATCACAAAGAGGTAGGTTTTTTCCCTTTTCTCATACTGCTTTGAATATTAGCTAAGAAAGTGTCCATTAGATAGTCTCGTAAGTTTCTAGACCCACTCTAGGGCTAGAGAGATCTCCTTTTTCCACAAAGGGGATTGTATTCACAACAAATTTGTGACTCCACTAGGGAGCTTTAGCCTCTTTACCTTCCCTTTTCGATTTTTTTATTATTATTATTTTGAGTGATCATTGAGATCTGAGTATGTTTAGGTCTCTATAGGTTGGCATAGGATTTGGTTATTTCTTTAGGGTGTCAAATCTATTTTGAGTGTTGAAATTATTTTTTATTTTTCCTTGTATTTCTTTCTCAGTGCTTTTTCTTCTCTTACAGTCGTGCCGAAAACGTTGTTCTCTGTAAAACATTCATGATGATATGCCTTTCAACACTATTCTGGTCTTCAAAGGTGCTCTAATCCCAGAGATAGGAGAAATCTATGGTTTACCTTTTAGCTTTCCAATGTATTTTTACCTATGAAGTGTCGTTCAAGTCTGAATGACCTACTACCACCGTGTTTGGTTTGTTTACTTTGTTTGAGTGATTGGTTTTCCTCTTTGACTTTTCTTGTGTTTGAGTGGAATTTCATCATATTCTAGGTTTTCTAAGTTAGTTGATCTTCACTTGTCACTTGTGTTTATCATCAGAGAGTTTTTGATTCTATCTCTGAGTTATGCTGCAATCATTCCAAACAACATTTCAAATTAATTTTTTCTTCTGTTTGAAGTTGTTTTTCATTTGTACTAAGTCATCACCAAACTTTGGAATCACCTTTGATTTATTGTCAAACATATATCACAATTATTTTATTCGCAAGATTGAAAGTGTGTGTTTGATCTGATTTTCCATTTTGAAAGAGTAAATTGAAAGTTAATTTCATTTTAGAGCTTTTGAATTGATTCATTTTTGTTCATTTTGAAAAGAAAGGTGAAGGTAATTTTCATTTAAGTATTTTTTAAACGATTTATTTTTCCATTCGAGAATGAAAAAAGAGAAGAGTGTGACCTTTTGCAAATTCTTTGTTCGTTTGGTTAATTTTTACTTTTCTTTTCTATTGCATTAGTTTGCATCTAAGCATTCAAAGTAAAAGAAAAACAAAAATGTGTTTAATGCATCTTAGAGAAAAGAGAAGTGATTTCATTTTTTAGTGATTTTGCATTGGGGATAATGAAAGCGAATTCAGTTTTTAAAAGTTCCATTTCAGTGATTTTGGGCTAGCTCCAGGGCATCATTGCTTAATGTATTGCTTGTATTTTTCACTCTCGTTTTCATTTCTTCCCTCATTATTTTAGAGTTCATCAAAATGAAATGGATTATTTTTTGAATTTAGTTGCATTATAGGATTCATGTGACATCGTTATTAAGCATAAAACTGAAACATAATCAAATATAAACTTTAAAATTTATTCAATTAAGCTTAAGGAGCATTTGAAATTAGTGCAAACATCTAGAGGTCTAGGGTAGAGACATGTTTCGACGTTGTAAAGTGTAGCAGCTATCGCTAAAATCCTATGTTAAATTCCATAGGTGATACCCCATCCCACGTATGGAGGTATATAGGAATATGCTCTACGTATGAAAAGTATAAGGAGACAGTCTCATCATACGATTACATGTTATACATCACTACTATGGACTGGACTCCCATGTACTATCGAGTATATATTGGGAGACCCCACTAGGTTGCAAACCTGCCATAGGTAGCTGAGTTGGTCTCCTTGTAGATGTGATACACTGAACACAACCTTCGGGGAGATTGGTTATAGTACGTTAAGTCCTTGGTAATTTCTTCTATCATTTTATCACCAAGGTCTATATTGCATTTCACGGATACCTGTTAATCCTTTATGCCTAGTTCATCATTTTTTTTTGTGTTTAATTTCTAAAATAAACTTCCCACAATAACATCATACCTGTGTAGTGCTTTTGGCCTCATCTTGCCTAGTTAATTATATATCTAAAATTTCTCAATTTAATTCACCTCTCTCTTTGTTGATATTTTCTAAAGGTTATCATTCTCTTTGTTTATTTGCCTCATTCCTCCTCTGAAGGAAATCAAGAGCCTCCTCCTGGTATTCTGCAATTTCCAACTAGACACCTTGAAGCTCAAGGTGCTGAAATTTGGAATTGTCATAAGTGTCCAACCGATATCATCTCGACCACCACCTTATGAGTGGCTTTCATCGTCATCTAAGGATCGTGAGATGGAAAGTCTTAAACCTTCTACATAGTTTACGATCTTTCCTCCAAATTCACTCTTTGATCCACATGTGGTCTCGCCTAAACCATCGTATAGTCCTTTTGATGGTCTCATAGTTCCTCTTAATGCTTCTCTTGTAACATCTTGTACTACTTCTCGTCCATTGTTTCCTCCAAAAATGGCGTCGAATGCTGACGATATTCCACCTGTAAGTAATCCTCGAAGTATTCATCTAGAAAATTTTGCATCTTGCATTCTAGAAGCTGACATTACATTTATGTTTCCTCCGAAAGGTTTTCTGTATGTTACCACTCCTCAAGATGAAGGGAGTGGGACGAGTATGCCCTTTAGTCAAGTTACATCCATGCTTCTATCTGGGTATACTTCTCTTAGGAGCCTTGTTTCAGGTGATTTTGGAGCTACATCCTTGTTTCATCATCATGTTTGGTCAACGTGAATTCCTTCATCGTCCGACCCATTTGTTTCAAACGTGGTTTCCGCTTCACAACTGGTGGTTTCTATTAGTCAAATGGTTGTTTCACTAGGAACATCTACTCCCTTATCACTATCCACAATCATTATGATTCCACCTTCAAGTGGTCAATCTATGGCTTCATCTATGCTTGTGGGGAAATCACATCCTTAATACGTACCTCCCTTATCACATGGGGGGAATTTTAACTTGGGAACTGTATCGGGGGTAGGACAGCCTACTACTAATATTTGTGGAACTCTACTTTCACATCCAACAAGTGTTGTCGTAGGAACCTATATACTAGGTTCTCACCCTACTTCAACCCAAATTGTTTATCAAAAACCCCACATCCAGTATCCTTATGTTCAACAACCCCATTCTTGGCAGTCAAACATACAATATCAGTATCTTCAGCAACCAAACATGCAATATCAATATGTTCAGTGATTGAGCATCTCTCAACTATATGTCCAACAACCCCAAAATCTAGTGGGTTCAGTTTTGACTAAACTTTAGTTTGGTCCTCAAGCCCAATATGGTCTGAATCCTCTAGGTCAAACTAGAACTTACCTTAATCATCCTAGTTCTCCACACCAGAACTTTCCTCAAGGTCAGTTCCAAAAACCCCAATAGGGAGCTTACATGTAGCACGGGCTCTATCAATAGCCCCATCAGGGTTCTTATGTTCAATAGGGTCGTTATCAACATCCCCATCAAGGACCATACATTCAACAACCACTACAACAAGGTACTTAGCAGTGACTACAGCCCCAAAAAGGTCCCTATCAACCATAGTGGGGAAAGTGGGGCAGTATGGTCCGAATCAACCCTAATGGGGGAAAAACCTGTACCGGCAAGGTTGGAACCCTCATATTTCCAACACCCTTTTGCTCCATATCACCCTCCATTTCCATTCTTGGCTACGATGGAACTGCCCAATGTGTCTAAGTTGACGAATGACCCCATCCAACACATGGCACATTGGCCTTGAGTTCCAAATAAGATTCCTAGAGATTTTCCAAAGTTTGAAGGAAAATTTATGGAAGACACCAAGCCCATTTGATGACGTATCATTTATCATGCTCTTACAATTCTTGAGTTGAGGATTCCATTCGTCTACGTCTTTTCGAACACACTTTGACGAGTGTTGCTGCCAAATGGTACATTGAACTTCCTCGTGGTGTTTTCTACAATTTCAATACCTTAGCCATGGATTTCCTCACACATTTCCAATTTCTTGTCCACTATGAGACCGGTACCCATCTCCTGGCATCTTTGAAGCAGTCAACTACTACTCGTATTTCAGATCATATCCATGAATGGAGGCGCAGGCACCTCCTTATTAAATTTGAAATCCCTGATCAATTATTGACTGAATGGTTCAAAAAATTATTTGTCCCTAAAATCGCCAAGTATCCCACTATGGGTGGATGTGTGACAGAAGAGGAAGTAATATCTCGTGCTTAGTATCTAGATTTGGTATATTACCAATCTGGAACTCGATATGAACTTTTACTTCATGCAGAGTGACCTTCAACTGACTTAACACCATTGCAATATCCTACTACACCTCCTGTTGATGGCGTCATTGGGATAGTGGCACATACTGATCACAGTACAACCAAGGCTTCTTCGAAGTCTAAGTATACTCATGCCAGTGCTCCCTCCACTCCTTTGAATAATTCAAAGAATATGGGAAAAACCTCTGAGGTCAATAATGTTCAGTCTACCGCAATAGACAATTACTCAAAAGGTAAAAATAAGGGGAAAGGAAAATCCAAATGCGACAACCCCAAATAGGATTCCACTAAATCATCTGCTTACGATTCTTCCAAATGTAAGCCCAAGTATCCTTGCATGATATGTGATGATGACCACTACACCGAGGATTGCCCTCGGTGTGCGGAAGTTTCCCATCTTTTGAATGGGGCATATGGTACCCCGACTGCCTTGAAAGAATCGTTCCCTACACAGCAGACCTAAATGGTAGATCAACCCCAATATTCCGCAAGCTCCCAGGTCTTTATGGCTGGTAAAGAACCCATTTTTGTTGCCACTCAATCGAAATATTACCCAACTCCCTAGAAAGCTCCCATGGAAAAGGATGCTACAGATATCCCTTCCTCTTCCATTCCTCCTAGTTCTAGTCCTCTCTAGATTAAGAGACCTAATATTGATTCCATTGTTTGACCACCTCCAAAAGGTTTTCTTCAGAAGGCATATTATAACCCGAACGTGCAAGTTTCTTAACACTGTAACATTGTAGAGGATTTAGCTCAAGTGCCTTCGATGATGTTAGCCTTGGAACTCCTTCAGTCGTGTCCATCACAATGGAAGGAACTATTATCTGTTATCGGACGGATTGATCTCATGGGTTCCAACCTTATTACTTTTTATCTCGAGAACTTTGTTCCTCGCCTCCCATCTCAAGTGGATTTTCTTATTCAAGTCATTACTATGGGTAAAACCATCAATTAAATTATTTTTGATGAAGGTGCTTCCACCTGCATCATGTCTGTATCATGTTGGAAAGCCATCGCCTGTCCTTTGTTAAGGCAGTCCCCTAACACATTCGAAGCTTTCGACGGTAGAGGCTCTCGGTCGTATGGTATTCTCAAATCCTTACCTATTCAGTTAGAGGGTAAGATGGTGAACATAGAATTATAAGTGATAGATGCCAACCTCAAATACAAACTTCTACTCAGGCATATTTAGGCTCATGTTATTATTTGCGTGGTCTCCACTCTTTTCTAGATTCTCTGCTTTCCTCATTAGGGGAAAGTTGTCATTGTTGATCAACTCGCTTTATTTTCCTCTGATTCCTCAACAAGAAATGTTCCTTACATTGGGAATATCTCTACTCCTTATGAGAGCATTGGGTCAGGTATTTTCAAAGATTCGTCCCTAATGGTCATTTTTTCACTCCCACCTCCTAATTTAGCCTCTGTTAACATGATATCCTCTAGTCATGATCCACGGATTATTCTTATTCTTGACCATATTGATAGTTTTGGTGATGTTATGCCCTTCATCCTTGAAGAACAGATGTATCAAAGCATTTTTCTCGCTTCTATGGTTGTTTCTAAAGCCAATGATAATCTGGTTTCTTCTCTGGATACATATTCACAATCCCCTTGCTTTGGTTCTTGGGATTCATATGATCCCTTTTTTGAGACATTCCCCACAGACGAGAGTGTTTTTGAAGTTATATATCTCAAAGAAACCCCTTGGGATGATGGTCATCATTGTTCCTCATTTCTCCCAGGTCGGGATGAAATTTATACTTGTCTAGAATCCTTTGTTTCATATGAATTGACTGTCCCACTTCAGCATCCCATTTTGGTTCATGAAGTGTTTTCCGAAGGGAACATGGGTAAAATTTATGCTCCCATTCCAATCGACATCTCTGTTAAACTAGGTGTTGTCGATAATTTCCATATCGGTGCATCTTGTTCTCTCGTTGAGATCAAGAATCACACCGATTTTTTCAAATAATTATGTGATGTCTTCATATGGTCTTATGAAGAAATTATTGGCATAGACCCTAGTATTGTAGTGCACGAAATTCCTACATATACAGACTCGAATCCTATTTGACAACGACTTCGTCCTGTGCACCCATGAAAGGCTACTGCTATTAAGGGAGATGTCGAAAAAATTCTCAAGGTTGGTTTCATCTATCTAATACCTTTGACAAATTGTCTCTTTAATATTGTCCCTGTTACCAAAAATCAAGGGGCCATCCGAGTCTATGTTTACTATCGTGATATAAATCGATATTTTCCTAAAGACAACTACCCCACTCCTTTTATCGATCAAATTGTCGATGAGTGTGTGGGGAGTTTGATATTCTCTTTTATGGATGGTTTTTCTAGCTAGGACCATATCATTATTCTTATGGCTGATCAACATAAGACTACCTTTATCTGTACTTGGAGAAATTTTTCCTATAAGAAGCTCCTTGTTGGTTTAAAAAATGCTGGGGATACCTTCCAAAGGGCTATGTCCTATTCTTTTCATGATATGAAGAACATAGTCCAACCATATCTTGAAAACCTTCTAGCTCATTCCGCGAAACGTTGAGATCACCCTGAACACCTTAGAGAAATTTTTCTTCACTGCTCACAATATAACATCTGATTGAATCCTCATATATGTATTTTTTGCATAGAATCAGGTCATATCTTAGGTTTTTTATTTTCTCAAGAAGGCATCTGGATTGAACTTCTCAAAGTTGAGGCAATCATTAATCTTCCTCCTCCCTCCTCTTTACATCAGTTGCAAAGCTTCGATTCGTCCCAAATTATGCTAATATTGGCAAAGGATTTACCCATCTACTAAAAAAGGGAGTCTCATTCATTTGGGATTAAATTTCTCAAACCTCTTTCGATTCTTTGAAGAGAGCCCTTTTCTGTGCTCCTTTATTGTATCCTCCCGATTATCATCGTGATTATTTCCTATATTTAGTTGCCGCAGACAACACTATTGGTATGGTACCAGTTCACGATGATGATGATAGTCATGAACATGTGGTTTAATACATAAGCCGAAATATCTACAATGCCTAGAATCCTTATTCTCACATAGAAAAACTAGCCTTATTTATTGTCCATGTTGTTCAGCCCTTCCGCCATTACATTCTCTTGTGCAAGATTACGGTGATTTCCAAATGTAACCCCATGACTTACATTATTACTCATCAGTTACTTGGGGGCAAGTACTCCAAATGGATTGTGATTCTCTAGGAGTTTGACTTAGAGTTTACTATGGCTAAGTCTAAGAAATCAATAGTCTTTGCTAAATTGATCTGCGATCTTCTAGCTGTAGTTGATCGTACCCCTTTTGACGAATCGATTCTCGATGAATCACTCTCTCTCGTCAGTACTCTCGATCCATGGTATGGAGACATCATTTTTTATCTCCAGACCCAAAAATTTCATCTGGAACTGTCTCCCTCTAAGAGACAATAGATTCGTTACTAGTCCCAACCATATCGCATCATTGGAGATACTCTATATCGCACTGGTGTCGATTCCATCCTCCATTGATTCTTAACTCTTAATGATGCTGAGAAATTCCTTAGTGACTGCCACTCTAGGACTTGTGGTGGTCATATGTCTAGTTATGCTACAACTCAGAAAATCCTTCACATAGGATATTTTTGGCCATCTATTTTTAAATATTGCATTATTGTCGTCTACAAATGTCATGATTTCAAAATATATTCTCAAAAAGAACATTCCCCACCCACACCCTTGCACCCAATTATGATTGTCAGGCCATTTGCAAAATGGGGCATATATTTCATGATCATTAACCCTCGCTCGGCCGGGGGGCATGGTTATATCATCTTCGTCGTTGGTTATTTTATAAAATGGGTCAAGGCAATGCCTATGTATGATAATGAAGGTCAAATTGTGGCACAATTTAATTTCAACCACATCATGGCTCGGTTCAGTGTCTCGAAAGCCATATTCAATGATCATGGCTCCCACTTTCATAATCATATGATGACCGAGCTCAGTGCTCAATTGGGGCTATGCCATGATATCTCCACTCTGTATTATCCACAAGCCAATGGCCAAGTAGAATTTGTTAACAAATTTATGGTAACCATGGTTCAAAAAACTATTGGGAGATAGAAAAGAGATTGGCACCTCATGCTATTCTCAGCTCTTTGGGCTTATCAAACTTCTGCTAAGACTACTACTAGATTTACACCATTTCAACTGGTGTATGGTCTTGAAGCTACACTCTTGATTGAGAGTGAAATCCCATCTTTGAGGCTATCTATTGAACTACTTCTCGATACTTCACTAGAAGATAAATTAATTCTTTATCTCGCGCGTCTCGATGAAACTCGACAAATTTCTTCTTTAGTCATCGAAGCACAAAATAAATGAGTTAAAGCTCAATAGGATAAGTCTGTCACTCCTCAATTTTTCTCTAATACTGGCTTGGTCCTCCTTTATGATCAAGCCCATGACAAGTTATGGGTCGGGAAGCTTGATCAAATGTGGCATGGACCCTACATTATTCAACATGTATTAGAAAAAGACGCCTATGAGCTAGTCGAATATGAGGGTAATCAATTAGTTGAGCCCCAGAATGGGCTCTATATAAAGGAGTATTATGCTTAATCGCAAGTATGGTACATTTTACATTAGTGTGTGATTCATTAGTGTGATATTAGATTTTTTGGTGTGATTGTTTGCTTTGCAGAAATTTTTTCTTTGCTTACCCTTTGTTCCACTCGGTTTACAGATTTCATCAAACCATTATGTTGGTTTTTTTGATGGTGCTCTCTGTAGCACAAGAAACTTATCTTTCGCAGCATGGGCACTTTTTTCCCCTGGTGACGAGTTGGTCCATTTACAAGGTATTTTTTTGGGCCAAATAGATAATAATATCATTGAATATAGTGTGGTTATCAAACTATTATTGGATGAAATTTCTCTCGGTATCAGAGACTTGGTTGACAAGTTGGACTCGCAACTCTTTTTGTTACATTTAAATGGTCATTATTCAGTAAGAAACCCTAATGTTTTGCGCATGTATTTATGTGTTCGATTAATGGAAATAAATTTTGATTACATTACAAATCAACACATGCCACACAATTTGAATACATTAACATATACATTATCAAATTATGTTTTAGATCGACATTTGCATCATATGTAAAAACCATACACCTCATCATGATATCAGAACACTTAGTAACAAAATAAAGCATGCATATGCATATATATATATATAAGACTTGGTTGTTAAGTTGGACTCACAAATCGTTGCGTTAAATTTAAATGTTCATTATTCAGTGGAAACCCTTAGATTTTGCGCATGTATTTACGTGTTCGATTACTAGAAATAAATTTTGATTACATTACATATCAACATATTCCACGCAATTTGAATACATTAACAGATACATTAGCAAATTATTTTTTAGATCGACATTTGCATCATATGTAAAAACCATACACATCATCATGATATAAGAACACTTAGTAACAAAAGAAAGCATGCATATGTATATGTATATATATATATATATATATATATATATATATATATATATATATATATATAAGACTTGGTTGTCAAGTTGGACTCACAACTCGTTGTGTTACGTTTAAATGTTCATTATTCAGTAGAAACACTTAGATTTTGCGCATGTATTTACGTGTTCGATTACTGGAAAGAAATTTTGATTACATTACATATCGACACATTCCATGCAATTTGAATACATTAGCAAATTACTTTTTAGATCAACATTTGCGTCATCTGTAAAAACCATACACATCATCATGATATAAGAACACTTAATAACAGAAGAAAGCACATACACACACACACACATATATGTATGTATGTATCTATCTATCTATCTATCTATCTATATATATCGATTCTATAAGCATTTGTTACATCAAAATATAAAAAATATGTGTTTTGTGACACAATGGATCTATGAGCATACATCGGTGAAAAAAATAAACTAAAGGATGTTATCCACCCACATGGTCCTCATGATAGCACGTGACTTCTCGAATAACTCACCAGAATAATGACGCAGTTTGCTTGGGATTCCCATGATGTGCCTCTAAAAATGAAGTGGTAGATCATCAAATTTTGCGTATTCTGGTATGCCTCTAGTGAGGCCTACCATATTATGCTCCATCTCTGCTAATGGGTCTACTCCCTCCTCATAAGGAGCATCCTCAATTTGGTGTTCCACCTTCCTCACAATTAGAGACATACTTGTTGGTCTCTTCAGCCCAACATCTGTAAAAATATCATAAGTTTAGATCTTAGAATAGATAACAAAAATATTAAAAAGTAAAAAAATCCAAAATAATTTTTTTCTTGCATCAAATCATTGTGCACCTGGTGGAAGAGGTATATATGTGTCTCCTCTGAAATCAATGTCGGCATATGCGTAGTCTTCCACCACGATTAGTTGACATCATAGCCAACTAAAAAATGATGTCAGGAAGTGCATCTATTTACCTCCTCCCTGGTGGGGCATAATCTAGCACTTCCTGAGTAGGCTCGGTTCTCTTAGGGTTGGATTGTATACCTCAAGCCACTGGTACTAAAACAAGGGAAATCTCTCCAAAAATAAAGTGACCAGGATGGATCCATATCCAAATTGTTTCAAGTCTCTTGTTTTTCACTTGGTTAGTTGGCTCTTCATGTTAGCCAACAACCCCTCGCACCAATTCAAAATTTTAGGAGCAAGGAAATCTACAGCGTATTGGAACTGAGACTTCATTTTCTCATGCAATTCTTAGGCCCCAGCTACATGGGATATACAGTGAAAATTTGACCTCAAAAGTAGATTGATAATGGTTTTGATATCCACCTTTCCACTGGAATTATTTCTGGCACCTGGACAATGTCTCTCGATGAGCATGCTAGTGCTCTATCCTCTGGTACGAGCTCCGGAAATTTGGATCCTCCCCCCTCTCCTGGACAATATTGTTATGAATTAGATGTCTGAAATTTATAGTTCAAGCTCTAGATCCCCAATGATGAAATTTGGCGATTGACATCACATATTTTGATAAGATATTATAATAGCTCCAGTTGTGCCCTAATTCTTGAGGTTGAGCAATCCGCAATTCCCTAGTGCATTTATGCAATTTGGGTCTTGGAGGGCTTTGTAGTCTTCCACTTCATGAACCCTCTCTTTCCATTCAATCGCCATCTTCACTGAAGACACCTACAAAACATGTTCAAATGACATTTTAGGAGTTTTCATTGGAGTAAATTTGGGAATAAATCATTAAAAGTAGAGTGATTTCATTTTTTTAAATCTTCTCTGCAGTCAGCGCGCCTATCAGAATTGAAAAGGCACTAATGGCACGTTTGCCTATCGGGCTAGGGGCGATTGGTGCTGGTTCGAAAGGTTGAACCCACATTGATTGCCTATGAAATAAAATTTTGAAATACTTCCCCCAACAAAAAAATTTCTAGACTAAATAGCCTAATAATGGAATCAAATTGAATAGAAAATATAAGGCTCTTACCTGCAACTAAAATATTAGGTGTCATGGATCGGTTGCACCACTAATTTGAAGATCGGGAGAAAATGGGGTAAAGTGTGCTTCTCTAATTTACTCCAAATAGAATGGTAAAAATGATTTACTTTTTGTCTATTTATATATTTTTGAAGATATGTTTACCAATATTTTATTATTTTTTTCTCGATATCGGTGATGCTTATCATTTTTGCGTAGCAACAAGATATTTTATGGTGACAGTAATAATTTTTGATTGATGTGACGAGTTTTATTTTATCTCTTTTTCAGACTTGTTAGAAAATAAATGAAAAAGGAACCCACTGGAGTCATCTTTCAGCTCTTTTCTGACTCTCAAAAAATGAAAATATTGTCGAGCACTTGTCATTTCAGACTCGTTAAAGTAAATGAATCAATGTGGTCTCAGTATACATTTACCGCTTTTTTGGGATGATATTAACTATTTATGAAAAGGGAACACCTTGATCGAACATGCTCAAGAGGTTCTCTCGGATATTGTTTTCTACCTTTTAAGATTCGAGGGACGATTTACAAAAAAGGACATGATGGATTTTTCGTTTTCGTTTCTTTTTCAAACTCCCTAAACATGAAAAATACACCGAGTTGTTCTTCCATCGGACTCATGAAAATTAAATGGCGAAAGACTTGTCACCAAGACGAGACCGAGTTCCTCCTTCCTAGGGCTCGTTAAAATTACTGGGATGGATTCATTCGAAGAATGAACTTACATGCTCAACATATGCTATCCTCTTCTTGCTGACTATAAAAAATAAAGAGGTACTCGTTAGCAATAACTGGGGAAAATTGAAAGTGGGACATTCTTTGTATTAGGAAACATGTCGCTCTTGAACATGACACTCATCTGCATTTCATGTCTGGTTGGGGATATCCTTCATTTTTCACTTTCCTTCCTGGGTTTGGGAAATCCATTTTCCTCTTATTCGATCATCATTTTTGTCATCATGACCTTTGGTCCTATTTTGAGTCAAATGTTGCCACACTCCAGAGTCGTGTTGCTGATATTTTCAAGATAAGTCCTTTTTTTCAAAGTCAAACATCCTCTACTTTTCTGATCCTCTTTGCAAGAGTGTTGAATCATTCCTTTATCTTAAAAAAACCTTTATTTTGTGTCGATTATGTGGGAATCATCGTGGCCCTCCTTCGACAAATAATTTCCCATTAACTTCAGCTCATTATCCAGGAAGATGATTTAGAAACTCCTTTTCAGTATCTTGGAGGTTGCATGCCTCAATGGCAAGTTCTTCGCGTTCGACCACAAGTTCCCCTCATTGGCCTTCGATCGAATGATTCTGCAAGTGTTCGACTTCAACACATTTATTCACGCTTTTAAATTGTGTTTTTGTACCTTGAGGACCATTTTCATTATTGGTGGTATCTCTCGTACCTGTTAACAGTTTTCATCATTGACCGGTAATAAAGTGGTTTCTACCATGTTTGACATCAGCACATCTATTCACATGGTTATATTTTTACATTGGGTAGACCTAGATTGCAACGAAGACCCTGTATCACATTTTTTATTTATCCAAGCTGCGTGGAGTTATTGAGTATTCATGATTGTACACATGATCCTTTCTATATGGATGGTTTCTAACATACCGTGGATCCATTTCCATGATTTCTTTCAGACGGATGACCGCGACCATACCGTGGGTTCATGTGTTATTTGATGCTTATTCAGATATATGTTATTAGGAATATTCATATCAGAGATGTCATATATTGTATTTTGTTTTATCTGGTAGGTTTCCTGGTGGTTTTTCGAGTCCTTGCCTTGGTTCATAAATCATTTCACCCATCACTCCTTGTCTTGCCTTCATGCTTTAGGGGGCATCTATTACACAGTAATTTGTCACCATGTTCACTTCCCATCCTTGATCCTGAAGTGCCCTATGATGAATACTATGCAGTATATCCACCTCGGAAAAATACATTGTGATATCATTTAAAGACTAAAATAAATTTTCCTTGAAGAATTTCTGAAGAAGCCTAGCTCAAACCCTAGATTTCTAGGTCAGCTCTTTTCTCCAGTTATCTCCCCATGATGATGACAGGTTGCACATTCTAGCCTATCACTATCAGTGCTCTTCTAATTGGAAAAAACATGTTGAACCCTTTCTCACAATTTTTCCTCAAATCGAGGAGAATATTCGAGCTCTAGAAGCTTCCAAGATGACGAGTTGGATATTGTTTCGTGGATATATAGTCAAGCCCTCTCATTTGGAGCTATTTATATTATCAATAGGGGATTTTCCCTTGAAAAGTGGACCTTCCTCCTTCTTTCATGGGTTCCTAAATCCTTCTCCTTTCCTATAAATTGATCCTCATCCCTCCACTACTAGTTGGTCATTGTTAGATTGGTCTGATCATTAATCCTTTAGACCCCCTTGTTGTGTTAATTTATAAATTTACATTCGGGAGAAGGATCTCTTAAAGAGCCACATTTTGGACTTAGACTACACCAAAGGGAGGCCTCCAACATCAATGCCATGATTGTAAGCTTCCTCTTTTATATTATCAATAATACATCTGGTGTTTCACTTTCTATATCTGTTTGTATATCCATATAAGTATCCTAATTCTCCTTGATTTTTTAGGTATTTTATGTTCAATGTATGCTTTGTAATGGATCACATTTGTTTTTGTTTCTTGATCTTCTACAGGTATTCGAATGCCACCAGTAGAGAGGATCGAGCCTGAAGGATTATGGATTGAGGCCTTCATCAAAGGGTTGAGCAAAGCATCAGGAAGAGGTAGGAATTTTCCCTTTTCTCATCCTACTTTGAATATTAGCTAATAAAGTATCCATTAGATAGTATCTTAAGTTTCTAGACTCACTCTAGGGCTAGAGAGATCACCTTTGTCTGCAAAGGGGATTTTCTTCACAACGCGTATCAACCTGATGTTTGATGAATGTGGGGGTCTATATTTTCACACTTGCACCTTCATGAGCATGCCAACAAAATCACATTAGCATGTTAGATTAAAATGTAATGAAAAAACTACAAGCCCCCAACATTTCCCAAGTTTAATGGGGGTTCCATATTTGGCATATGTGGAACCACGATCTGTTGGAACTTTACTTTGAGCTACAAAATTTCAAACTTGTTTTTATCAGTGTTCCTTGGGATTTAACTTAGGTGTTATATACCATTGGAAAGGTACCAGAGATAAATATCCAACCAAACAATATTTTTTCTCATTTTAGCTAAGGATATAAAAATGAATTACCTTAAAATATATAACCTTCATCTTTGACCTTAGGCTAATCAGCAACACACATTAACACAACCATGATGAAAAACTTACTAGGTGCTGGTGTCTGGATGTGAACAATATTTCAAACCCTTCTTCCACGTAAATTATCAACTCGAGGGCATTAGTTATTTCAAGACTAATGACATAGTGTATGAAAGAGAAATCACATGACCTGCTATTAGATCATAGGCTTAATCAATGAACACACATACCACTGTAACAGAAATAAAAATAGATTGCAGAATTAAAAGACATTCACGATAATTTAAGCATTATACTGGAACAACAGAAACAAAACCAACTAAACATGAAACTAATGAAAAGAAAGGTAACGTGGCACCTTATCTGAAGAGTGGGCCCAACTCTATGATCAGGGCTACAACAACTCTATGATCAGGGCTACATCAAACTCACAAATTACATGTGAAATAGCAGTGTGTTGGGCATTCAATTAATTGCATAATATATTGTTACAAAATTTGTGTGTACTAGGATTAACCCCTGATTCATAGCCCACAGGCCCTCTTTATACAACTGTGAAGGAAATAGCATATTTCCTCTAACAACTGCATATCTACAATTATACAATTCGTTGCAACAACGACCTAATTGCCAAAAGGAAACCATGAAAAATCCTGAAATGTTGCTGGGGTGAAACGGAGTCTGTTGCATTATAGTAGCAAGTGAAGGCAATGCTGGAAATTAGGAGCTGCTCCATGACTCACAACTATAACCTTCCCGATTTTTCCAAATCTGTAAAAATATCGAAGTTAACATTTGCAAAAGGTAAAGCCTCCTGAACTATTACTTCATTAATCAAATATCCTATGTAAAATAAGAGAAAGGGGTTTACCTCATGTATTTAAGAATAATAATGACACAAAGAAATAGAAAGGTGGTCGAAAATGGGAGAGAAAAGTATACAAATATGGTACCCAACGTCTCCCCCCAACTGGTATATCTGCATGTCCTCATGCAGCTCGTCGTCTCCTTAGATATGGGTTGGACTAAATGTGACTGGCATGAAGTTGTGTGAGATCATACTCTTCAGCCATTTCCATCCCAGGGGGTTTATAACCTTCTGTCAAAACAAAATCCTTCCACTAGTCTAGGTCAACATTGTATGTAGGAGTATATTGCTCATCTGGCAACCAAATAAGGGGAAACTGAAACCTCAACCCCATCCATATAACCCCACAGGTCTGAATGCATGCTACAAAACGTGGCATCCTCTCTAGATTCCATGAAAAGTTAAGTGCCCCAAATGGTTCTCATCCTCTGACAGCTGAAGATGAAAACATCCACCTTCTCTGAAAACTGTCCAGTGCTTCCTTACGTAACATTATAATATGTATGACACAGAGGTCAGCACACCATTTCTAGGTTGCCAACATGTGTCTCTATGCCCCTCAATCTGTAGAAAGGTGAAATGCTTGTTATAAATGTTTGATGACTGGCCATGCTCCTTCCTCATCATCAACAGCCTTATGACTTGGTTCTCCTCAAACGTATCATGGGCCTTTCTCCATTTAATATAATTAATGGTATAGGAGGTAAAATATCTTAAATGAATGTCCCCCATGAATGGAACGTGGTTAAAATACTAATCATGCCTCAAGAAGTACCCATGCATGTACAGCTCGCACATTAAGTGTTGTTCTATGATATCATGAATTTTTAAGATACAAAGAAATTGAATGGGGTCCTCAATCTCGTGCCAAATCTCCTTATATATACTCTCAAGACAAAAGAAAGAAAATTTTCATGAAGGAATAAGGCGTAGCTATGTGCAAGAGGTCTACAGGCCATTACCTCTTGTGCCAAAGAGAACATCTTCTCCTTATATGATTGTAGCAGATGCACTTGTTCTTCCACTTCTTATATTCTGGCCTTTTGTTTAGCTTGCTCCAGTCGTGCCTTATCTAACTGATCGATGTATCCTGTAACGATCCCAACAGCCTGTTCTCATACCCGCATTGTATCTTTCCTGTGTCCATTCGTAGCAGACTGCCACCTCTAGATCTCAGTGGCCAAGAAAAATTCTCTGCCTTCAAACAAATGTTCAATCAGACCAATCTGCATAGCTACAGAAGCGACCTCAACTTCTGGCTTTACTGCCTTCTAGTTGTAAATTTTTACCTTCTTTTTCAACTAGGAAACTTGTTTCTTCAACTCCCGAACCTCCCTTTTCAATCTCATGGTTTCATTGAACTGCAACTAGTACCTTTTCTTGAGAGGTAACCTTCTCTTCTCACACTGTTCAACCCATTCCTGTTTAACAAGAAATTCAGTTTTTGGGCCTATAACAGGCTCAGGAAGTGGCGGAATGCTGCCGGTATTATCAACTGGTTCTTCTGTTAGGTCTTTTTGGCTGGGCTCCCTATCTTCAAGGGCTTATTCCTCTATATTCACTTTAGGGACTCCTACCGTCTGGTCAGCATTTCCATCGACCACTCTGTGTTCTGGTGTTTCCAAAGGAACCCCATATTCTTTGCGAGCCTCTAAGTTTCCCAACAAAGATTCAGCAATGACTGGGCCAATATTAGCCATGTCTTCTCCTAGGTCAACAAATTTAGGCACTGGTAGAACAACTATTTCCTTCATTAATCGTTGGGGTTAGGGGAATCCCCTCGCCCCTCTAGGCATCATGGACTGGAATGAAGAGCGTGGAGTAGCTTCATCATCCTTGTTTCCAGCTTGGGCAAGATTTTCATGCATTTTTACTTTAGTCGGGGTCAACGTAGGTTCTTGTGGAACAACATCGATTCCGAGAATCGTTTCCCTTCTGTCCTCCTACCCTTTGTGCATTATTTCCTCCTCTCCAGTCAATACTGGTTCTTGTGGGACAGTATCGATCTCATGGTTTATTCTTTCTCTATATTCCTATTCCTCATGAATTTCTTCTCTGTTTCCCTGTTCTAGGTGACTCGGGGGTGGTCCTTGTGTAACACCCCCAATCATTTCAATATCCATATCATCTTGGGCAGGTGATGTTGTTTCTTGCAAAACAACATCACTTTCCATCCCTCTATCTACCATTTCACTTCCTTGTTCTTCATTGTTGAAAGTCAATGACTGTATGACAGTTTCGACTTCATGAACAATATTCATAGTTCCTTCATCTGTGGGCTCCTCAGGTGAGGTTAGTTCTTGTGTGGTAGCCTCGACTGTGTCGCCAATTATCTCCTCTATTCTCATTTCTTCAGGTTCTTCCTGATCAACCTCCATTTCCATTTCTTTGGGTTCCACCTAATCAACCTCCATTTCAATTTCTTCGGGTTCCTCTTTATCATTTCCCTATGAATGTTCTTCTTCTACTAAACCAGTTGGAGAGACTGGTTCCTCCTCTCTAGCAGCAATAAAGGCTGCTATCTCTTCTTCTAAGGATCCAAAGAGTTCCGCCCAGGAGACCCAAAATCTTTCTATTGCATGCATGACCATTAAATGCACCAATCCATAGTTGGAGAGTACTTTCGGCATTTGGCGCGAACGTTGAGCAAACTGTGCCATGTGCTGCAACTGTTTTAATAGAAAGAAGGGCATGTTTAAGAAATGCACCTGGGCCTGTGGAAATCGAAGGTGAGTTAGAATTTTAAAATGGTATTTAAACAGAGTTTTGGCCTGACCCTCGCAGATTATGTACTTCATTACAAAACCTATGACTTCGTTCAATGGATACAGCATAGACTTGCGCTCATATCCTATGCCCATTTGAACGACGCTTTCTCCTACTTGCAAGAATAATTTAGGAAACTCCGGGAGGGAAAGTATCTGAGAAAACCATTGCGGCCCTTGATGTCTCAGCCCACTGACTTCTGCAGTTATCTCTTCTGTGACAGGAATTTCCAATCCTCTGACCCGTGAGCCATTCTCATTCAAATTAAGTCCGAAATCCATTGTGATTTCCCTATCAAACCCTTGCAATCTGTTAAAATAGGTATCCCATCCCGCATTAACAAATATTTTCCATACCTCTAGATTACTGCGGACTGAAGCTGTATTTTCAGGTTCATGCCACAGAGCCAGTCTGCCCATACTGTGGGGATTGTAACATCACTTCTTGGAACAACATACCGTTGGACAGAATAGTGGATACCAAATTTGGAAAAATAAAATGGTGAAAATAAATTGTGGTAACGGTAAATATGAATGGTAATTCTCGGAAACCGAGACAAAAAATGAAAAAGTATGGTAAGTGTAATGAATATAATTCTAATAATATCATATGAAATGTAAAGGACGTGTTATGGATCTCAATGCATATTTAATAATTATACAGAGTATTGATAAAGATTGTAAGGTGTACCACACACGATTTTGTAATAATGACTTACAAATTCATCATTACGTTGTCATTAAAATGTGACAAAGACTTCCCCCCCCCAACTTAAAATTTGTTGTCCGCAGCATTAATGTCATCACATGGGATATTTAATTTAACCGGTAAAATTCATGTGGAGGCGTACCTGGCAGCCTACCTAGAGTAACAGCAGTACGAGTAACAATATCCAGAGTAATAGCAGTGCGAGTAGCAGCATCTGGAGTAACAACAGTGTGAGTAGCAGCATCTGGAGTAATAACAATGCAAGTAGCAACATCTGGAGTAACAACATCATGAGTAGCAGCAACCAAGTAACAACATAAATAGTAGCAGCAATCGAATAACAGCACCCCGAGTAACCGTAAAGGAGTAACAACATCATGAGTAGCAGCAATTGACACTTAGAAAAAAATTTCGATTTCTAAAGCATTACTCCTTAGTAGTAACTCCTGCAGAAAGACAACAAAATAAATAGTAATAGTATAATTATTTATTCTTTATTATATATATATATATATTAGAGTTCTCTACGCTGATAACCTTCAAACCAGATTTCTCAGAGAGGTGTTTGATAAAAGCATCCTTAGAGGCTAGGCGGTGGTATAATCTTAGGTGATGTCCATTTGCTATGAATGAAGCACGTGTATCGTCAATTGTGACTAGCCTGACTGTTCCATTATCAAATACATCATCCACCTCATAAGGTCCCATCCAGTGAGTGCAAAGCTTTCCCTTAAAATCCTTAAATTGGGAGTCATAGAGTAGTGCCCAATCTCCCCTCTAAAACACCTTGTTCTTGATAAACTTTTCGTGCTATTTCATTCTCTGTTGTTGAATAGCAGTAGCTCTCTAGATAGCCACTGAGCGGATTTCATCTAGTTCATTGAGCTGGGCCAGTCGGTGTTTCTGGGCATCTGACAATTCCAAACCAACTTCAAGAGTTGTTATGAGTGTACTTATTTCAAACTCTATTGGAAACAACAGGGATTTCCCATAAACCAACTCAAATGGTGAAAACCCAGTTATGTTCTGCCATGTTGTTCTGTACGCCCAGAGAGCTTCAGGTAGCTTTTGAGCCCAATCCCGATGATGGTATGCCACAGTTTTTGTCAAGATATTTTCCAATGTCTTGTTTGTGCTTTATACTTGTCCATTTGCCTAGGTATGGTATGGAGATGTCACCCTATGTTTGACTCCATATTTCTGCATGAGATTTGCTATATTGTGTGATGTAAATTTTTCTCCTCCATCTGAAACAATCTCTCTTAGGGTTCTGTAACGAGAAAAAAATTCTTCAAATAGGAAACGTGAGACCGCCTATTATGTTTCTTTTGCTACATCTTTGGCTTCTACCCACTTAGTCACATAATCAGTACATACCAAAATATGAACCTTTTGCTGGGAGGGTGGGTTGAAGGGCCCTGTGAAGTCGATAGCCCATTTCTCAAAAGGTTTGAGGAATACCTGTGCCTGCAAAGGCATTTCATCAACTCAACCGGGGTGCCCCATACGTTGGCAACTGACACACCTCCTGACATAATTCTGCTCATCCTGAAAGATAGAAGGCCAATAATGTCCCATTTATAGCACCTTATGGCATGTTCTTTTGTCTGCAAAATTCCCTCCACAAGGGCCATCATCGTCAGCCTTCAATACTTCATAAATATCATCCTCAGATACACAGTGTCGAATCTTCTTATCAGCTCTTGTATGAAAAAGGTACCCTGCCATCCAAGAATGTCGGGCACTATGATGAATAATTTTTCGTTGTTCCCTATATGGCAAATGAGGAGGAAATTTCCCTATAGCAAGATAGTTATTAATATATTCATACCATAGAGGTTTAGTATAAACTAAAAAAAGATGCTCATCAGGAAAACTATCTTCTATAGGTGTGGATTCGTCATTGTTATCCATTCTAGATAGGAAATGAGCAACTACATTATCTTTTCCTAGTTTGTCTACTATTGTGATATCAAATTCTTGAAGCAATAACAACCATCTTGTAATACAACCAGGAGTGATAGGTTTATTCATCAAATACCTGATTGCTGCATGATCAGTATGTACAAAAGTAGGATACCCAGTGATGTAGTGCCAGAACTTGTTGATAGCATAAATGATAGCCATGAATTCTTTCTCTATCATCGTGTAGTTCAGTTCAGTGGGAATTAAATTCTTGCTGACATAATAAATTTCACACGGTGTTTTGTCTACTTGTTGTCCTAAAACAACTCCTACTATTGTCTGAGAAGAATCAGCATGTATGTGAAACGGTAATACCCAATCAGGTCCTTGAAGGATTGGGGCTTTGCAAATCAGTCCCTTAATTTTTGTGAAAGTTGCTTCACAATCTTCAGTCCACAAGAATTCTGCATTTTTTGTTAGGAATTGAAAAAGAGGATGTGCTACCTTTGCAAAATTTTCTATGAAACGTCTGTAATAACCAGCACAACCAATAAAGCTACGTACCTGTGTGGGTGTCTTTGGTACTGGGAAGTGTAATATTACCTCTACTTTGGCTAGATCAAATCGAATTCCGTCAGCTGAGAGAAAATGTACCAATATTATCCCTTCTTCCCTCATCATATGCCATTTGTCTATACTCAGAGATACATGGGTCTGTTTACATCTTTTGAGTACTTTCTCCAGATTTTCTAATCCCTCTTCAAATGAGTTTCCATCTGGAGTAAAATCATCCATATAGATCTCAACACTATCATCGAACAAATCAGAAAATATCCCTAGAATTGTCCTCTGGAAGATAGCAGGAGCATTACATAAGCCAAATGGGAGGACCCTATATGAGAAGGTCCCTCATGGGCATGTGAAAGTTGTTTTATCTTGGTCTTCTACGGCTATCTGGATCTGGTTATATCCATTGAATCCATCTAGGAAGGAAAATAACTTCTTCCCAGCCAGGGTGTCCAGGACTTGGTCAATGAATGGTAAAGGGAAATGGTATTTTTGAGTTGCCTTATTTAGCTCCCTGTAATTTATTTAGATCCGCCACTTACCATTATTTTAAGGAATAATAACTAGTATGGATACCATTTGGCTATCTGAGATGGGGTAAATGAAACCTACATCCAATAATTTTTGTAATTATTCTTTGATAATGCTCTTTAGAGAAAGATCCATTCTCCGTTGGGGTTGTCTTACAGGGCAATGATCTTCCTTAATATAAATATGATGAGTACATAAATTAGCAGGGATCCCCTTCATGTCGATGTAATCCCAAGAAAAAGCTTCCTGATGATCTTGAAGGACTTTTAAGAGCTATTTTGTCTAGGATTCAGACAGATTAGGGTTGATATTGAGTGTCTTCCCTGGTTCAATTTCAATTGGAATACTATCATGGGATGAAGTTGCAGGAATGTCTTCAATTTCATCTGCTGGCTCAATTTTTCCTATTTTTCACAACTCATAGCAGATTCTAAAATTTGGCGAGTTGGATTGGAAATAAAACGAGGATCATTTATTAAAGTGTTGATGGCATCGTCCTCAGTTTATGTTTTGAATTGAAGGGCCTACCCAATAATGAGGATTGGTCTAACTTCTTGATTTTCAGGTTCAGGCTCTTCTATGGGTAGAGGTTTCTAACTGGTTAATGATTTTTTATATGGGCTAGGTCCTGTAGGATGATAGAGAGTAAGATTCTTTGTAATAGTCCCATTCGATATGATCATATGCCCAGATCGGCAGCCTATGTAATCATCTGCAGTTCCGATCCAAGGTCTTCCCAAAATCAATGGGTGACCTCCAACTGAAGATCTTGTCTGTAACACAAGGAGATCCACCGGGTAGTGCCATGAATCCACCGAAATGGTCACATATTCGAGTTTCCCTACTGGTTTAATTGTAGACCTATTTGCTAGTTCCAATATGGTAGGGGTTGTCTTGACATTTCTAATACCTAATGTGTTCATTGTCTCAGAGGTAATGATATTGATGGCAGTGCCCAAATCCACTAGTGCATTTGGGATTTCAACCCCATTGATTTGTACTATCAGAATTGGGTTTCCCAAGTCTCCATATTTCATAGGCATAGTCTTTCCTAGCATAATTTCAAACAGTCTACCCATCACATGAATAGTTAACCAATCCCTTTTTTTCTTCCCAGGTTTCTTAGAGCAGTACTCTTTGAGATTTTTTTCATATATGGGTACATCCCTCATAGCCTATAGCAGGGGTATTTTAACAAAGAGATTTTTCAATTCCCCCAGAAAATCAAACTCTTCTTGAGGGTTTGTTTTATTCAAGGTCAATCTTTTAGGATATGGAGGAAAAGCTTAATGATCCTGATTAGGAACAGATTGGGTAGGTGTCTAATTTGTTATGTTTTGGTACAGTTTATCCCTAACTGTCCTCTATTCTGGTTCTGTAATTTCACTGTCAATATTTTCTATAATAATAGGTGAAGTGGGAGCATTTACTACTCGCCCGGATCATAAGTTTATTTCATTAAGTCCGGCGGTGGAAATGCTATAAGATGGAAGGTTAAGAATATTTGTTTGTTGGACCCATTTATTCTTAGGATTCAGATTGGGCTAGATAGGAATTTGGGGTCGAAGGGTTAGATTACCAGGAGGTACATTAGAGTGCAACTAAAGTTGTTTTTGAGGCATAGATTGAGGAAACTAACTAGTAGGAGAGGGTCCACGCCAGCTTTGATTCCATGAAGGATTCGAACTGGCCTGAGGAACCCATTGTTGCTAAGGTGGGTATTGATATTGAGACCACATAGATGAAAATGGTGCAGCCTAGGGAGCCATATTAAAATTATTAAAATACTGACATGGGTCCTGAAACATACATGGATTCATAGTTGGTGGCCGAGGTTGCCATGGATTTTTTGGCCCCATGAAGTACAGTTGGTCTACCACATTTTCTTGATTTTCTCCTTGAAAAACCGCCTTCAGTCCAGGAAAGGAAGGACATGAGCTGGTATTATGAGTCTGTTCATAGATTTCACATGCTTCCACTGTGTTTAATGGGCATTCTTTCAAGGGATGCTTCTTTCTGCACTATGGGCAGAATATAGCCATAGTCTTCTCCAACTCTATCTATTTCTATTTTTTTTGCAGAGTGTCCATGTGGGCGGATAATGTGCTCAGGATATCAGTTCTTAGATTATCTAGTAGGTTTCCAATTTCAGCCTTGGTAACCCCTCCACCAGAAGTCTTTAATGACCAAATTCCTTGTCTGCTCCTTGTAGCCCCTCGTGAACGCTGAACGCAAAAGTCGCAGATTGTGTCGAATTCTTCTTTTGAAATGTCCCCCTTTCCTACTATATTCAAAAGTTGCAGAGAATCTTCCCTAAGCACCTGGAGAAGAATGATCTCCATAATATCCTTATCCAGGTTACTATGGCCTGACCTCTGCAATATATATTTGAATTGTTCCACACAGTCTTCCATATTCTCATCCTCTTTCTACACAAACTTGAAGATTTCCTCTTTAATTTCATGGGATTTACAGTAATCTTGATATTTCTCCAAAGAGGCTTCTTTCATCCCTTACCATGAGGTAATGGTTCTTCCTCCTAAACACATGAACCATGGTAGGGCTGTCCCTTTTAGGGTAAAAGGGAATATTTTTAGTTTATGAGCATCAGAGATATAATCGTACCCTCGACAGACAATTTCAAATTCGAAGAGGAATGTATCAAGGTCTTCCAAAGAAAGCCCATGAAAATTAGGTAAATTTGTTAAATGGATGGGCTTCATCGGTGCATCACCTATAATATTTCCAATTGGAAAATCAATAGAAGAACTTGTAGGTGACATAAATATCCTCCAATACTCACCTAGGATTTTGACTGGCTCTACAACTGGTACTTGGGGTGTTTCAATAGTAGGAGGTTTCACCGCACTCCACTGGTTCCTTGGTGACACAAAATCTTTTAGGAACTCTCTTTCCAAATCAGAATTTCTTAATTCAACCGCAGGAGGCTTCACAGCACTCCCTTGGTCTCTTGGTGATGAAAACCCCTTTGGAGGTTCTTCTTCCCAATTAAAATTGCTCAGTTCTTCTGACCCTCTACTTGCTATTTCTTCCCCTTCTGCTGACAACAGGGATATATCCTCCACCGGTACCCTATTTATTGCTTCTTCTACTGTCAAAATAAATTCCTCTAGTACAGTGGCTAGAGTTGGCTGCTCAACTGACTACCACTCGGACCTCGCCTGAACCCTTACCCTAACAGCAGCATGAGAGGATGCTTAATATTTAGCTTTCTCGATAATATCTTGAATATACGTCTTCCTTCCCAAATATTTTATTTTCTTTGGGGGTCTTCCTCTGCCCCTCTTGTTCAGACCTTTTTCCATACAATTGGTGAGAAAAATTCATCAAAGTAGCAAAAGTGCTCAAGACTCGGAGCAGGACAGATAGTTTCCTCCCTGGGACAAGAGAGTAGGTTAAAAACATAAAATCAAACAAATAGAAAAGAAAATCAAAGTTCAAGACCTGAAGTAGGGAAATCAAACACCCTCCTTAGGATGAGAAGTTGGCCCCTTTTAGAAAATAATCAAAAACCAGAAAAGAAAAACAGAAAACTATGCCTAGGACTTAGAGCAGGGTAACAAATACCCTCCCTAAGGCGAGAGATTAGTCTTAACAAAAGAAAACAAATCAAAGGAAAAACAGCACACTACACTCAGAACTTGAATTAGGGCAATAAATTCCCACCCCAACATGAGAGATTGACCCTTAGATCAATTGTAGATCGTGTTCTTGCACCTGGTTAGTCTTCCCCGACAACGACGCCAAAATGTTGGTGTCTGGATGTGAACAATATTTCAAACCCTTTTTCCACATAAATTATCAACCCGAAGGCATTAGTTATTTCAAGACTAACGACACATTATATGCAAGAGAAATCATATGACCTTCTCTTAGATCACAGGCTTAATCAACGAACACATAGACCACTGTAACAATAATAAAAATATATTACAGAATTAAAAGGAATTCATAGCAATTTAAGCATTATACTGGAACAACAAAAACAAAACCAACAAAACATGAAACCAACGAAAAATAAAGGTAACACAACACCTGATCATAAGAGTGGGCCCAAATCTCTGATCAAGGCTGCAGAAAACTCACAAATTACAGGTGAAACAACAAAGTGTTGGGCATTCAGTTAATTGCACAATATATTGTTACAAAATCTGTATGTACTAGGCTTAACCCTTGATTCACAGCCCGCAGCCCCTCTTTATACAACTGTGCAGGAAATAGAAAATTTCCTCTAACAACTACATATCTACAATTATACAATTCGTTGCAACAACAACCTAATTGCCAAAAGGAAACCATGAAAAAGCCTGAAATATTGCTAGGGTGGAATGGAGTCTGTTGCGCTGTAGCAACAAGTGAAGGCAACGCTAGAAATTAGGATCTACTCCACGACTCACAGTTGTAACCTTCTTGCTTTTTCCAAATTTGTAAAAATATTAGAGTTAACGTTTGCAAAAGGTAAAACCTCCTGGACTATTACTTCATTAATCAAATATTCCATGTAAAATAAGAGAAAGGGGTTTACCTCGTGTATTTAATAATAATAATGACACAAAGAGATAGAAAGGTGGGAAAAAATGGGAGAGAAAAGTATACAAATTCGGTACCCAACACTAGGCTCCCCTCAGTGAACTTGACACTTGACATCAATGACTTGGAGTTGAAATCAATTACAAAAAACCCTCAACAATACCCCCCTTGGTAATTGATGGAAACACCACCAAACATTGATGGTCATTTGTGGAAAAACGATCAATATTTGAAAAGTGGAAACACAAATATCATGCTATACAAAATTTTGTTGTTTTATTACACTCCCCTTATGTTGTTGATGATTGAGCACACTTCATCAATAATATTTTCAATATCTACAGTGTTCTCAGATTTTTCTGCCCATTTTACATCAACGAAAGAAGGGCACAGATAGTCCGCCTCTGATTAGTCCTCCCATAAAGTGCACAATTACTTATGAAAAATCTAGGATTCATGTGGACTTGTCTACAATATCCCTCTGTATATGCGCCATCAATATTCTATTGTGTTGTTTTGTGAACTTCTCCCTGTAACCTTGTACTCTCTTGGTAATATGAAAACTCCCTTTAAATTTGATATTATTTCTTGTATTGAATGTGATATTTTGGGCAAATTCCCCATTTTCTTCTAAATAAAACTAATAAAGAGAAGTGTGAGATATCACTCCCATCTTCTTCTTTAAATACTCAAAAGGTTCTCTAGAAAGAGATTTGGTAAGCATATCAGAAACTTGTTCTTTTGTTGGGATATATTCCAACTTCACAATAGTATGAGCCACTTGTTCTCTAAGAAAATGATACTTGATAGGGATATGTGTTGTCTTTGAATGAAGAACATGGCTCTTTGATATACTTATGGTTCTTGTATTATCATAGATAATTGGAATAGGTTTATCATACATTACCTTAATGTCCTTCAATGTTTGTTTCATCCACAAAATATGAGTTCAACTTTCTATAGTTGCTATGTACTCAGATTCAATGGTAGAACGGGAGATAGATGTTCCTTTTTTATGAACCAAGCTATTGAGAAATTCACAAGAAATAAAGCACCACCACTTGTGCTTTTCCTATCATCTACATTTTCATCTGAATCGACATCTATGTATGTAGTCAATGAAAAATATTGGCCTTTTGGATACCATATACAATAGTCCATTGCGGATTTTAATTCTTAGAATTCTCTTGGAAGTTAACAAATGAATTTGTTTCAGGGTTGGTTGATACCTTGCAACTTCACCAAAAATTTGCATAGTATCTATTCATTAGGCTGTTAGGAAAAAAATATTGCTAATTATTCATGTATGCAATTTTCTATCTATCTCTGGTGACTCATCATCTTTGCTAAGCTTGCATCTAGTGACCAAAGGAGTGTCAACTAGAGATCATTCTTCCATTTCAAACTTCTTCAACATTTCTTTTAGATAATTTTTTTGCGAAGTAAATATACTTTTATTTGATTGAGTAATCTAAAATCCAAGAAAAAATGAGAGTTCCCCGAGCATGGACATCTCAAACTCAATTTTCATATCTGTTGTAATTTTTTTATTGAGTGAATTCGCATCACTACCAAAAATGATGTCATCAACATAAACAACAATAATTATAAGATTTTCATTTTTGAGTTTTAATATACAATTCAATATTAGTTGTTCGTATTTTGAATTCTTTTTGCTATAGATACTTGTCTAATTTGGAATATCATGCCCTAGGTGCTTGTTTAAGTCGATACAATTCCTACTTTAATTTACATAATTCCTCGGGATTTTATGATAATTGAAACCCTTCAGGTTTTTTTATGTACACCTCTTCTTGATCAAGTTCACCATTCAAAAAGGATGATTTTGCATCCATCTAATATACTTTAATTTTTTTGTGATAGGCAAAGACTAAAGCCATTCAAATTTCGTCTAGTGTTGCTACAAAAATAAAAATATCTTCAAAACAATAGACCTTCAGCTATTGAAACACAAATATATTTTGAAAGTTCCTTTGATTCTCATGCCTTAGAATTATACAGGTCAGCTTCGTGTTCAGATTCATTATTCTTATATGTATACGAGAAAGGTCTTATGATTGCTACTTATCATATTTCTTCCAGTTTCGGCCTTCAACAATTAGAAGTCTTAGGTCTTTCTTCTCCAAGGTCATCAACGATCATCAAACATTTATACATGTATCAAACTATTGTTTAAAAATATGGAAAATTTTGTAATGTCCTTCTTTTGTGCTTCCTCATACATTCATGTCTCAAGGATGATCCTTAACTATATTCTCATTGTAATCCTTTATTGCTACACATGTTACACAAATTATCCTTCACATATAAACTCAGTTCAAACTTTGTAACAGCTCTCACAATATTCAGACTTCGCATATCATGTTACAGAATATGAATTCGTCACAATGTTTCCATAACGAATTTTGCAAGCCATAGTGTTATAGAAGATTTTGGTAGCCACCACAGAAGATTTGATTCTTAGAGATATAAGCTCCAATATCTTTCATATACTTCTGATGGTTTTGCATTATGAACTTGTCCAGAGAGACAATTATGTAGTCTGTTTATATGTATACGTCATAGTGATGTAGGTGCCAATTCAACCATGTCTTATTAAATGAGTTAGGTACCACTAGAACTTGTATTAGTATTAATAGATATCCTACACAAAGTTGGATTACTATAGATGTCTCAAAAATCCTTACATCACTATTATTCTTGTTTGATCAAGATATATATTTTATTTTCTTCTATATTATAACCTTCATCCTTCCTTGTGTTTTTGTAGAGATGAATTAGTTCAGTCCTTAGAAACATATATCTCCAGAACAAAGATCTAGATTTGGATTCAACTTATACTCCTTTTAGCAATTAATTCCATAGAATTGGATTATACTAATCCAATAACTTTTATACCTTTTTATGCCCTTCAGATTTTTCTGATGTACCCTAAAAATTTTGATCTTAGACATGTGACTTGTATGCTCTTCAAAAATTTCGCTATCTTACAGGTGATCTTGACATACATTGAGAGTTTCTACATGATTATAATATTCCTTTACAATGTATTCTAGTTATTGGAACAAAGATATAAAAAAATTCCACAAAGGTTATGGTTTTTTAGATTGTTTGAACTCCAACAATGCCACAAAATTCCTCATAGTAGTTCATTCTAGATGTCATAAAGAAATGTTGTCGTAATTTGGACTGATTTTTCAATCTTCTTAACTTTCTATATTTAGATCTTGGTCCCTTTTCATAGAATATCCCATATGGTGTAGTTATTTTTTAGTGTTTCATACTTAGAATGTTTCATGTCAGAAGTAGCTTGCACTACCCAATGAACTATATTATAGGCCTTGGTCTAGATTGCTATGTCACTCCTGGATATTGATGATGTCTTAGGTAGCTTTCAATTATAAAAAGTATAGTGTACATAGAACTTAGATGTATTGCATCATTAATATCTCAAAGGAATCATATATATGCCTCATAACAACAACTTCAAGATTCTATCAAAGGAGAGATTTAAATAAATTCCTTTAGAGAATCATGTTTGTTATGAAGATGATCTTCAAACCTACTTGTTATTGCTTCGATGGAGGAAGAGATAATTGTTGCATTAGAAACTTCAAGTATGCCAACAAGTTCTAATCTTAAAACTTCCTTCCATTCACCTTAGCTATGATACCATGTTCAAAAATCAATAGGCATGAAGATTAAGTTATATTTCTCTTCCTTGTAATTACTTGTGATTGCTTGTTGGATTCTTATTAAATTTTATGTTCTTATTCTCAAGAAATTACCAAAATACAAAACATGAAGATCACAAGAAACAAATAACATAAGAAATTAGGCTTCAAGCTAGGGAAAAACCCCAAAAGGGAGAAAACCCAAGAAAATGATCTTTTTATAGAATCAAATGAAAGTGAGATATCCAGGAACCAAGACCACACTACAACATAAAGGGGTGTTTTAAGACAATATTTAAGACAATTTTTAGGTAAATTGTCTTAATTCGAGACAAAAGAAAACTTGTGTATTGTCTTAACTATTGTCTTTAAGAGGGTGTCTCAAATTAAATCGTCTTAAAATATTGTATCTATAAAGATAATATACAACACAATCATTTTTGTCTCTTGAGAGACAATTTCATTTTTGTCTCTCCAAAGACAATATTTGCACTACAACACAAAGAGGGGTTTTAAGACAATTTTTGGGTAAATTGTCTTAACTTGAGACAATTTCAATTTTGTCTCTCCAAAGACAATAGTTGGAATTAAAGACATATTGTCTTTATGGATACAATGTCTTTAATCTTATCTATTGTCTCTGTAGAGACAATATAAAACAATGAATCCAGAAAAATATCTCGCCATTAAAATAAATTAATATAAAAAATTTAGTTAAAAAAATCAAAAATATCATTGAATAATTCATGTTAGGGTACAGTGGAATTGAACCACCAACCTCCTGCATGGCAGGTGCTCTTCCAATGAGCTAGCACCCTTTAAAGAATTATGTGAGGAGTTATGGCAGTCCTTGAAATTATATAATAGGCATTGATTTTTAAAAAAAATTCAACACATAATGGCATAATCCTTGTAAAATATATAATCATGCAAGCCCTTATTTTTAACTTAATAAAACTAGCAATTGCACCATCTGTTTCAAAGAAAACGCTGTAAAGAAATAACATAGGAAATAGTAGTATAGAAGAAAAAATCTTAAAATTTCAACCAAAGTTAGACTATCTGTAGTTTATTTAAAACTTATAACTAGCAATTGCACCGGGAGGTGCAAGGGAATGCCGAAAGGAAGAGGCATGAATTATGTTGTGCTATGAATAAGAGAGAAATGACCTTGATATTTTGTTTAACAAACATTACTTGAACTCGCGTTAGTGAGGCTCATTAACCTATTTGAGTAGAAGGATATAGAAATGGTTGTCAATCCCTCTCAAACCTCTAGAAATCGAATTGATAATGGTTGCCACAAACTGAAGCTCATGATGATTAACATCGCTCAAGTTTGAGGCATCATGAAGATACACAATATTAGTGATACAAATTCAAATAGGGGATTATTGCCACAACATAAAAGTCACTGATATAATTTTTCATTGGTCCATAGAGCAAAATTTGTAATTTTTCATCAGAAATAATATGTTGGTGTAAGGAAAGGCCTCATTGACGCAGAAGTAAACATCATTTTTTAATAAAAAAATAATTAAAATTTGTGAAATAGTACAAGATCCAAACCCAAAAGGATTTAAACCAACAAATAGAAATTAAAATTTTAATAAATATTTACACAAAACAAACATATAAAAAATAAAAAAACCTTAACGACTATTCTGTGTACAAAATCATGTTAATTATCAATCCATGACCACATTGACTCATCATCTGGTATCCACATAGATAATTTCCCAGAAATATGATACAATTTGATAAATGTTCATGTCTACAGGAATGACATACCTAAGAAAACTCTTTGTTGTAGGCATTGACATCTCGAAGTTCAAGAAGATTAAAATTTTTCTCTCCATGGACAACATCTATAGAGTTTCATCATGGATTAGTAAAGATACAGGGTAGATCATAAACTACAACCTAGACAAATTGCTTACACCTAGAAAAATTGCTTGATTATAAAAAGAAGAACATCAACACTAATAAAACAAAAACTAGTTGAGACTCCTCATCCTAAAAATGAAGTGTTGTAATTCATGGAATAAACAAATGTGAGTTTTATAATGAAATCTTGAAAATGAATGACTTGCAATGCAAGTTATGATTATTGACACAACAAATACAATATAATTAAATATGATTATTAAAGTAGCAATTGCATTCTCTACTCAAGTTCAATTTGTATAAATAACATAATAATATTAAGCTCTTTGAAATTTATTACTCAATGGCATTCAAACTTGAATATTGAAATCTAAAAGAATATTTTCCCATAAAATAAAATACTTGATTACCTGGATAATTAAAAATATTTTAGTGATTTTGTAATTAAAAAAGGAAGTGTACAACATACCTCGTCTCTTGTGTATGTATTATCTGTGATATAACAGAATTCTTCCACATGAGGGGGGCAGAATTCCTCGTATTTCCTACATGAAACAATAAGAATTAGGCCCCATTCCCCACCCCCCATAAAACAAAAAACCAAATTCACTGGTCATGCTATCTTATATCGATAAGGGGCAAAAACTTACGAGGCAATTAGCATGCAAGAGACTCCTAGAAGTTGCAGTTTGTGCCTACTAGTTGGATTTGCGGATAGATAGCAATCGATGTAAGATACTGTCAAGTATAGCATGTCAGGGACAAGCTTATACTCCTTGCTAACCTGCTAACGTAGAAATAATTGTGAGCAGGGTATTTAAACATATAAACACATTGCATCGACCATAAAATAGTACTAATAAGGATCAATTTGGTACTAAAATTGAAAACTGGATGGCTATGACCACATACCTCTACCAGCAAATCAACGAGAATTCCTCGCATATTTGGGGTGATGTCATTCTGTACAGTCTCCATGAAATTTTCCAAAGGCCTATTCTTCAACTGAAAGGAGTATCCATAAAACTGTCAGTCAAAAAATGCCACTTTTCTTTTCTCAATTAGATCCATCTAGTCAACTGATATTATATGATGTAGGCATAATGTAACTACGATGATCTGTATAAAATATGCATCACAATGCAAGGGTTTATTTGTATTCTACTGTGTTTTAAAGATACAGGTGAAATTTATACAATCCACACCTCTGCATTTCGCAAATACTCGTATATATCTTTGACATAAGTAGTACACATTTGAGGATCTATGTGGTCTTTTTCTATGTATGTGTGCTTCGAACAACTATGTGAATTGGAGCTTTCCCCCTGATTTGCCTTTGAAGGTACACCTGATGAACTACCAAGTTAAAGATTGACAAAAAACAGATTTATCATATAGGCATTGCTTTAAGGAGTTTTGAGTTTATGTTTCGAAGCTCATACTCTACCTTTTAATGATCGTTGCTTTGCTAATTTTGCAGCGGGAGGGTTTTGACATTCCAAATGATTCGAACTATGATCAGGAAGAGGATTCAATGCCAGATGAATTTCATCTTTAACTATTTTAGTTAAAGTTCTTGCGTATTTCTTCTTGTTACGCGCCCTCCCTTTAATGCTAGGATTGGGAGCATTAACCTATGCCATCGATTTCTTTGAATCAGACTCGTTTTATGAGGTAAGAGGAGAGCTATAGTATTGCTAAACATGTAAAACTAACTATGCCTAAGTCTTGCACTTCACGGCATCAAATCCATATAAAGGCTTAAATACTTAGAATACGATTAGGAGGATCGCATTTCAGAACCAAACCTGGTTTTTCGCTGTTGACAAGTAATCGGTAGTGGAAGCATGAATATTTTTGACATCGCCTAAAATTGCGTGCCTTTTAGTCTGAGAACTGTTTGCATTGGCAGCAGGATCATCTACTGTAGCTCGTTTAGGAACTCTTTTCCTGTATTTCTTCTCATATTCTTGCGATTGAATCATAGGAGCAGAAGCTTTCGAAACCTAGGTAGCTCAAGCTCGAGTAATACAGATGCAATTTTCCTACCCCCTTGACATCTTTAATCTCCCCACCAAAAACAGGATCGACTAACAGACAGAGCACTAGCAATCCCTCCTAGTAAACAACATTAATAGATCACTCATTCCTACGACTTCTTGACATCAAGAACCTTTTGTCATTCACTGGAACAACAGATGGCCAAAAAATAGCGAAATACTAAAATGAGAACTTGACAGTGCATATACAGTAGTGCACCAAGGAAAATAAGGTTTTCTTCAAGAAATAAGGACTTGCTGTATGAAAATGTGTAAAAACTAAGAAATCCTTGGGAAAATTAGTATTTCTGAGAAAAAAATGTTTACAGTGAAAGTCTTGCAAATATTATCATGGTTTGAAGGCAAGAAATGCAGTTGGTGAAATTCCAGCTTACCGGTAATGGTGGTCACTGTAATAGTTGAGAGCGATCATCTGAATTTTGCTGAACCAACGTACTGTGGCGACTCACGAGGAACAAATAGGGAAAGAGATAAAGGATATTTAGGTCATGGATCGAAACAATACCTGGTTAGAAATGGTTTTTATTCCAAAACTTCCCTCCCATTTTTGGTGTGCATTCGAGTGCCCGCCTAATTTTGAATTTCCAATCAGTGAGGGAAACCGCTTTGGATGGGCGGTGGTCTTCGTTCTCTCCTCTATCGCTCCACTGCGAAACCACGACTAGTCTATAAAACCCCACGTGTAGGGAGAAAACAGGTGCATTCTACGAAATTCAAATTTGACTTTACCCCTCTGCTTGCTTTGGTTTTGGGAAAAGGTTGTGAGTACAGTGGTGGAGTTTGATTACTCATTTTTTTGTGGGTTAGAATCCGTTTTTTCAATATTACTTGTAAAAAATTATTTGTTTTATTAAAATTATAAGTTGCATATATTTTCAAAATAAAGTAAAACCCATGGACATAACCTATAAACTTTTTTTCCAAATTACATCACTCCTCAGACCCACCCAATAATATGGAAATCTAGACAAAATACATTTCTTAAAATAACTTGGTTCCGTCTAATGGTAGCTTGAAATGAAATGAAAGTAAAAGATTATGGAACCATGAGAACAAGAAAATAAAGATAAAAAGTATGGTTCCCTTATTTTACATACCACTATAAGATTAGAGTGAGGTGTTTGTAGTGGATACTTAACTATATAACGCATATGGGTAGGAACATTATGTATAGTTTGTAATATATATTTTAAGATAAATGTTTAATTGTTGCAAAAAATATGCCTATATTCACTATAAATTAGGTTTATTTTTACTTTTGGATAAAGACATGGCATTCAATGAAAAAATATTTTGAAACATCGTAAGGATTTTGCGCATTCACTAACATATCAAGTCATGGTTTTGATTTTATATATATAAGGGTGATATTATAAATTTAAATTTATTAAGGATGGAAAGAGATTAATTTTATTATGTGTAAAATTATACAAGAGAGTAAAAATTGAGGAAGGTTTCAATTTTAATGGATTTGGTCCATCTTGGTGTTTGATAGATCTAGAGTTAAGATGGATATATGTTAACTTTAATGTCATAAGAGAAATAAAATTCTGCTAGGAGAACTTATGACTCTTGGAGCAGCATGCACACACTACTACATTTGGCGGAAATTCCGACACTTGGTTCCGACGCTTTTGACCAAATGGCGGATATTTCCCCAGATTTTTTCCATCCCGCCCGAAACCGTTGCTATACCGATGTTTATAGAAAAGTGTCGCAATACCGACACTTAGAAAAGTGTCACAATTGCGACGTTTGGAGGAAGACGTCGCAATTGCGACACTATGTCCCAATGCGTCGCTATTGCAACGACTGCCTCTAAACGTCGCAAGTGCGACACAATGTCTAAGTGTCGTAATTGCGACGTTTGGAGGCCTTCATTGCAATAGCGACGCCTTTTCTACCGTCGGTATAATGACACTTATATGCGCACTAAATACAAATACGAAACTTATATGCGAGCTACATAAAAATGATTTTATTGTTTCGTATCCATCACAATAGCTACATTAACGTCTGATATCATGCGCGCATTCGCCCTCCGCTCTTGCAGAACAACATTCGCCCTCAGCTCTTGCAGAACAACATTTTCCCTCAGCATTCGCCCTCAGTGTTCGCCCTCAGCTCTTGCAGAACAACATTTTCCCTCAGCTCTTGCAAAATGGTTAGTTCTTACTGCAGGCCCTTCCTCCTATAGTAGGGTTGACTCTATTTGGAATTTTTTGGTCAATTCCATTGGATTGTGTTAGGCTGTAGGGTTCTCTCTAGATGTCAAGAATCAAGATTCAATACCCTCTATTATCTTCATTACCCAATACAATATTTAAATTTTTCCCAAAGAAATGCTTATTAATTTGGCAGCCATTATTTCTCCCTGCTTTAAAAACCCTACATTTCAATGAAAACAAGCATTGCATTTCAGCTACAAAAATCTATTAGTGTTCAAATGTACATGTGTGCTACATTAATGTCTAATATCATGCGCACATTCGCTCTCCACTCTTGCAGAACATCATTCGCCCTCAGCTCTTGCAGAACAACATTCGCCCTCAGCATTTGCCCTAAGCTCTTGCAGAACAGCATTCGCCCTCAGCATTCGCCCTGAGCTCTTGCAGAACAACATTTTCCCTGCATTCGCCCTCATCTCTTGCAGAACAGCATTCGCCCTACATTTTCCCTCAGATCTTGCAGAACAGCATTTGCCCTCAGCTCTTGTAGAACAGCATTTGCCCTCAGCTCTTGCAAAATGGTAAGTTCTTACTGCAGGCCCTTCCTCCTATAGTAGGGTTGACTCTATTTGGGTTTTTTTGGTCAATTCCATTAGATTGTGTTAGGCTGTAGGGTTCTATCTAGATGTCAAGAATCAAGATTCAATACCCTCTATTATCTTCATCACCCAATACAAGATTTAAATTTTTCCCAAAGAAACACTTATTAATTTGGCATCCATTATTTCTCCCTGCTTTAAAAACCCTACATTTAAATGAAAACAAGCATTGCATTTCAACTACAAAAATCTATTAGTGTTCAAATGTACATGTGTGCATCACTTGTGTAGGGTATTCCTTTCCACTTTCACATTATCCAAGAATGTGTGCAGTATAGTTCATATTTTTTGTGATTTAGATTATCTTGAAAAAGGAAAGGTAAATTATTTCCCATGGAAAAAGAAGTTTTTCCATTTTTACTACTGGAAATGGTACAACAAAGTTCCATTTCTACTTGAAACTCCTATGAAACAAGAACCAAATAAAGGCCATGTCCTCAATGGACATCATTTGGCTTTGAAAATGGCCATTGCACCGTGTTGTTTCTTATATTACATCATGATAGTTTCTTAGGTCATTTCTTGTTTCTTGAGATGAAAAACAACCAAATAAATTGTGAAGATCCTTTCAATAAATAAATGACCATTTCTCAATCATATCTCAACTATTTTTTATTTTATTCAGTGGTTGCTTACTTTGAGAGAAATTTGACACTTTTATAAGGAATATAACATAAAAACACAAAATGGGAAGGAATTGATGAGGTAGATGACCTTTAGTTGTTGTCGATTAAGAATTGATAATACACGATGCATGTTCTGTACTACAAACTAGATTCCTTCCTGGAGTTAGGACACAGAGTATTGAATCAAAGTTGTAGTTTATAACTTCTTGTATTGGTTCATCAATCTTGAAATTCAGACATTGCATGTCTTCATTGCTTCATGTTTGAATAATTTGCATCATATCGTACAATAAGAAATTAGGAATTATGATTATTATTACTTTATGGATCTGTTAAGTTACTTTTAATTTTGCATGGTTTAGTGTGAAATTATTCTAGTCCCCAAACACATATAATCAAGGAATTATAACGTGATTTCAAACATTAAATATCAACAAAATTGTTTAAAGGATATTGAAAGGAAAAAGGTGATGGAAGATAGATAGTGCCTTACTTAAATTCTCTAAGGATTTTTCAATAGTTTCTCCAAAAGCTTCACTTCAAGGCCCTTCAAGATCGTCTCCAACAATGCTATACCATCAGCTTCAACAATGTTGCTCCAAAAATTTCCTCAAGGTCTTCACAACATGTTTACTAGAAGTTGCTCCAACAATATATTCAATAAGGTCTTCACTGTCAACTTGTCTCTTGTTTGGGTGCCTTAATGTGCAATGACATGTTTCCAGGACTGAATTCAATGCAAGGCATATTTGAAACTTTAACTCTGTCGTCTGGTGTCTTATTAGAAATTATTTCAGTTTTCATTTTGTGTTTTCAAGTAAGATATTGTTTTCAAGTTTTTACATTTATAATTTTATTGCAATGTGGCAGACTGATTAGAGCAGTGCAGGAACAACCCAGAGACGGGATGATCGCGGAAAGAGGCCAGCGGAAGAACATGTAAACTACCAGCATTGCTCTATCTTCAGGTATTTTATTTATTTACATAATTGAAATAATATTACTTTTGTTCAAATATGCAGACACCTAGCCATGGTACGCCTGATGATTCCCTCTTTGAGGAAGAGCTTTCTTCATCCCTATCTCCAGTGTTCTTGTTGCGAAAAAAGGCACGAGATGCAAGGTCGGAATTTACTACTTTGATAGACGCGCCTCAAACACCTGAAACAGAAGAGAGGATAAAACAAATTATGATCTAGCTAGAAAGATATCAGGTAATAATAAAAAGTCAAAAGGATATTTTTTTTGTTCTGCATGAGATGAATTGTGATAGTTTGAGTTTTAATTTTTACATTGACTAAACTAACAAAAAGTTCTTTTGTATGTAGCGTTTTCTGGCACTTGCTAAACCCGGTGTTGGTGGTAGTGGGACACAAGGGCAAGATATTGTTCAACAACCCTCTCGTACACCTTCTACTCCTTTAGGTGCCAGCCAAGAAACACACCCTGCCCAAGCAGACACCCAGCCAACTGTTGAACGTGTTAGCAATCATGAGACTGATATGGCCAACTACATTATTGCGTTTCCTGGAGCTACACGTGTCAGATCCATAGGGACCATTAATGGCACGTTGTTGGTGAATGATGAAGGTGTCCCTATAAAGCATCTACAACTCCCAGGTAAATTTTAATATTTTAACTATTTCATGTACTTTATCTAAAACATATTTATCATGATTTTTATTTTTAAATTAATGATAATATCTTCTTCTTTTTTTCTGTGTAGGAAAAAATGAGTTCTACAGGTATCTGGAGAGCTATGCGTTGGTAATTTTTTACCCAAACATACGCACAGGGCGGAATTCCCAGAGTTCCAACCTGAAAAAATAACTTCTAGATTATCTAGAAGCCCTTTTTGGGGTCGGCAGATTTGACAGAACAACGGTGGCTCGGGTAGCCGGCAAATATTTGAAATATACCAGGGACACCTATAGACGCAATTTCAATTTAACCCTAGATATGAGTGTCCTCTCACAGTTCTAGAGAGTGAGTGGAGAGCACTCATCCATGACGGAAAAGAGAAAAGGGCAAAGAAAGAAGGAAAAATGCCAACTAGACCCGCAAGGTAAATTACAACTTTAATTCAATAGCTTTAATTTTCTCTATGTCTAAAATAAAAGTGTGCTACGTCATATCTGAATTTAATCTTTTGATGCTAGGTTGCCTGACACCTCAAAGGCAACCAAAGCTAGGATTGAAAAAAAGGGCCATCACAAGCTAGGCCAGGGCGGCTACTTGAAATTAGCTACAAGAATTGTAATTAAGTAGCTAAACATCTTATAATTAATTATATCGCCTTCCAACATTTTTGTAATCCTATCAAATATGATTAAAAATACACAATCATATGTAATGTAGGGTGATGACTTCGGAACAGAAACTACAGAGGAAGATAAAAATATCGCTTTCCATTTCGGCTATCAAGGCGTAGTTGAACGTCGCAGAAGCTTGGGGCAGGTCCCAAGATCCAGAATGCCTGATAAGGTAAAACATTAACCTTTCAATATGTTTGTTTTCGTCCATAAATTTAATGTCTAAAAACTTTGTTTAAATCAGGGGAGCAGCACTACCGACGAGGCAAATAACCCAGTTTTAGAGCCAGATGTAGATGATCCTCACGTGCAACCTGATCATTGTAGTGGGGACCAGGCCGACAATGCTACTATCAGTGAGGGCCATGATGGTAATTAATTTCCACTTATATTTTTTTCTAATTATACCTTGATGGTTGTCCTTATAATGTTTTTTGTTTAAATGATAGAGAATGTTTCCCTTGAGGATCTTACCACCAGAGAGGAAGACAGGGCAATAGTCCCAACGACGACAACTAGTGCACCAGGTAAATAATCTCATTGCAATTTTTTTATTAATATTACCGAACTAGTTCAATGATATTTAAAAACTGACAATTAAAATTTAATATTATCTGTTTTTGTAGGCGATGCCCCGTCACTGGATGAGACCAGACATTGTGACTACGCAACTAGGTCAGCGACGACAACTAGTGCACCAGGTAAATAATCTCATTGCAATTTTTTTTATTAATATTACCGAACTAGTTCAATGATATTTAAAAACTGACAATTAAAATTTAATATTATCTTTTTTTGTAGGTGATGCCCCGTCATTGGATGAGACCAGACATCGTGACTACGCAACTAGGTCAGCGGTGACAACTGGTGCACCAGGTAAATAATCTCATTGCAATTTTTTTTTATTAATATTACCGAACTAGTTCAATGATATTTAAAAATGACAATTAAAATTTAATATTATCTGTTTTTGTAGGTGATGCCCCGTCACTAGATGAGACTAGACATCGTGACTACGCAACTAGGTCAGTGCCGACAACTGGTGCACCAGGTAAATAATCTCATTGCAATTTTTTTTATTAATATTACCGACCTAGTTCAATGATATTTAAAAACTTACAATTAAAATTTAATATTATCTGTTTTTTTAGGTGATGCCCCGTCACTGGATGAGACCAGACATCGTGACTACGCAACTAGGTCAGCGGTGAAAACTGGTGCACCAGGTAAATAATCTCATTGCAAATTTTTTTATTAATATTACCGAACTAGTTCAATGATATTTAAAAAATGACAATTAAAATTTAATATTATATGTTTTTGTAGGCGATGCCCCGTCACTGGATGAGACCAGACATCGTGACTATGCAATTAGGTCAGCAGTGCGGGTCGAAAGGCACGAAACAAGAGCAGAGCATGATGATATTGATGATGTAATTAGGAGCTTTAAAAATAGGAAGAAGAAAAATAAAATTCGATAATGTAAAATATTGTATTATTATAAGACAAACGTTACCATACTTGGAATGTTTTTTGCGTTATATAAAAAACTCATTTATCATACTATTTTTATGTCAAGCATGAATTGCAATGTTTCCTTGCATACTTTTTGTTGAATTGTTTTTTTATTAGTTATTGAATATTTTTTTTTATGCTCATGAAAGTAAAAAATGAAATATAGATTGGGTATTGGGGAATTGAGAGTGATGTGAGGCGGTGGGAGGGGCCATAAGAGCTTCCACCTTCACGTGGTTGGCCTTGTTTAGTAAAGAATAATTTATTGGAGCAATTTGATCTTGGAGCAAACCTCCCTCGATCCAGTGTAGCAACAAAAAAGTCACTGTTGACTTAGTTACTACTCTTTCAGATTGTGGGAGGCTTGTTCCAAGTTCATGCAACTCCAATAAATTGTTCTTGAAACAAAGAGGAGCTTATTCAGGTATGTTTTGACATTTTCAACATATGTTCTAACATTATCATAAGAATGCATCTTAGAGTAAAAAATACTACATCAATTACTTGTATTTATTGCATAGATAATGATGGATTTTGATTGAATTGGCAGTGCAGGTACAAATCCTCTTGCATCATGAGCAATACAACTTGTCAACCAGGGTCATGTCCAGGATATTTTTGCTTGTGCGCTTGACTAGGTTCATAATGTCACATTTTGTAAGTTCCTTTACAGTTCATAATTCAATATTAAGCTTGTTCATGATTATTATCTAGGTTTTTTGTATGTGTTTTTTCATCTATTTGATTGTAAGCAACTATGCATGTTTCCTGTTGTTCACTATGATTTCTCCCATTACCACTCCCGGGATGAATCCGACTTTATTGTTACATAGGTTACTTTATTGTTACTATGATTTCTCCATTTACGATTTCATAGGTTACATCATGTAAAGTTGTCAATCTCGGGTTGGTGATGAGCTTTAGTTCTCCAGATTTGGGGCTTTTCTGATATTTTCTCCCTCATGTCATTCCTGCATCACCTCGTTGTTTGAGCATGCAAATTGTCTACCACTTGTACCAATTGGCACATCTCAATCTTTGAGTGGTGCCACATTTCACCTATTTTCAGTGAGAGTTTAGGGTTTCTCTAACATAGCTTCAGAAATCCGATTCAGTGCCTGCTTGAATATTGTCACATAATACTCACGGTTTGGATTGATGAGCATGTTCTGAATGGTTGGTTGATTCATAAGAACCACCCATATAGTCATCTTGAGATATTTCAGAAGTTTTCTCGAGTTTCCTTTTTCACCGTTTCTAGTGGGTGGGATGGTGTGGGGTGATCCATCAATACTGGTGGTCTTGTAGTAGGGAATTTGTTTTTGGGGATATAAAGGAGCATTTGATGTAGATATCCCATTGGATGCATTCATAGATGGGCACGAGAGGTCAAGAATTTAAATTAAAAATATGCAACCTCTAGCATGGCAACCTGAAGGTCACGAGAGACACTGGTTAAAGATTGTTTTGTGTTGGCCTTAATATAGTCGTGATTTCTTCCTATTATATTAATGCAAATATATAGTCCGGTCAATGAGGATTTTGGTTGTATTTCTCTTTGGTTGTTTCTCTCTTAATGCTCCAGAAGTTGCCAAAAGTTGTGATAGTTGTTTAGTTTTCTTGTTACAACTTAAAAGTGGTTTTTAGGAATGGGAGTCATGTTTTTTAAGGTTCATACTAATATGAAGATCTTGTAATTATATATTTAGCATAAGAGAAGATGGCCTCTGGTTTGGGCAGTATGACAACAATTTCCACATCTACCTCATTGGGTAACAATGGAAAGGGGAAGAAGTTGGGTGCAATGTTTGATAATTATGGTAGACAATTGTCTTCTCTTTCAGTTTTTTCACCCATTTCCTTTAATCGCTCAAGTAGAAGAGGGACTCTGATATTACGCGACAGAGAGAAGGTAGTTAATACAAGAGCTATGGAAAATGAGTTGTACTTCAACAAGGATGGCTTAGTGACAAAAAAATTGCAGGTCAGAGAAAAAATTATGTTTAAAGGAAGGTCACCTGCACGTGAAACTTCACTGCGGTGGATCTTTCCTTGTCCACTTACATTCAATTTTAATGTGTTATTTTAATTTTTCATGGAGGGTTGTTTTGGCATATGGTCTGGCATTCAATTGCACACTTACTGAAAGCATTGTCAATTTGTCTTGCAGGCGGTGTGAACAAACTTGCTGATCTTGTTGGAGTCACCCTTGGGGAAAAGGGCAAAATGTTGTCTTGGAGAGCAAGCATGGTTCTCCGAAAATAGTGAATGATGGTGTGACAGTAGCTAAGGAGGTAATTTGTAGATGTGTGCTCTAGTTTTCTTTTTAACGTTGTATTAGTTCCCCCTCTTAAATGTCTTAGATCTGGTAGGCATAATTTGAAAACTCAAAGGTGAAAGAAAACATATTTGTTACCCAGTGGTCTACTTGGCCTATGGACTAGCCACATTAGAGTAATGCATAAAGCTTTTCACAACAATAAAAGGAAATGGTTATGGCTGAGTAAAATTTTATTGTTATTGATAGTGTAATGAAATGTATCTCAATGCTATGGTTTTGGCCTTTTTATTGGTTGAATTATAGGACCCAGTTGAAAATATTGGGGCCAAGTAGGCTGGTTTTCCTTTTTGCAGATGGTTTGGTGTATCTAATTGAATTAGTTGCCTAAGGTATTTTTGGTTGCAAACTCCTTTTCATTTTTCATACAGTATTAGCCTTGTGGAATACATTTGATTGTGTGGTCTTGTTAGATCTACAACATTTGTAGTTGTTTAGTCTTATGGTCGAGGTGCACTTTTATTATGGAAATAGTTAATGCAATATTGTCATTTAATCCTTACTGCATGGTAGCATGTTGAGAAGTTTCTTGTGAAACATTTGGTATTCAAAATGACACTTGATCCTATACAGCATCATGCACTTGAATTCAAAATTCATATTCAAAGTGTGCCAGACAATTCTTGCAAAATTTCAAATATTTATGTTGTTTTAAACCATTATCTTTTTCATGTATTGGATGTTGAAAATGTGAAAAATACTTTGGTATGAAACCAACTAGTGAATAATTTCCCGAAAAACAACCACTTCCAAGACATGATTTAGAAGTAGAACAAATGTGCTTATGAAGCATAGAAAGATATCCTTGATGCATTGTCAATGTTTGGCTAGGGTTATTTTTGGAGAAAATAACTCCTTATTCCTAGAATAGTGATCTTCAATACAAGTAAATTCCAGAGAAGAGAGATCATCGTGTGACGCAACAAAACTGAAATTGGACCCCTAAGGAGAGTTGTGTGTCTACAATCGCTCTGTCGGCATTTTCCCTTGGTTTACCCCGTTCTTTTCCTCCAGCCTGAGTCTTAATTGACTTCTTCTTTCTTCGGGTTTATTTATCAAATTCGTAGAATTTGATAAATAAATACTATCCACAATGGTTGGACTTTCATTTATATTCCCGACTTTATATTATCTCCAATCCTTATAACCAATGTTTAACTTTCAACACTTTGTATTTATACTCCACGTTTCTTTTTAAATAAATAACTTGTAATGAAATTTCGGCTCTATATTTCACCACCCAGCCTTACAACAATCACGCTCCAGACTTATGCTAATTATCCACCAATCGTTTAATTAAACAATTTCATTATACTCTGGCCCCACCTATATATATCAATAACCAATCAAACACTCGTATCGTACCTGGCTATCCTCCGCACACCTTAGTTAATCTCTGGGCAAGTTCAACGTGTGACCACCATCCGATGGCCCTTCTCCAAATCAACGACTCTTGGCAATTTCGCTCGGCTTCCAATGTCGGGCTTTAACATGCGATGGCGCAGGTTAAACGGTGGTTTTTCGGGGGTCACTTCGCCACGTGTTGCATTCCCTATGGAATCACTCACGAATAGGAAATACCGCCTACTCCGCAAAAGCGATGCGATATGGGCAACCTGCTTTTGTGATTCCGCTCGTGGTTTTGGTACAGGGCTTGACCACGGGTGCAAGTCTGGTTCCGCTATCCTGTTTTTTGTTAACTCATGTCCAATCCTCGGGTCATGTTCCGAAAGCACAACAATCTTGTCTCTTTATTAAGCGAGATTTTTATATTTGAACAGTGTTCACGACCCCGATTCTCTACACAGACCTCGCCTTTGGGTGGGGTGAGTTCACAGGGTTATCCAACAATTTACGAGAATTCAAAGACATAAGAATGGAATTATTAGTACCCAATCACCTCATAATTAAACAATTCTTCAAAATTAATAGTTCTAGATAATTCAATGGCAACTAAGCTTGGAAATCATTTAACTGGAAACAATTGTTCACACACAGAGGTTTATTGCAGAAATCCCCTCTCTACTCTCCTCTTCCCTCTCTACTTTTATTCATCTGAGGAATTACAATTTATATACATAACATATGGCTCTTCGATTCCTCTGAGAGGACCGTTCTAGAAATCAAAAGGTCTAATTATAATAATTCAACTAACTGAAACTATTTGACTCCTACAACTCTAACTAGTCTAAGTAATACAGTCAGCTGAGGTATTGACACCTAGCTGTTACAACTCAAATGTTTTCAAACCCTCCTAGCCACAACATGTGGACAAAACCTCCTACATTTCTGGCTAGTGCCTAATGCCCTTGCATCATCATGTGACATAAACCTATTAACAAAAGTGAACAGGGAATGATTATTAATTATGGCATACTAAGTTGTCAGTGATTTTGACTATTTGTCTTTAACATGTAAAAATGTTAAATTCCAAACTTACATCATCATGGTTTGGCATCATGATATTGACTAATTGTCCACCATGCTCATAATTTCATTGGTTGTATTCATATCTATAAACAACATTTCAAATAATAATAAAAAATTTCTATAAGAAAAATCCGGACCTCCATGTTCTTTGCTCCTTGTGAGACAAAGTCAAAATTGCATTACACAATGCGACACATAAGAATCTCCTATATCCCGGTGGTATGTATCCAAACTCTTATAATAGTGTCTTGGGAACATGTTGACATTACTGATGAGATATTTAAGCAATGAAAGATGGAGCCTTCTTCATTGTTGTATATGTAACGATCTTTTATTAATATAAAGATTGATGGTTTTGTCTTTACGAAAATGAAATGTAAAAATAATTTATTGTGGTCAATTAAAAAGTTTTTTTTTAAAGCTTTTCATTATGGAAGGGCGACATAGATATATGCCCTTCTAATTGAAATTCGGACTGCCCTTCAAATTTGATCAACGTAATGGGACCTTAAAAAACAATAAAACTATTCGCCTCGCGTTATATAAAACATATAACAAAACCTTTGTCAAAACTTCAAACGAACCTTTTAGCATTGAGTATTTCATCACGGTGATCATTTTACCATGTACCTTCTTCTAGAGAAAATTCATTATGATTAGGTACTTCATAATGGTTATATGTGAAAGAGAGATATAGAATGTTTATCTATAACTTTTTGTGGTTCAAGAATCAACTTTAATTTCTTCATCTAATTTTGGAAGTTCTATTTACATTGGCATATTTTTCCCAAAACCTTTTTTAGGCAAGATACATGAAAAACCTTATGAATGCAAAGAAGAAGGAAAATATAACTTCTATACCACTTGTGCATTCCTATGAATAATTATTTAGGGCCATAACGGTTTTGCGGTGTGGAAAAAGTCGGCAAAAAGTCCGGGCTTTTTTGAAAAAATCGAATTTTTTCCGGAGCCGACTTTATTGGCCGACTGCCGACTTTTTCATCCTTTGAAAAAGTCGCAATTTATCCTCGAAGTCCGAGATTTTTCCGACTTTTTCGAAAAAATCTTGAGTGAGTAGTTTCTTTAATAATTTTTTAATATTTTTGAAAAAATCGGGATTTTTTTCAAAAATGAATATTTTTGTATTTTTTTAGTTTTACTTAGACTTTTTGCCGACTTTTCAAAAACTCCCATTTGTCAGTATTTCAACTTTTGGACCCTTGCGGAGTTGATAAAGACTTCAAATTTTTCCACATTGCATTTTTAGGCTAATTCTTTATTCTTCTTTTTCTTGAATGAAGATTGCTTATAATGTTTTTTATAATCTAAAAAATACCCAATTACCCTCAAATTATCTTTCACTTCAATGTTGTTCCCCTTATTTTATCATATTTCATGTCATTTGAAATTTTTCCATAATAATTTTCAAAGTTTCTTTAGTATTTTCCATATGTGACTCTGTTTCCTATACTTTGGTCTTATCTTGCAAAAAGTATGAGATACTAGGAGTTGTATATCCATAAAGGGCCTTAAATGGGGAAATTTTAGTAGATGTGTGATAGGTAGTATGATAGTATCATATTACCATTCTTCCTTGAGGAACCCACTTCATCCATTAAGATTGATTTTTCAAAGAGTAACATTGTAGATAACCTTAAAAACATTTGTTAATATTTTTTGTTTGACCATTTGATTGTGTTTGATATGTAGAACTCATGGCGACTAGTGTTCCTACCTCATATTAAATAATTATTTCAAAAGTTCTTGTTACTATTACTTTAGGAAAACCATGAAGACTTATGAATTTCTTTCACGGACATACCTTACTTGGCTTGTTGTTTATGTACTTTGAGCTCTACAAAAAAAATATACAAAAAATTTGTACATATAAATGACCACAAAAATGTAATACTTACCTTTATATTTCGGTAACCATTGTAATAAATTCTATTGATATATCTTCTAGTCTTTGAATATGTATGTGGAATGGTTGAAGTAACCACAGAGATTTTACTATCTCTTTTATTTATTATGCAAACCTTACCTTCTCTTACAAAATTTTGAATATCTTTCTTCATTCCTTCCAAAAATATATTTTTTGATCCTTTGAGATGTTTTAAGGAACCACAGGTCTACCATCAGACAGACATGGGACTCCCTTAATATTTTTTTATTCAAATATGCTTGCATGCATAAAAATATTCTACATTTGCACCAAAGTATATCTCTCTTTCACTCCCAATGCTCCATAGAGTTCATCCCATACTTTATAAATTTTAGTTTTTGTTTAGTACTATTATCATTTTTCCATTATGGCAAGCTTCTTCTAGCCACCTAGGAATAGAAAATGTAATTGGATATAAATTTGAGGCCTCTTCTATTTAGAAAGAGCATCATGTACTAAATTTTCCCTTACCCTTTTGCATATTATCTCAAAATTAAAACTTTGCATTTTCTCCTCATTTTTGTTAATCTTCCAATGAAATCCATAGCTTCAAAAATAATTTATGCTATCATGGTATATCTTGACTTTAAAGTACCTCACGGTAGTATACTATCCCCATTTTTTATTGCACATGTAATATTGCTTCCATTTATTTTTCATACGTAGATTTCACCAAATATTTATCTTTGAATTCTGCTTTAAAGCCAATGATATCCTGTGTGTTAATGTTACATAAATTCCTTGTCCTAGTGCCTCACACTCTACTATGAATTTTACCAAAGTAGGTCTGGCAAGTGTTGGTGTAGAAGACATGGCATCCATTAAAAGAGAGAATGCCAAAGTAGCCTCATCATTCCATATAAATGATATTTTCTTCAAGAGATATGTGAGTGGACTTGGAATGCATGCATAATTCTTAACAAATGATCAATAGTATCATGTAAGTCTAAAAAATCTTCTAAGAACCTTGATTTTCTTAGGAATAGGTCATTTTATAATAGCTTTCATCTTTTGAGGCTCCAACTTCACTCCTTCCTTTAAAACAATATGAACCAAATACTCGAATTCTTATTTCCCAAAAGCACATTTGGATATTTTTACATAAAAATGATTGTTCTCAATAATTTATATAACTTTTCCACATGTTTACTAGTGTGGTATTCCCATGATTTATTATAAATATGTGTATTATCGAAAACCAACACAAATTTATAAGATGGGATCAAACAAAATTGTTCTTAAGTCGAACCCGTCGGACTTCAAACGGCGATAAACCATAATTCAAACCAAATTCGTGTTCCAAAATAGCACCTTGACGTCGGCCAATTTTGTGACGTGAAAACCAAATGAATTCGCCACTAATCTTTTTTGGGTCCGAAGTTGGGGTGGCGTACGGAGGGAGGTTGTGACGCCGAATTTCTTGCCAGGTCGCCCTAATCTTTTCGGGTCCGGATTTCAACGCACGGCGGCCCAAACAAAGATCCGCTCCTATCCCTGCAATGACGAAACCATCGTACATGCTGATGTCATCAATCAAAACTAGCCACCCTTTTGACTTTGTAAATAAAAAAAATTGCGTCTACGTAATTTTCATTGTTCGATGCACTAGCCGAGTCTTCCGTACGGCAAAATTCAAAAACCAAGTTTGTGTAACTGACGTAGTTACCTTCTTGAAGAGAATTTAAACCCCGAGTATTTTTAGGGTTCTTCTTTTGTCATAACCGGCGCATGTTTAAACACGTTTCATTTCCCATAAACAAGTATTTATTCCAATTCCTGCTAAACTCTATAAAAAATCTTGGTTTTAGTTTTAATTCTACACTAAGGTACGAGAAAGAAGTTCGAGTTTGGTCTTTTTTAGTTCCCCGGAAATACACAATTCTATTCCCAAAGCTGGTAATTGTACCCCTTTTCACAAAAACCACGAAATTCCATTTGAATCACAAGAACCGAAATGGAAGTTCACAGCAACTCTGAATGTCGTGCCCATCAATTCCCCTCACAAGGACTTCGATTATTTGCCTTTAGCCGATATGGATTTTCAAATTAAGGACTTGCGTCTCGGTGAGAATCCTCTTCGAATATTTTGCGCTACGAGACAATTGTTGAATGGTTACGACATCTTTAGATTTGGGAATCAAATCTTCCTATGTACCTTCTCCCCTCGGTCCATATTTTTCTGAGTTAATCCATTATTTCTACGCAAATTATGATCCCAGCAGCGAGCATTTTTATCCGAAGTCAAAATGTCATTTTCCCAATAGCTTGCTCGATCCATAAATGAAATGCTACAATTCCAACTGGTCAAGCTCTCACTCCCTTGTCCATGGGCCGAGATTACTTGAAATCTACTAAGTTATCCCATGAAGAGTTAAACCGCATATGCCCGAACCTTCATGTTACCATAGCATCGGCCTAAAAACCCTACCCCTTATGGTTATACTTTCTTTGCGATGAGGGTAGACTTATTTTAAACATGATATCTTCCATAATGGGCTTCAATACTAGTGAGTATGTTGATCAGTTAACCCTAGTATTGTTATCCATTTTTACCACTGGACGACCTCTTCTAACATCGAAATACATTTTTGCATCTTATATTCTTGACAAAATCCATGATCGATTCATGAGATTTGAGAATGAAGAGTATTTAAGTATTCTTACATCATATATCATCTCATGATTTACTTGATCAGAAAAATTTCCCTTTTTATGTTAAGAAACTTGATGCCAAAGGGAATCCTAGGTCGGTCATCTTGGTCTGCCATTACTCATAATTCCTACGATTCTCCTTATTCCTATAATGAGTTTGTCGACCTTTTTGTTCATCACGAAACTACCTTGTTGACGGGAGTCTCTCCTCCTAGAATTAACAATGAAATCAAGAAAATCCTTCGAAGCTCTCAAAGTAGTACAAGATAAGTGGTAGTACCTATATCAAAACTAAACGGAGATTAGGATATATGGATGTGAATTATGCCCATTCAAAGTTTGCCCAAGTATGTCCCGAAGTAGGACTCTTTGCATTAGAATATTTCGGGCGAGATGAATAATTCGAGATATAATTCATTTTTGCAATGCAAAGAAAAAGGCTCAACTTGGGATCAAGATCCAATTAGGTCCCTTCATTTGTAACTCTAGGGAAGGTTTGGAAAAGGAAGCGAAAGGATTTTAGAAGACCATCTCGAATACAAAAGAGTTTCCTCTTGGGTGCCTTATGATCCGAACAACTTTATTTGTGATAAGAAGAATGAAAAATAAAATGTCACCATACATCCATCAAAGAATCCCGAAATAGAACAATATGCTAATATGGATGAATGGACGAAGGGACATTGGTTGAAAAAGATAGTGAAGCGAGGTCAATGTTAAATGTAATGAAATATTTTGAAAAGATACTTGACCTAGAATCTTTTGGACGGGTGCGGGGATCTTCTTCAACCGGGGAATTTACAACAAAATTTGCGGGGAGATTAGTATAGTAGCGAGTAGAATCTAAAGGAAAAGAAAGCTGAGCACGATATACAAATAATTGAAAAATTCATAATGACGAGCAACCAGAGACTTCTAAAGAACAAGGTCGTACAAATTCCTCCTCGGATCGGTGAGCCGAATTTTCTATTTTACAAACTCCTGCGAATATAGAAAAGGGAGAGGAAAAAAGAGAGAGGTGAAACAACTACTCTTATTAATTGGCTCTTCTAAATAGCAAGATGTTAAAGGCGAAATTAACTCCCCTTCCCGAGAAGATGAATCATTTCAGGAAATCCTGTGACGGGGAAGAGAAGAGCAGTCAAAAAACGAATACGGAGTAGTGGGACATCAGCTAATTTTCAAAAAAATGCAGAGGCAACAAAGTGTAAAAATATCTTCTTTCAAACCTCCGGTAAAAGCGCACAAGGACATCGAAAGAACATTCATCAATATAAAGGCCAAGGGAATGATCCACTTAGACTTCAAGTGTACAACCAATTTTTGAAGATGGCTCAGAAAAATCAAGAAAGATTGATGTCGGCTTATGATATCCAACACGGTAAGATGTTAATGAGGCATTTCAAGCCCAGATGCGACGACCTCGGATGAAGTTTGCGGATTACGTTAGGACTAATTTCCAAGTCTTAGCAAAGGGTATGCATCCTTTAGATCAAATTGAGCTACACAAGCAAGCAGGTGGATGATTTATTCTACTAAATGGATAAATCAATGATGACCCATAAGTTGCGGGATTCTTTGGATAATAACTAATACACAATTGCAGCTTGAAAAAGCCTCCTCCCAGGCTAAGGATAATAGAATCAAAACTTTAGAGAAAATAATCATTGGTTTGGGTCATAATCCTAAAGATGTGAAAGGTATTGAAGCTTTGATCAAGAGAAAAGATGATGATATTGCAGCTCTGAGAAAACAATTAAAGTTACCGGCCTCAAGACATCCACAGACTGTAGAAATCATCAAAAAAATTTTTGAGGAAGAACTAATGGATTTGCTCTTAAAATTGAATGAGCAACTTACTGCAACTGAAAAAGAGCTTGAGAATGCATTAAAAGATAAGCAGGAAAATATTCCAGTATCTACAGCAGGAGTAGTGATAGGTACAACAACAACAGGTCAGCCAGTAGAATTGTCACAGAGCAACACTGCAAATTTGAACATTGATGAATTAACAAAGTCAATGGAAGATATGAAACTTCAGGCCATACAGCTTCACAAAAAAAAGGAACAATTGGCCACTCTAGAACATAAATATGATCTTTCAAAAATGAGTGTTGCTGATAAAACAAGAGAAGTGAACAAATTAGAAAAAAAAGTCAAAGCATTGGAAAAGGATCTCACATTGGAGAAACCTTTAAAAGAAATAATTGATATTCTTTGGGATAATATCATTCAATCAATAAAGGATGTTTGGTCCTCAATTCAAATAATGGATGAACAGAATAACTTAGTTAAATTGGTTCTGGATGAGATTGAGAGATCAAGACAAGAGTTGGGAAATATGCCAGAAGAGGCCAATAGAATTATACATTTTTTGAATACTCAGACTAAGAATCAACTTGCAGAAATTGGTATTCAGGACAGGACCGGAACAATTCTAGAAATAAAGAGAGTTTTTACTAAAATAACTCTGGTACAGAATTTAGAACGAAGGTGCTCAGATATGCAAGAAGAAATCATTGCCTTCAGAGAAAGATTGAATATTTTGTTAAATAGAGGATTGCCCAGTCCTATAGTTGCAGAAGACAAGCTAATGGACCTTGATAGTTTTGTTGAAAAATTGGACAAATATGCTGATAATCAAGATATTTCTTCAACCAGTTCATCAACAGCAGCATTGCCTACAGGGAAAAACCTTCATGACAGATTGGAGAATTTATTTTATCTTGAGCATGAAGTAAATCATTTGTTCCCAAATCAGCCTAATTTCTTCAGATATGCTGAGGCTGATGAAACACTAAGAAATTTGCAAAGGACCAGAGTTCCAGAAGTTCAATGGTGGGAAGAAATGATGGAACTTCTGTAAAAAATTATCCTTACATAAATTTTTTCATATTTACCACAGTATATCATGATAAAAAGGATAAAAGGATGAAAAAAGGTCAAAGAGTATCAGAGTGGTTAAAGAGTATCAGTGAAACGAAATAATCAACATAGAATTACTGAAGAGGACAGCATCAAGCCAAGATATAGGGCCTACCTCCAGCACATTCTTAAAAGAAGGAAACATCACAACATCAGTTATCATTTTTCTTATCTACGAGACCATCTGTCTCTATATTGTTGTAAAATACTTATTAGTTATCTTAGATAATATCTCAATTTGTTATGAGATATTTTGTATGATTTTTTGTATAAATACTCCATCAATTGGAGTAGTAAGTGTGGATTCATATACTTTGCAGTAACATTGACTTTTTCAGAATAAAGTGTTGTTGGAGAAATTTCTTTGTGGCTTGCTGGATGATGAATTGATGCTAGAGACTTTTTACAGGATTCATGTGTCTGTAAAACATCGTTTTTCATGGACTGTTTTACTTCATATAATATATTCAAAACAACGTTTTTTCTCTTGTGGAAAAAAAATGATTAATGTTTATCACTCTGCCTTCAAAACTAGCGATGCTGGTCTATGTTGTTGGTTTATTGATATGGTCTGATGGTCTTTTTATATTTTGTACATATCACACTCCTCACATGATTAGCGTTTTTCTCTGTTCAAGGATTTTGGGTACTTTAATTTGTATTTGGAACAATGGACGTCGGTACGTACTCTATTTGTTGCTTTACTATTCTACATACTGCTATTTCACTTTCTTATAGATGCCTTGGGCATATTTGGATGCTTTCTCAGATTGTCGATAATCTCCATGTGGACCGTTACTGGGTTTTATATCAAGTCGCTGTATGTGACATGGGGTATTTTTCTATCATTGTCTGGCGTGGGACTTCCACTTTTCTGGATGGATATTTGGGTTCCAATCTTGAGATGTGAAAATGTAATGACTTCATGGACTGTTTTACTTCATACAATATATTGAAAACATCGTTTTTTCTCTTGTGAAAAAAAAAATGATTAATGTTTATCACTCTGCCTTCAAAACTAGCGATGCTGGTCTATGTTGCTGGTTTATTGATATGGTCTGATGGTCTTTTTATATTTTGGACATATCACACTCCTCACATCATTAGCGTTTTTCTCTGTTCAAGGATTTTGGGTACTTTAATTTGTATTTGGAACAATGGACGTCGGTACTCTATCTGTTGCTTTACTATTCTACATACTGCTATTTCACTTTCTTATAGATGCCTCGGGCATATTTGGATGCTTTCTAAGATTGTCGATAATCTCCATGTGGACCGTTACTAGGTTTTATATCATGTCCCTGTATGTGACATGGGGTATTTTTCTATCATTGTCTGGGGTGGGACTTCCACTTTTCTAGATGGATATTTGGGTTCCAATCTTCAGATGTGAAAATGTAATGACTTCATGGACTGTTTTACTTCATATAATATATTCAAAACAACGTTTTTCCTCTTTTAAAGTTTCATTTTTTATTTTTTTTTAAATTGAACCTGCTGTTGCTATACCGACGCCTTGTAAGCGTCGGCATTGCGACAGATTAGAAACGTCGGAAGCGCGACAGTATAAAAACATTGGACGAGCGATGTTCAAAACGTCAAACCACATTTCGTCGAAATTGCGACAGTTTACAAACGTCGGAAGAGCGACGTCCAAAACGTCGGACCACATTTCGTCGAAATTGTGGCAGTTTACAACCGTCGGAAGAGCGACGTCCAAAACGTCGGACCACACTGTGTCGGAATTGCGACAGTTTACAAACGTCAGAAGAGCGATGTTCAAAACGTCGGACCACATTTCGTCGTAATTGTGAGAGTTTACAGACGTCAAAAGAGCAACGTTCAAAACGTCGGACTACATTTCGTCGGAAGTGCGACAGTTTACAAAGGTCGGAAGTGCGACGGATTGGGAAACGTCGGAAGAGTGACGCTTGTTTGGAAGCGACGGAAAAAGTGTCGATAGTGCGACACTTTTTAATTGCGTCGGAACTGTGATGGTATGGTAAACCACGTTTTTCCCGCCCTCGAACTGTCGCTCTTGCGACGACTATGTGTCGGAATAGAAACGAATTGGCCGTCGGAATTTCCGCCAAATTTTCTAGTGACATAGCACAGAAAATTGGAAATACTTCAAAATGACAACCTAACATCAAGATTGGGTAACCAAGGCACCCTAAACTAGTAGAACTAAAGGAGAACCTATTACAAATTTGGTGCCAAGACCAAACATCTAGAAGAATAACTTACAAAAATAAGTACTCAACAATAAAATAACTATTCGATTTTGCCTAGAATGTGCCCAAAAATCACATATGAGGTCCAAAGAGAAGTAAGACTTGACTTGATTGAAACTTGTGATAGCATTGTGGCATAGCAGAAGGTAGGTATGCACTACTATGAGAGGGGGATCCAGCTACTTGCAAAGCACATCCAGTACATTTTCAATGTCAAAAACTTTAGGAATGAGGGTAAAACTTTATTATTTTGGTAAAACTTTATTTTATACATGGTATCAGAAAACTCATACTAGTCACGTTCCAAAGCACCATCCAAGATAGAAACACAATCAAATTGAAAAACTCCAAAGGTAAAATAAAAACAAGGATCCCCTTCCAACCTCAAAATTTAGTATCAATAGCATACTTCACGTACATAGTAGAGGACGAAGAAAGAAAATTCCATTCAAACACAACCAAATATACTTATTTTTGGGTATTAGTAGCAATGTGACAATACTTTGGGGTACTTACAAATGAGTTGATGTTTATGCTAGTAGGACCTGACTTTTCTCTAAAGCGATCCAAAGGTTCTTTTTCTCACCCTCCCTTTAGCGACAGATGATTTTGGAGAGTACCCCTTCACTAGGGCCGTTGTGAACAAAATCGAGGATTCAGAGTGGGTGAACCACAACAAAAAGAAATTTTCATAAGGCATGGAACCCCAATGCTATGTTAAGAATAAATAATGAGTGTGGAGTTACATTTGATCAATGAGCCTTGCCAACATAAAATAAAAATGTGATTGGCTTCTAACGAGCCTCACAAACTTCTGCATGCAATGGATTTATCTCAACACATTTGCATTTAGATATTTGATCGTGATAAACTTAATGATGCCTATTTTTAATCTGAAATGTTTGAAAGAATACAGGGCTTCTTTTCTTGGGAATTTTGATGAAGCCTAATCTTAAGTTAGCTCCATAGGATTTCAGAACAACTGCCACTCATTTGACTTAATTCAACAGATTTTTAGAATTCAGTTGATTCTTGTGGAAAACAATATGAAATTAATCACTTTTAACAACAAGTGCAAATTGACCATAAATTTAATTTTATATTTTACAAGTTAGTAGATGCTTTCTCGATGGATTTGTTTTTAAGAATACAAATTTAAAAATTTCTCCCGAGTTCGAACCCCATAAAAGAAAAAAAGAGTCGAAAACATTACCAGAAAAGCGTTGGGATTTCTGCTACGCTTATGGTCGAGCAACAAAGCATACTCAATTAAAGACAAAACCCTAGTTACAGAGATATGAAGAGATGAAAACATCATTTATGGCAAAGTAATTCTCATGGAGATATGCTCATAATGAATTCACCTGTACGTTTTCATCATCTTTTTCTGTCCGTTTTCCGTTATACTGGTTTCAACAGTAGCAGAGGACGTGAATCCCCTTTACCATGGCCATACAGACATCGCAGAATTCATCATGGTGGAATTCATCAAAACTTCTTGCAAAGTGACTCTTCATCTGAATCTCTGCTTTTCGTCGCTCTCTTCCTAATCCGAGTCTTTGAGGGCCAAGAAGAGAGATGTTGTGAAGGCAGTCGTGACAGTGAGCCTTGTTAATTCTCACAATCTTTATGTCTGGGCCACGGGCCTGAAAACAAGAAGAGCCAGGATGAATAAAAGAGAAAAGGCAGCCCTCAAATATTGTATTGAGGATTTCGAGGACACCACGACCAAGATTCATCAATCTTTGGCAGAGCTGAAGCACTTCAAGGAAAACATGTTCAAGGCTCAAGGCTTATCTGAGCAATGTGGAAACATGGATGAGCTCAGCCCTCACCAACAATGACTCCTCTCTATGGTTGTCACCCTGCGAGAGGAAGGGTTAAGGCCATGGTCACGGCCCGCTTGCAGAAGTTATAGTGGGAAATGCCCATTTTTTTTTTGAGGTCAACAATAAGAATGACTTACTTATGCCATACAAAGAGAACTTCTTTGGCATCCTGAAATGGATTTTATGAGCATCGATTTGGCCATCACCAGAAATAAGAACAAAAATGGGCAGTCAGAGGAGATACTTACCATCCTGGCCCGTTCACCCTTCTCTTCCCTGGCATCGTCTTTAAATAGCCTTTTAGTCTACATCAAAGCACAAAGCAAACTATAAACCCTAACCCTTAATTGTAGAACCATGTCACTGATGCAAGTCCATCAAGTGCATAATGGGGATCAAAAGGGGTGTTGTTAACTTCAGAAAATCAGCATGAAACTAAGCAAGGGAACATGGGAACTTATCCCCATGTCTGTAAGCAGGAAGCTTCAAATGTAGAATCGTTCGCCCATTCACCTCATTTTCCCCTGAAGGCTTCTGTCCACCGGGAAAATATTTGTTGCAGAGAAAGCGAAAGGATCGAGTGTAAAGTGAGGGATTGGTTAAAACAGTAAAGGAGAAACAAAATGTTTCAAAGTGGGTGGGGGGACAAATGAACATGTGTTGGGCCTGAGTTCTCTCTACCGCCTTCATCCAGATGACTTACAGTCTCATGGGATTGTTATACATGGGACCTCTTTTAGGTTGGATTAAGACTTTGCGGCAATAAATGAAATGAATGAATTTGTTTACTTCCCCTCTTCTTTTTCAAAATTTTGCCACCTCTTTGAACGAATTGTGTTAATTTCTAATTTAATGGAACGAATTGTCTTAATTTCTAATTTAAGACTATTAAAAAGTTTTAATTTTTAAAATAAAATAATTCAAATGATAATTTAGGATTTTAAGACAAAATATTAGTTTGGCTTAAGAAAATGTTTTAAAGTATCTTTATATTCTAGTGATATAATTGTTGTTATTGTTTCATCATTTAGTGTTTTTATCAATAGTTAAGTAATCTTATTAATTAATGAGGATTATTACTATTTATTTTTATTCATAAGGATTATTTTAAGATATCTCTGCTGGTGTAAGTATAAAATAATCCAATATACAACGGTGTCTTTGAGTACAAATTAAATTATAGAGGGTAGTGATGAGTTTCCTAATTAAAATTCCTATGATTGGATGGAAAAGTGGCAAAGAATATCCATCCAATATGAAAGTAACATTCAAATAAGTGCATTGTAATGACAGCATAATCCTTGTAGCATGATAACATATACAAAACAAACACATGAACTCAAAGAGCTATAAAATAAGTATATTATAATTCATTTGATATGTGAATGAAGTGTCAGAAAGTAAATCATAGAGACATTATACCATGGGCTACCCTATCAAGTGCATGTAGTGGGAGTGCTCTCAAGTATGAAATGGATGAGGGCATATGATGATGAGCTCTTGACACCTATGTAATAAATCCACCCTCTAGAATAAGGACTTTCGCCTCTCCTTTATAGAACGGAATACAGAGATAGAGAATGTAATCGATGATATAGAAGAGGATCAAATTGTGGGTTAAAGGCCTATGTGCTAGATCATTTTGGATGTCACAATTTCTCTCTAGTGAATTTTCTCTCTTTCAAAACTAGGTTTGTTGAAAGCACACATCTCCTCAAAGCACTTTGTAGCTAATGTTTTCTCTTTAATTTACAATTGTGTTTAAATTATCTTTAGTGAGGCACATGTCTTCTAAAATATGTGTTATTTTAGCACGTAATACTCAGAATAGTGCATTAAATGTATGAGAAACAAGTCAACACTACTTCTCCATGATATCTATTTTTTTCTTATTATGAAGTTCCAACCTACTAGAAATAGTTCAGTATGGTGCCCCCTTTGTAATAAATTGTTGTTTTCCTTTAGTAACCATATATATCTATTTATTTTTGTTTGTATGGATGAAATACAAAGATTTCCTAGAATGATCCTCCTTGAGCACACCCTCTCCAAGACTAGTCACCGTTTGCATGGTTGAAGCACGAAATATGCCAATATTTACATTTCTCATTGTAATAATTACCATGTGTGGATGAAAATAGGTCTAATTTGACTTCATGAAGAAAATAAATGATGCATATATGGCTAGGTTGAATTGCATCGTGTGGATTTTCCAAGAAGAGGCTCACATGCAAGGTGTGGGAATAAAGGTTTATTTTCTCTAAAATAGTATGATGCCTAGAGAGGCTAAAGTAAAAAAGGATAAGGTGTATAAAAATAGCAAAAGGCCCTCAAGCAAGGCATCACTTCCTAGGCTCGATTATAGCTCTAGGCATCCTCCAATTTTGAACAAAATACAATGGTGGAATTTCAAATAAATTGATGCCCTAACTATCACACCAAGAGGGAATCCTTGATGCTCCTTTGACTTGAGGATTTCTTGAAGGTTTTCACTTTGTATTTCATCATCCAAAACCTATTATCTTAACTATAAATGACCATTGGATGAGCCTTTACCACAGTATATCTCCAAAACCTTAGTCTTATAGTATTTCTTTCAAAAACAAATTCATGGAAAGTCACCCTAGATTCTCCGAAAGCTCACACTTTAATTAAATATTTCTTTGCCTCACTTTGAAGCCTAGTATAAACATGTCAATCACAAGTGAGGGATTTTGGAAGTTTTGATCTTAGGCATTCATCATTTTTTAATATTCCTAAACCCGAGGTCATCTTTCCCTCAAGCCTTTCTTGGAGATTCCTTCTTTTGGTTCTAAAGAAGGGAACCTATTATCTGATCCTCTTCTTTGAATGGGCATTGGAAATCACATTGTGCATCGTTATTGGTCTCATCATTCTAGAAATTTCCCTATACCGAGACTCCTCCCATCAGTGAAATTTCATAAAGAGCAGGGGAAATTGAATGAAGTGACAGTGGGTCCTTGTCCCATTGTTTCCACTTGATCTAGTAGTAGTCCCTTTGGAACCCCTCCTAGGACCCTTGCTAAATTAAGTGATAACATTTTTCAAAAACAAGTATAAAGCAGATGGCTCACTTGAAAATAATAAAGCTAGGCTTGTGGAAAAAGGTTTTACACAAAAAGAAGGGGTCTATTATGAGAAGACTTATTCCCCCACAGAAAAATGGGATAGCATCTAGACACTCTTTGCCCTAGAAACTCAAAAAGTTGGAAAGTTCATAAAATGGATTTAAAAACTGCTTTCTTGAATGGAGATATGAAAGAGAATTTTTTTGTGTCCCAACCAGAAGGAATTTTTGTGAAGGGTTAGGAACATAAAGCATGCAAGAGGTAAAATCCTTGTATGGCCTCAAGAAAGCACCATGAGCCTAGTATAATAAGGGGTTGGGGAATATGGGCTTAGGGGTTAGAGGTTTAGGGTTTAGGGGAATAATGAGTTAGTGGTTAAGGGGTTAGGGATTGGGGGCTTAAGGTTTAGGGGATTTAGGTGAATTTAGGGGTTAGGGGCATAACGAGTTAGTATTTAAGGGATTAGGGATTCAGGTTAGGGGAATAATGAGTTAGTGGGTAAGGGGTTATGCAGTTAGAGATTTTAGGGGATAAAGAGCAGGGGAAATTGAATGAGGTGACAGTGGGTCCTTATCCCATTGTGAAGGAATTTTTGTGAAGGTTAGGTACATAAAGCATGCAAATGGTAAAATCCTTGTATGGCCTCAAGAAAACACCACGATCCTGGTATAATAATGGGTTAGGGGAATAGGGGCTTAGGGGTTAGAGGTTTAGGGTTTAGGGGAATAATGAGTTAGTGGTTAAGGGGTTAGGGATTGGAGGCTTAAGGGTTAGGGGATTTAGGCGCATTTAGGGGTTAGGGGCATAATGAGTTAGTATTTAAGGGATTAGGGATTCAGGTTAGGGGAATAATGAGTTAGTGGGTAAGGGGTTATGCAGTTAGAGATTTTAGGGGATTTAGCTGTTAGGGATTTTAGGGGTTAGGGGTTAGGGGTTAAGGGGTTAAGGGGTTATAGGTTAAGGGGTTATATGTTTATGGAGTTAAATGGGTTAGGGTTTTAGAGGTTTAGGGGGTTATGGGATTTAGCAGTGAAGGATTTTAGTGGTTAGGCGTTAAGGGTTAGGTTTTGGGGGTTAGGGTTTGGTGGTTAAATGGGTTAGGTTTTTAGGGGTTTAGGGGGTTAAATGGGTTAGGGTCAGGAATTAGGGTTTAAGGGGTTAGGGGTTAAGGTTTTATAGGTTTAGGGTTTAGGGGTTTAAATGGGTTAGGGGTTTAGGGTTTAGGGTGTTAAATCGGTGAGGGGTTATGGAAATTTATTAGGTGAACAAGGTATAATCTAGTTGTAGTAACCTTAACTTGGTAAAGTTGTTATAGTCAAGGCAAGACTTAGTTGGGTTCCCAAGTTCCAAAAAATTAAGGGTAATTGTGAGGGCATGATAACTAAGGAGTGTCATTGTGTGCCAAGGAATGAAAAGGCATGCTAACACATGCTAGAAAGTGTCAATGGATGGTGAGGATTGTTAGGGAGTGCTAGGACATTGCAAGGGAGAACTAGGTCAAAATGCATGGAAATGAACGAATAAGAGTGTGTGCCAAGTAGTGTCAACGAATTGCAAGTGTCTCAAGGATAAAGTGTGTTAGGAGAAAGCCAGAATAAGACTTGTAGGAGGTAAGCCTATGGTTACATAAAGGGTTGGACAAATTAGTTTCAGACAAAGGGAAACTTTGGGTTGGGCACAACATTCACTTTCCAATGACTTGGTTGGGTTCCCAAGTCGCAAAAAAAGTAAGGTTATCTATGATGGCGTGAAAGCTAAGGAATACCAAGGTGTGTCAGGGAATTCCTAGAAGTACTAACACATGTTAGGCAGTTCCAAGGCATGATAGGCATGCCAAGATGTGGTAGGTGCCAGGGTGTGGCATGAACACATGCTAGGGAGTGTGAGGGCCAAGTGTTAGGGAAACACAAAGGATTTTCTATATTTTGTACTAGTTTTGAAAAAGGACTAGCAACAGTTAATCTCTTTGACTACAAAAATTATTCTACTTGTTGTGTTGGGGAGTTTCTCTCAGGAAATTTATGGAGAACCCGACATATTTTTTATATATGTACTATGCAGAACCTTTATAAATCTACCCTCCAAATCAGGGTCAACCTAAGTAAATCTGATTTGGGGGTTCCACTGCAACAACATTTTCCCCACAACAAGCACAAGATCAAGCCAACATGTGTGATGTGTGCGTTTAAAGAGATGGATATGTACGTTTACCCTTACGAGAGCATGGCACCTTAAAATCTGACCACGATTGCTGAGTGCAAGCATTTGCAAAATGGCATTATGAGTGGAGCCTTTTCCAGAAGATATTATTCATTTACATTACAATATATACAACATGCAGTTAGTGTTCCATCCATGTTAGTGCACACACTTGATGGTATCAGTCCTTAAACTGGTACAAAAAAATTGATTTTATATATTCCATTATGGGAAAGTCTCAAGATGTCAAAAAAATCACATACTTATCGAAATCCTGAACCAGGAATATGCTACATTGCTTCTTAATGTGATTGCAACTAGGTAGGCATCAAAGACAATCATTGCAATGGGTTAAGGGGATCTAAGAGAGAATTATGTAAGGAGTTCCTTATAGGTAAAGGCCATTGGTATTACTATTGTTAAAGGGGGTGGCCTACAAGGATACATTGGTAGCTATTGATGCAAGAGCATAATTTCAACAATTTATTTCAAAATTTGTATTTGTCCTCCATAAGGTCTTAGAGATTTATAGAAGAGAAAGTTGGTTTCCTTGTTGCCCTATAATTTTTTAGAATTTATAACTTCATATTTGGAATAGGAAATTTTAGTAATTTTAGGCATAAGTTAAGATGTTTTTTTTATTTTTTAAGGCCTCCTAGTCATTAGGAAAGTTGAGTCTTATGATTAGGATTACATGTGGCATCCTATGTATTTTTCAAACTCCAATACACCAAGGCAAATATGTGGAGAACATTTGGGGGAAATGTGATTGTCCATAAAATGTAGATCAGATTTGGGGAACTTGTAGCTCTTTTCCTTGGACCCTACTAGTTCTTAGAGGTTGTACTTGGAGTGGTTAGGAGGAAAAAGCATAATATGCCCAAAAATATTAGTGTTGGAGCACCTATTGTTTGGGATAAAGGAAAAGGGGTTTTAGGAGTTAATGGGTTTAAGGGTTTAGGAGAAAGGGGTTAAGGGTAAAGGGTAAAGGGTTAGGGCTTATGGGATTTAGAGGTTATGGGGTTGAGGTATAGGGGGTTTAAGGGTTAGAAGTTAATGGGTTAGTGGTTAAGGGATTTAGGGGTTAAAGATTAACCATCAATGGCTTACATGTCAGGGGATTTAGGGGTTAAGTGCCTAAGGGTTATGTTATTTAGGTGTCAACGGGTTAAGGAGTTAGGGGTTAATGAGTTTAGGGGTTAGGGGTTATGGGTTAAGGGTCAAGGTTTAATAGGATATGGGATTAGGGTTTATGGGGTTCAAGGATTCTAAGTTAGTGGTTAGGGGTTAAGGGGTTAATGGATTTGGGTTTAAGGGATCAAGGGGTTAATTTATTATGATTTATGGGTGTATGGATTAAGGGATTGTGGCTTTTGGGTTAAAGGGATAGGGACTTTAGTGGTTATGGGTTAAGTGCGTATGGGTTGTGACAATGTGGCCCCTAATCCCCTTGTCGCAACTATTGGGGGTTCCCCTATCAATTTCTCTCATTTTCTTACCTATAGGTCCCATATCCCCTATGCCATAAGGCCCTAAAGCTCCTTCTCATTCTCTAATGTTAAGATTATAGAGCTCAGTAAACCATGCTTGAACCTCTCACTTCTACCCATCCACGCTATCCTTATGTCCCCTTGCCCCACTAAATACACCAAAATACCCCCCTCCCCCAAAATTCATGAGAATTGAACATTTGGAGGCAATCATTTAACAACAAATTCACAACTACTCCATTTATAATAGTGTCTTGGAGCTATTAGATGTCATTTCATTGAGCTACAATGATAGGTGAGAGCTATGCATAGCTCACTAAAGGTGTATCAAGAGGCTATTAGTCTATTGGCTATATAATTTGAATCTTTTTATTTGTTACTTAGTGAAATGGAAAAGATGTGGAGAAAATCTCCATTCTTCTTCTTTCACTGGGCCATGTAAAATAAATGAAGCAAATAGTCTCGACCCCTTGGAGAAGGAAATTTGAGAACAATAATTAGCATGAACAAACAAAGAATCCAATGATTTAAGCTTAGAGGGGTCTCCCTTTGTAAACAAGCATCCATAAGCTTGTTAGAGTTAGTATGAATCTTTACTATAGGTTGAGTAGTCTTCACATCACCAACCACATCCAATAGAAAGGTACCAACCCCTACAATAAAAATGATGTCTCCAAATAAGGTGTAGTTAATACCAATAATATCACCTTATGAATCTATTACAATATGATTTGGAAAGTACATTTCCATACATGTGTGAAAGAAACAATCCATTTGGTTAGCAAAAGGAAGTCTTTTTGAAGACTTCAAGAAACCCCCTTGAAGGAGACAAGAAAGGTTTGAAACCATAGAATACAAGTCGATCTATGAACCCTATTTCTGATGTGTTTTGTGCATGTGTTTGTTCACTCGGTTTGACATGTGATAGATAATATATGAAGCCTTTTTTTCCACATATCATCTTCATTAGATATCATGTTGCTAATAATGAAGTGTCTGGATTAGAGTTAAAGTTGCTATTTTAGTTTATTGTCTTTTTTTCTCTTTTAGAGTACGAATCTTTCTGTTCTACTGTGCTAAGGTAGTTTGGCTTTCAAATATTCAAGGAATATGTGAGCTAATATAATACCATATTGTAATATTTGAAATAACATGATGAACTATTTAGCACAATTTATGGTGTTGGATTGATTGAGATGTTTATTTTTGGATGTATGGATGTACATTTCTTTAGCCAATAGACAAAACTCACTAAGCATTGTTGCATGTATGTTATTAACATGTTGAAGTGTCATTGAGACTTAGAGGTAGAAGATTTATACTTGTATGTTGTCACCTATCCAGGTGTGATGATACCTTGTGGAGGTAGGAAAAATTTCCATTTTTTAAACTCTTGGATATATTCTATACGCTCTTTAGAGAATTTCAACCTATTAAACAAAATTACATAAAAGTGTACATTCATGCAATAATTATTAATTGATTTTGGGGTGATTCAACAAATTGTAGCATGTTGGCTTATTGAATTTGTAAGTAAGTTAGGGTTTGATAAATTTGTAAGCTTCAGTGGCTTTATTGTGGTTATATGTGTTTTAGCGAAGCGATTTTGGAGTGGTGGTTGTGCTTCCTTTATTGAATTTTATTTCTTTGGTTCTTCTTCTTATGCATGCCCATTTTGGTATCTTCTCGTTTGAAAATATTTTCTTATTATGTATAGAAAAATTTCTTGTTACATCCTTGAAAAAGTTGCACAATTGTCCTGATTTATCTCTGTAATACCTTGAGTTGTCTCGCTTCTTTCAATTGGGCTGGAATTTTCCACCTCAAGAGGGTTGTTAGTTGTTGTCTAACTAAATTGTTGCAACATTTTTTCTTGTTTTATTTATTTATTTTTTCTTCAAGGAGGTGTTTCCTTTAAACTCTAGAAGAAGCATTGCAAGTGGCCCGATTATAATAGTCGTCAAAAGTTGTCTGTGATCATGGGCAAGAAAACCCTCATAGGGTGAAAATTGGGTATGTTATACCTATGGAAAACTTTGGCTTGTTGAACCCTTAGTTAAATTGAGAGAGGGGGTGAATCAATTTAACACATTCTTGGACTTTTAAAACTTTCCTTTAAATTAATTTACACCTTCATTTCATGATCAAATTAATATGTGAGCAATCTTAATATGTGAGCAACAAGTATTAAGCAGATTGGATAGTGTAACAGTAATCTTAATATGTGAGCATCAAGTATTAAGCAAATTAGATACACCAAATCAACACATAAACATCATGCACATAGACAACAAATATAAGTGGAAACCCATAAGGGAGAAAACCACATCTTATTATTGTTGTGATGCAAAGGCAAGCTCCAACTCCCTCTCACCACTGATTTTCTGCAGGCTCCGACCTACAGGAGGCTCCTACCTCAATTCTGCAAGCTACAACTTGCAAGGAAGCTCCAACTCCCAACTATTTTCTGTAGGCTACAACCTACAGGAGGCTCCTACCTCAGTCATCTACAACTGACTTCTATCAAGCTACAACTTGATATGGAAGCACCAACTTCCTCGCTCTTTCAATAAAAACACATGCTGATTTACCTGGATATCAGCTTTGTTTTATTCCTTCTTCACTATTGTCCACCATTCTTCATATCTGCCTTATATCATTTTTGAATCTTCACAGCATCACTATCTTCTCCTGCTTCTTCTTACACTCTCTGCCTCATTTCTCCATTCTCCAACCTCTAAATGCATATCAATGTGATATCATTTATAGAGTTCACCTCTTGACTGTTTGTATTCCACAGGGAATCAAAGTGAACAACCATGACTCCTTGACTTCTGTCTTCTCATTTCTTTGTCCATCTCATTCAGAAAAATATAACAATATGTACAAATTTCAATATTACAGTGGGATATTTATTTGCCTACGGAGACTTGGCTTTGCATCACAAACAATATAAAATAATTTACATTCACATTTTCAGTTACATACATCAATTTCACTCAACCCTTTTCCCGGCCCTTGGCTTGCTGGTTTTGTCTTTTCTGTTGCTGTCATGTAACAGTTCTGCATACTTTGTTCACTGTCTTTTTCAGTTCTACATATTCTCCCGCTTTCTATGCATGTAACCCTGCTTTTTCTTCAGATCTGGTAGTTTAAATTAATGCTGAAGCTTTTCCATCAAAGATTAAAATCTTTTTTATAGCTCAATAAGGAAATTTCATTTAATTGGAAATGCTCAAATTGGCAAACTCAATTTTGGAAGCCCACCTTTAATGCACTGTGAAAAAGTAATCAATACAATTTCAACCCAACAACTCTAATGCAGAAGTAGCTCTTCATTTTATGCGCTCTAGTCAAAAATCCACTTTATGAGTTTGAAATTAATATTTCAAACTTTGGTTAGAAACCCTTTCATATACCTTTGAATTGGACGCGTAATATTTTAAATCTCTGATTTAAAACTTTATAAATAAAACTCCTTTCAATCTTCATATATCAGAAATTTTTGTTCAGAACCTATGGTTAAAACCATAATTAACCCCATCTTATAATGTGTCGAATTAATATTCTAATATTCCAACTAAAACCATATTAAACTTTAACTTTCAATCTTCATATGCAGCGTTTCCTCTGTATACCATATTTCAGACCATGATTAATTAAATATCAACATATGTCCGTTCCAAATTTAGACTTTGTTTTAACCATCAGCATAGTTAATACACACTTTTGGGCCTGTTGTACTATACAACAACCCTCCCTTTTTCCAAAATTTTAGAATAAAATTCATTTAGAAATAGGGTCCCTTTTTTCTTCTTTTAATATAGGAATAAAAGACTTAGAAATAAAGATTCATTGTTTTGAATGACTCATTGCATATCTTTGTTACCAAGTGTGTACAAACAAATACAACATTCAAAAACTTCCGATCCGATCAAATATAAAAGACTTTATTATAGAGAATAAATCAATTCCAAAAGTCCCATGAACAGTAATCGGAAATCGGAAATCGGAAAAATCTTTGAGAGAAGTTTTACATACATGTTCAAAATCTCCGATGTGATCAGTCCAATCGCAAATCTCCAATCGCAAAGGATTTAAGTTATTCATTCACATATCTCCGATGCGATGCGATCAATTGCAATCGCGTGATCGGGGCACTTTTAATAAATTCCTTTTGGTGAATCGAAAATTCCTTGATGCGATGCGCTTTATTCTAAAACACTTTTCAAAAGGAAATAAACATTTGTTTCGCTTAAATGAGAAGAATCTCTATATGGTATACCCCACCATATCGCAATCGGAAATCGGAGAAAACCATTGATAATTCTTTTCGATTGAAACTCTCTGATACGATATACCACCATATAATCGGAAATCAGAGAAGTTTGCAATCGCAATCGGCAATCGGAGAAATTTGTATTGTGATATCTATGTACTATTTTGAATACTTTCGATGCGATTGATATTTAATATACTACATTCATCACATTGGAGGAATTCAAAATAGGTAATTTTATAATATTTCACAAGCGCCAAATCTCCAATTGTACGTTCAGCATTCATTAACAAATCAAATGATTATTGGTTTACGATTCTGTTTTGAATACGGGAGTGTGACCCAAACAAAATATTTAAGTGTTACACGGATTCAATAAATAATGAATCATGAACCCATAATTTTTATAATCGTTTTTTTCATTTTCTTGTTTATCACGACTGAGAGCTTATTGCTTTGCAGAATCAAAGAACGCCAAATCCTTTCATTCGCAGACCCAGGGAAACAATATCAGACACAGAAATGTCGAAGAGAACAAGGAGAATGAAGACTTTTGTTGCCGCTACGTTTGTTGAGAGTCCTACAATCTCGAAGGAAAAACCAGTAAAGCTGAAGTTAGTTACAGATACATCATGTCAAGGGCTCGACAGAATGACATGGGAAGGAGTTTATAATCTATTGGAGAGTGAAAACCCTAAAGTCACAATAGCAAAGCTATCAGTTCCGGATGAAGATAACTCAGATTCCGACTATGAGATTACTGAAATAACACTTGCGAATTCATTCCTACATCGAATTGCAGCCAGAGAAAACATCATTCCTTATTATGATGTGATTCGATGGGTCATCGATAGTGTAGAAATTAAGGACAGAATGTTTATTTCAGCTTCTGGAACATCTTTTGGATCATTCAAAGCAGAATAACTCAAAGCAATGTATCATCTCCCTGATCCGCAGAAAGTCTATAACAAAGAATTTGTCAAAGAGTTTGCTAACAGTTATAAAGTTCAATCTGAACCTATCAAAGAATGGAGAAAAAATCCTGAAAAGCACAAAAATGAATCATCCGGTATGTATTCAGTAGATTCTCTTTCACCCCCATATTTCTATGCCGCTGCCATGATGTGTAGATTATTTGGAAATAACAATTCTGCTAGGTTCTCTATACAAATGGTTCCATTAATCCTAGCTGCTATCAATTCCAAAATTATGGATTGGGCTGTTATTCTTTCTGATAGGATAGCTAATAGGATTCTCGAATACAAACAAGATAAAATCGCTGGAAATACCACTCCCTTTTTCTTCTGTACTTATGTTCTAGACGCTCTTTGTTTTAATTCTGAGTTTCCCTTGTTAGGCTGGAAATGGACTACCAAAGATCCCACTCCGATTCATATATATCATAAAATCCTTTGGAAATTTCATTTCAAAGATCATGTATATAGAATATGTCATGGTTTCCTTATTCCAGCTTTTCAAACCATTTTCAATTGCTTTCCCCCTAGATTCTCCGACAAAGCTAAAACTGACTTATCCTCAATAGGAGATTGGTTTGGAGAGGAAAAATTCACTTATGTCAGGATTTTCGGGAGTATTGTGGAACCCCATGTTCTCCCTCTTTTTGTTCCAGATAAACTTCTAGCTCAGGAAATCTCCTATCAATTGACAGTTGAAGGAATGTCCAGATCTCTGAGCAATAGTAAGAAAAGAATGTGGCCTTCATTTCCATTCAATTGTGGACATTTTACTTTGAATGACTTCAAGCATGCAGAAAAGGAAGTCGCCAAAATAAAGGGTTTTAAATTGGCAACAATCCCGAGGAGACAGTATGATCCACAAAAGATAGCTTTTAATGTTACTTCTTCAGTTTCGATTGCTCGGTTCGAGCATGAACCGGATGAATTTGATGATTTTTTTGTTTCATTAAATGACTTTTCTCAAGTTTATAATTTGGCCAAGTCCAAATTCCAGAAAGAAGAAATGAATAAATTTATTCTATTTAGAAGTCAAAGATTGTTGAAAGTTCCTCTAGACCAATTGAGAGTTCCTATACAAGGGTCAGAAGCAGAGGATACATCTGGCAAAACAGAAGGAGAAACATCTACCAGTAAGGCCATTACACAGTCATCTACTGGCTAGCCCATTATATAGACACAAGAAGAAGCAACAGGAAATGATCCGATTATACACATTCATAAAAAAATTACTGATGGCAAACCCGATGAAAATACTGATCAGCAATCCACAGTTCAAACAGAGAAAGAATGCACAAGTAATGATACTAATGTGCATATTCAAAAGGAAGGTTCAGGAAGCAAAACTGATGAAATTATAGACTCTGCTGATCTTAATGTTTCATCTCAATTGTTGAAGCAGTATAATCAATTTGCTCATCAATTAGGACTGCAGGATAATCCTGAAGAGAAAAATCCAGAAGATCAAGATGTTGAAATCATTCCTGAACGTCCTACAGGACAAATTGTCTTGAAAATTGAGAAAATCCCTCCTCTGGATGTATTCTACAGCCCTAAACATAAGGCTGTTGTTAAAAAACAAAGAAAAAGAAAGAAAATGGATCAAGACACAATTTTTGCTTCGCAAGAGGAATTCATGAGTATTGTTTATAAGAATGCTGAAGTGAATCCATCTGAGGATATCACTAAGTTATCCCAATATGCAGGAGCATACAGTGCTGCGACAATAGATAAAGCTGCAGAGGTTTCTCAGTTGATGACTCAGAAAGACCTACATCTAGCTTTACTTGAAAAACAATCTAATGAAAATCAGCAGAAGATTGCTCAATTTGAACAACAATTTCAAAATCAAGAGCTCAGAATTAAAGAGCTAGAAGAGTAGCTGACCATAGAAAAGAATAAAGTTGATGAACAAGCTCTAAACAAACAACAATAGATGAATCAAGAAATTTCAAAGTTACAAAATTTGTTGCAAGATGAGAAAAATAAAAAGATTGTACAAGAAAAATAATTTCAAGCATCTTTAGACAAATTCAAGGATTTTCCCAAACTAAATGAATTCAAAAGAGAAGTTCTTGAAGCCAATAAACTGTTGTCTTAGCAGTTAAATAATTTTTGTATGAAATTAACTCAAACAGAGCCATTTATTGATATCACATCATCTTTAATACAGGACATAGTTACTCTCAGGCAAGAGATTGATGATGTCGATGAAAATATTTCTGAATTTCTTATTTGGCAAGATACAGAGAAGGGAAAAGAAGCTAATCTACCTCGGATAGAAGAAAGACATAAGGAAATCCTGTTTACAGAGTGGGAGCACCAGTTGATGAAAGCCGAGAGAGCTATATCAAGAGCTAGAAGTATGATGGGTAATATAACACAATTTATCAATGACAGCTTGTATGCATGTAATCTCATTTCAGATTGTGTTCCAGGCAGTTTACTCAAAGTCAAAGAAATTGATCGCATATGGAAAGAAGAAATGATGAATAAAAATCAATAGATTAATAAGATTCAAACAATATCTTGGGATAATATGTGGACCTATCTGATTAAGCCACTTAATCAACAATTATCTATTAAATGCCTATCAAATGTTGTTGATTGTTTGATTCCAGAATTCTCCGATGCCACATACGCTGGACAGTTACATTCCAAGATGACTCATCCATCAGAAGTACAGGAAATGTTGAAAATTTTCCACCTGGCTACATCGAGCGAGAAGGAAAAGCAATGAATCAGTTCCATTTTAAGATAGTATTTCTGTTTTTAATTTGATAGATTGTAGCAGTAGTAGTAGGATTCTGTTTTCATGTAATTTCATATTTAAACCCTTCTCATGCATTGGAGAAAGGGTCCTGAGTTGTAATATTTTTGACTTGGAGATTACATTTCTGTACTCCACTGCCTCTTATATTTTATAAAGGATCACATCTGGTGATTTTATGCGGAATTATCTTTAAAGTGTTGCATTTCTGTACCTTGGATTTGATTTTGCATCAGAATTACTAGATTTGAGTATCAAATTTCATTTGAAAGCTTTCAAGATGGATAAGGTATTTTTATCTATTCACTGTTGATTTCTTTTGTCATATGATATTCATTTTAAAATTTGCTATCATTTATATATATATTTGGTTTTCACAACGTTTCTTTAATATATCATTTTTTAGTATAATTGAAATGTTATCTTTTATAAGTATATATATAGATGATATACAATGATGAATACAATATGCTAATATAACTCTGTTTAATTTCTTAAACAGAGTTGTCTTTATTTGTTACTGCACAATTTCAATTAAAATTTAATACATTTTTATGGTTATTGTTAAATTGGAATAATTTTAAGTTGTATTCACATGTGATACCCGGGTTAACTTTAGAATTTCTTTATTAGTATTTAGATTAAATTTAATAGTTTCATTTTAGTTATTTAGTCCCATTTTCACTCATCCAAATCAACCCATCACCAACCCATTAGTTATAAGGAAACTGGTCCTTTCAATCTAGTCGGAGCCACCATACCAAACGGATAAGGAGCTGTCCTAAGGTCCCGACCGGGTGGTTTTCCCCAATGTTTGAAGCAGAGATTTTCTAGGCTTCAACATTTTTGGCGCTAGAAGGAGGGCCTGAGCTATGAATGGCAAGTAAATCTTTACCCACAAGCCATTCTGAGAGCAAAACACCCTCATTAACTTCTTCAATTTCTTCTGAATTACAAAATCCTATAGAAGGAATTGAGAAGAATATTTAGACACCCACTACCAAGATCTCAAAACAATCAGACAATCAAAATCCTGAGTCTCCTGAAGTACAAGATTTAATTCATAAATTGAAAGGATTCTCATTATCTCTAGAAGAGTCTGAAATATCTGAAGGTAGTGTAAGCTCAAAATTTGTTCCTTCAAAACCTCTTACTAGGCTTCAAAGTGAAAAACTTGGTATTTCTCCGAAAGAATTCCCTTTACCTAGTAGAGTCAAGACAAGAAGAACTCAATCAGAATCAGTAAGTGATATAAGTTCTTCATCTCATATTCAATCACCTATTTCCAAAACCCCAACTCAACAAAGTGCAGTTGTTTCCACGTCATCTGCTCAATCATCATCAATCTCAACATCATCTATTCCAACAACTTCTGTTTAGACACCACCAGTCTCTACTACTTCTCTAACAGTTGTTACAATAATGGCTAGACCATGGGCTAGTCCAGGGGCTGTCAACATGCCTGCACCTTTACATGATTTACCTGAAAATCCTGGAAAATGGCTTCCAAAATTCAGTCCAGAGCTTAACATTCCAGCTGAAGAACACATCAATAAATTTATGTTGGCTGTAAATTTGAATGGAGTCGTAGAAGAAGATGTTGTAGTTAGACTATTCCCTTATACTCTTCAAGGGGCAGCAGGATCCTGGTACTTTTGATTACCTTCAGGATCCATAACAAGTTGGGCCATTTTTGCAGATCATTTTTTAACTAAATTTGGATTTGACAGATCAATAGCTACTTTAATCAACGATCTCTCAAATTTGAAGACAGAACCCAAGGAGCCCATTAAAGATTTCAACGCTAGATTCAAAAAACTCTTGAACAAAATCCACACAGATTCAAGGCCTAGTGAACAAGTCAGAAGTGAATGGTACATAACCGCTTTACCCTCAAACATATAATTTTTTGTAGATAGAGCCGCAAAACCTACGTCAGCCGAAAATATGAAAGAGGCTATTGCAGTAGAAAAACGAATTATTTTTGTAGAAAAGAAAAATGCTATTGAGGAAACGAAATCCAAGAAGTTCAGCTTCAAAGATGATTCGAGGAAAAAGGCCAAAGACCCATACGACATGGAAGGTTTATAGAAAGTTCTTAAAACCATGTCGAATGAAATGGTTGAAATAAAAAAACAAGTAGCTGAAACTTCTATCAAAAAACCATTCCGAAATTTCAAAAGAAATCAAGTTGAATCTAAACCTCCCAATTCAATCTCTAATGCAGAATCAGAAGAGGAAGAAGAAGAAGATACTCCTCCAGTATTAGAAGAGGAAGATGAGAATGAAGAAATAACTGAATTGCATGGAATGTGGGATTTTATTCTCCCTAATTCTGATAGTGAGGTAGAACAAGAAGCTATGCTTGTAAGTACTAGGAGTAAATCTACATCGGAGCCTGTACAAACAGTTCCTAAAAATAAAATTACAACTCCAAGTACCAAAGAAAAATCCCCTGCAAAGAAAACTTCTCCATTACCTACTCAAAATCAGCCATCTTCTTCTAATCCTCCTACATCGACAACAAAGACTTTAGTGGTATCAGATCCTATGGAGTATAACATTGTTTAAGACATGAAAAAAATTAAAGCCAACATTTCCTTACATGAACTCAGCAAACTAAAACACCAGCAGAAGTTGCTATTAAAAGAATTAAATGCTACACCAATTGCTCCTTTACCAAGTGGTGTAGTTGCAAAAGCAGCTAAAGGAACTGGTAAGTCACCAGAAAAAGTAGATGCTACTGATACTGTGCTCATTGGAGAAAGATCAAATTCTCAGACTCCTCCTTTTCTTTTGACTTATGAAATGTACAATAAGAATCTGCATAATTGTTTAATCGATTCTGGAGCATCCTCTAATATAATGCCTACTTCTGTTTATGCCAAATTGAATATTGAACCACAGAAATCGACAGTTCATATTGTTCAATTGGATCGCTCTAAAGTTCAAGTTGTAGGAGAAATCGATTCAGTTACTATCAGACTAGCTTCCGATCCTAGGATTGTCCAAAGAATTGATATTTTGATTGCAGATATTCCTGAATTCTATGGATTAGTTTTAATAAGGGACTGGTCTACAAAACTTAATGGTTATATCGCAACTGATTATTCACATATGTGGCTTCCTTACAAAGGGAAACCAAATCAAATCAAATTTGAACGAGAAAAACATATGATGCACATTGTCACTGAATTTGAACAATCTAATGAACCTGTGGCTTTCAACAATAATATTCTTGGAGGTTATTCTGCTGAGTCATTCCTTGGGAACTTCAAAGCACCACAATCACCCTTTTCTGTAAATACTTTTGTTTCTCAAATAGAAAAATTTTCACAATCTGATTCTTCCAGAATTGTAAATATTTCTGATGTAATTATAGATAAGCCAATAGATAAATCTTTATTTTGGTCATTATATTTTGATGGATCAAAATCTAGTGATGGAGCTGGAGCAAGATGCATCTTAATCGATCCAGATGGAGAAAAAACCATGCTATCATGTAGGTTAGAATTTGAGTGTACAAACAATACTGTAGAATATGAAGCCTTGATTCAAGGACTTTATAAAGCTATAGGGTTAGATGTTAAATACTTGAAAGTCTTTGGTGATTCCGAAATTGTCATAAAACAAGTTAGGAATACTATCCATTGCCTTTCAGGACATCTTAAACACTATCAAACCCTAGTGCAAGATCTTACCACTCATTTTCTAGCATTCAATATTTCTTCTATTCCTAGGAATCAAAATACCTCAGCTGATTTGTTAGCTAATGTTTCATTCAAACTCCTTCCTACTGAAGATTGCAGTCCTGATAGATTTTCAGCAGAATTGATTTTTCGCCCATCTGTCCCAGATAATGTCACAAATTGGAGAGTATTCTATCATGATCAAGACATTTTGAATTTCATGACTTCAGAGAAATCATATGATGAACAAATTATTGATGAGGATGATCATGATTTACAAATTGCCTCAAAAGGTAATGAAAATCCCATTCCAAAATCTGTTGTTAAATTGGAGGACTTATATGATATAAAAGACAAATTCAAGAAAGTTACCAATGCTAAACTTCAAAGTTCCACTTTGAAGTTTGAATTAGTAAATCTTGGTTCTGACTCTAATCCTCAGAATGTTAATTTAGGACTCAATTTAACTCCAGAGGAAAGGAATGTTTTCATTAAACTTCTGAACAAATATAAAAATGTTTTTTCTTGGAATTATGATGATTTAAAAACGTATGATACTTATATTATTCAACACACAATTCCAATGCTTCCTGATATTAAACCTGTTCAACAGAAGTTAAGAAAGATTCATCCAATCTCGAAGGTCAAATCAAATCAGAACTTAATAAACTTTTAAAAGCCAAAATCATTTTTCCTATAAGGCACTCCAATTGGGTTTCCAATATGGTACCTGTAAGGAAGAAGAATGGTGATATAAGAATCTGTATTGATTTTAGAAATTTAAACAAAGCATGTTTAAAAGACAATTTCCCATTGTCAACTATGGAACAGATACTTCAAAAGGTAGCTGGTTCTGAACTCATGTCCTTTCTTGATGGATTTTCAGGCTATAATCAAGTTTTAGTTCATCCAGATGACAGATTGAAAACAACTTTCAGAACAAAATGGGGAACCTATGCTTATCAGAAAATGTCTTTTGGTCTAATAAATGATGGAGAAACTTTCCAAAGAGCTATGGACATAGAATTTAAAGGTCTGATCAATAGATCAGTTTTTTTTTATCTTGATGACATAACAATATTTTCAAAAAAGAGAGCCAATCATCTACATGATCTAAAGCAAATATTTGAAAGATGTAGAAGGCTTGGTATTTCCTTAAATCCAAAGAAATATTTCTTTGCTTTGGATGAAGGAAAAATCTTAGGATTTGTTGTATCAAAAGATGGTATATATATTGATCCTGATAGAGTGAAAGAAATTTCTGATATTTCTTTACCTCATAACAAAAAATCCATGCAATCATTTCTTGGACAAATCAATTTTGTAAAAAGATTCATTCCTGATTTTTCTCAAATTGTTTTACCTATGCAAAATATGATCAAGAAGAATTCAGTATTCAAATGGGGGAATAAAGAGAAAGAAGCCTTTGGGGCAATCAAACAATCGATCATTAATGCACCAGCATTGAATACCCCTGATTTTTCTAAAGATTTTACTTTGTATACTTTGGCCACTGAAACATCCTATGCTGATGTTTTAACACAGCTCAATGATCAGAAAATTGAGGCACCAATTTCTTTCTTTAGCTCAAATCTGCAAGGAGTTGAGCTGAATTATTCCGATGTTGAAAAACAAGCCTTTGCCATGTTTAAATCAATCAAACATTTCAGACCTTTTCTCTTGAAAACACATACAAAAATCATTGTCCCATTCTCTGCAGTGAGACAATTATTAATTCAAAAAGAAGTAGGAGAAAAGAGAGCTAACTGGGTAATAGCTTTGCAAGAATATGATATTGATATTAAACCAGCTAAGATTGTTAGAGGACAAGGTTTTTGCAGATTATTGGAAGGAGCTCATAACATACCAGAAAATCAAGATCCAAACAATGATATTCAAGTTAGTCAGATAAGTATTACAGATTCTAAATCTCAGTATGCTGATCTCATCTATTACTTGAAAAATGGGTATGCTCCTTCTAATCTCAGCTATAAGAACAAACATGCTTTAAGATTTAAGGTTATTAAATATGAGATCATTGATAATGTGTTATTTAGAAAGAATTATGATTCAATCCTATTAAGATGTCTTGAAAAGACTGAAGCTGAAAAGGTGTTGCAGGAATTGCATGATGGACCAGCAGGAGGTCATTTTGGAGGTGATACTACAGCTTACAAAATAATGCATGCTGGTTATTACTGGCCTACCCTTTTTAAATATACGCATGATTATGTGAGGAAGTGCAAAATTTGTCAAACTACTAGTGGAAGACAAAAGAAACCAGCTTTCCCTTTGCAACCAGTAAATATTGAGCAACCATTTGAGCAATGGGGGCTTGACATTATTGGTGAGATAACACCTCATTCTTCCAAACAGCACAAATACATCCTTACAGCAACAGATTACTTTACAAAATGGGTAGAAGCAATCCCTTTGAAGGTAGCCAATTCTGATACAATTATTGATTTCATAGATCAATTCATCATAACCAGGTTTGGTGTACCTAACGCTCTTGTCTTTGATAATGTATCTTATTTTTCTGGAAACAGTATAATGGAATTTGCAGTCAAAAGAGGTTTTAAATTGAAATATTCAGCAAATTATTATCCACAAGGTAATGTTTTGGCTGAATCCACTAACAAAAATCTTATCAAAATCATTAAAAGGACCATTGATCAAAATCAAAAGAATTGGCACAAGTCTTTAATCTTTGCATTATGGGCTGATCGTATTACTGAAAAAGCTTCAATAGGAACTTCACCTTTCAATTTAATTTATGGAAAAGAAGCTGTGATACCATCAAATTTAGCTCTTCCATCATTAGCCCTAGTACAATTTATTGAAGAAAATCCTTCTTCATCCATTCAATTGAGATATGATCAAATCCTTAAACTAGAAGAAGATAGAGATAAAGAAAAAATTATTCATGAAAAACATCAACAACTTGTAAAATATTCTTTTGATTCAAGTTCTACCGGCTCAAAGATTTTGTCAATTGGTGATCTTGTTCTAAAATGGGATAAAGCACATGAAGAAAAAGGTAAGCATACCAAGTTTCAGAAAATGTGGCTTGGACCATTTCAGATTGCTGAAAAGATAGGTTCAAATACATTCATACTCCAAGATTTAACAGGAAAGAGAGAATCTCTTCCTGTAAATGGGCTTGTCTTGAAGAAATTCTTTTCATAAGGAGGTAACCACTTCTTACTTGTACATATTCCTTTCTGAAAAAAAAATTTAATTGTTTTGCAAATAAAGGTTGTTAATAAGTCTCTAATTGACTGTTTACTATTAAGAAAATTTCTTAGGAAAAATATTATAAATATTTATTTTGTGTAAATAAGAATTTTTAAAGAGATGATCACAGTCTTTGGATAGTTTAAAATAAGATGTTAAACTTTGAAAGATTATTCTAATCATTTACATGATCTTTTGAAAACTTGAGGAAAATGTAAATCATTATAAGTTTATTGAGCAGAGAAAGGTTATCTATAAAAGTAAAGATTTTTCGAAGCCTTGGTACTCAAAAAACTCTGAAAATTGTCATCCATTGATTCTTAAGGATAAAACTATTTCACCCCATCCATTTAAGTTGTGATTTTTTAGAATGTAATTCTAAGAAATTATATGAAAATTTTAAGAGATAAGAGGTCTCATCACGAGCCTGTTTACCATGTTCATAAGAAGTAATAAAACTGACATTACCAATACTGCATATCAAAATAGGGTAATGGCTTATAAATATAAGACAAGGGGTCTCATCACGAGCTAGATTGTTCAGTTTAATTACAACTAGTGAATGGCATTGTTATTAACTGGCTACCAAACCAGAACAATGGCTCTTAAAAAAAAATAAAAAATAAGTAAAAGACAAAAACATGAGATAAAATGTCTTATGAATTTATCTTTTAAAAAGTCATAATTTTAGTTGGATGGGACAATGAATAAGTTAATGGTTAAAAGGTAACCCTGTCGAGACTATGAACGTTTGCAGGCAGCAGAGGAAATACCTATGACAATAGAGTATATTATAAAAAACAGACTTGGAGAAATCCACTTACTTCATTATTAACACCAATCAAAGCTTGAGATAACCCAAAAATGTTTTTTTTTATTCTCAAGAAATTAGAAAGAAATTGTAGGTAATTTTTATTCTTTTTCATAGTTAGATTTTATTTTTGATTATCCTAAGATAGTTTTCATTATCTATAAAAATCTTTACTTACTAGAAATATAGTATTCATTTTATTTTTTCAGAAGATAACTGTTTCTTTCAGTGAATCACCAATTGTTGTACTGTACAACAACCCTCCCTTTTTCCAAAATTTTAGAATAAAATTCATTTAGAAATAGGGTCCCTTTTTTCTTCTTTTAATATAGGAATAAAAGACTTAGAAATAAATATTCATTGTTTTGAATGACTCATTGCATATCTTTGTTACCGAGTGTGTACAAACAAATACAACATTCAAAAACTTCTGATCCGATCAAATATAAAAGACTTTATTATAGAGAATAAATCAATTCCAAAAGTCCCATGAACAGTAATCGGAAATCAGAAAAATCTTTGAGAGAAGTTTTACATACATGTTCAAAATCTCTGATGCAATTAGTCCAATCGCAAATCTCCAATCGCAAAGGATTTAAGTTATTCATTCACATATCTCCGATGCGATGCGATCAATCGCAATCGCGTGATCGGGGCACTTTTAATAAATTCCTTTTGGTCAATCGAAAATTCCCCGATGCGATGCGCTTTATTATAAAACACTTTTCAAAAGGAAATAAACATTTTTTTCTCTTAAATGAGAAGAATCTCTATATGGTAGACCCCACCATATCGCAATCGGAAATTGGAGAAAACCATTGATAATTCTTTTCGATTGAAACTCTCCGATACGATATACCACCATATAATCGGAAATCGGAGAAGTTTGCAATCACAATCGGCAATCGGAGAAATCTGTATTGTGATATCTATGTACTATTTTGAATAATTCCGATGCGATTGATATTTAATATACTACATTCATCACATTGGAGGAATTCAAAATAGGTAATTTTATAATATTTCACAAGCGCCAAATCTCCAATTGTACGTTCAGCATTCATTAACAAATAAAATGATTATTGGTTTACGATTTTGTTTTGAATACGAGAGTGTGACCCAAACAAAATATTTAAGTGTTACACGGATTCAATAAATAATGAATCATGAACCCATAATTTTTATAATCGTTCTTTTCAATTGCTTGTTTATCACGACTGAGAGCTTATTGCTTTGTAGAATCAAAGAATGCCAAATCCTTTCATTCGCAGACCGAGGGAAACAATATCAGACACAGAAATGTCGAAGAGAACAAGGAGAATGAAGACTGTTGTTGCCGCTAAGTTTTTTGAGAGTCCTACAATCTAGAAGGAAAAACCAGTAAAGCTGAAGTTAGTTACAGATACATCATGTCAAGGGCTCGGAAGAATGACATGGGAAGGAGTTTATAATCTATTGGAGACTGAAAACCCTAAAGTCACAATAGCAAAGGTATCAGTTCCGGATGAAGATAACTCAGATTCCGACTCTGAGATTACTGAAAGAACACTTGCGAATTCATTCCTAAATCGAATTGCAGCCAGAGCAAACATCATTCCTTATTATGATGTGATTCGATGGGTCATCGATAGTGTAGAAATTAAGGACAGAATTTTTATTTCAGCTTCTGGAACATCTTTTGGATCATTCAAAGCAGAAGACCTCAAAGCAATGTATCATCTCCCTGATCCGCAGAAAGTCTATAACAAAGAATTTTTCAAAGAGTTTGCTGACAGTTATAAAGTTAAATTTGAACCTATCAAAGAATGGAGAAAAAATCCTGAAAAGCACAAAAATGAATCATCTGGTATGTATTAAGTAGATTCTCTTTCACCCCCATATTGCTATGCCGATGCCATGATGTGTAGATTATTTGGAAATAACAATTCTGCTAGGTTTTCTATACAAATGGTTCCTTTAATCCTAGCTGCTGTCAATTCCGAAATTATGGACTGGGATGTTATTCTTTCTGATAGGATAGCTAATAGGATTCTCGAATACAGACGAGATAAAATCACTGGAAATACCACTCCCTTTTTCTTTTGTGCTTATGTTCTAGACGCTCTTTGTTTTAATTATGAGTTTCCCTTGTTAGGCCGGAAATGGACTACCAAAGATCCCACTCTGATTCATATATATCATAAAATCCTTTGGAAAGTTCATTTCAAAGATCATGTATATAGAATATGTTATGGTTTCCTTATTCCAGTTTTTCAAACCATTTTCAATCGCTTTCCCCCTAGATTCTCCGACAAAGCTAAAACTGACTTATCCTCAATAGGAGATTGGTTTGGAGAGGAAAAATTCACTTATGTCAGGATTTTCGGGAGTATTGTGGAACCCCATGTTCTCCCTCTTTTTATTCTAGATAAACTTCTATCTCAGGAAATCTCCTATCAATTGACAGTTGAAGGAATGTCCAGATCTCTGAGCAATAGTAAGAAAAGAATGTGGCCTTCGTTTCCATTCAATTGTGGAAATTTTACTTTGAATGACTTCAAGCATGCAGAAAAGGACGTCGCCAAAATAAAGGGTTTTAAATTGGCAACAATCCCGGGGAGACAGTATGATCCACAAAAGATAGCTTTTAATGTTACTTCTTCAGTTTCGATTGCTCGGTTCGAGCATGAACTGGATGAATTTGATGATTTGTTTGTTTCATTAAATGAATTTTCTCAAGTTTATAATTTGGCCAAGTCCAAATTCCAGAAAGAAGAAATGAATAAATTTATGCTATTTAGAAGTCAAAGATTGTTGAAAGTTCCTCTAGACCAATTGAGAGTTCCTATACAAGGGTCAGAAGCAGAGGATACATCTGGCAAAACAGCAGGACAAGCATCTACCAGTAAGGCCATTACACAGTCATCTACTGGCCATCCCATTATACAGACACAAGAAGAAGCAACAGGAAATGATCCGATTATACACATTCAGAAAGAAATTACTGATGGCAAACCTGATGAAAATACTGATCAGCAATCCACAGTTCAAACAGAGAAAGAATGCAAAAGTACTGATACTAATGTGCATATTCAAAAGGAAGGTTCAAGAAGAAAAACTGATGAAATTATAGACTCTGCTGATCTTAATGTTTCATCTCAATTGTTGAAGCAGTATAATCAATTTGCTCATCAATTAGGACTGCAGGATAATCCTGAAGAGAAAAATCCAGAAGATCAGGATGTTGAAATCATTCATGAACGTCCTACAGGACAAATTGTGTTGAAAATTGAGGAAATCCCTCATCTGGATGTATTCTACAGCCCTAAACATAAGGCTGTTGTTAAAAAACAGAGAAAAAGAAAGAAAATGGATCAAGACACAATTTTTTCTTCACAAGAGGAATTCATGAGTATTGTTTATAAGAATGCTGAAGTGAATCCATCTGAGGATCTCACTAAGTTATCCCAATATGCAGGAGCATACAGTGCTGCGACAATAGATAAAGCTGCAGAGGTTTCTCAGTTGATGACTAAGAAAGACCTACATCTAACTTTACTTGAAAAACAAGCTAATGAAAATCAGCAGAAGATTGCTCAATTTGAACAGCAATTTCAAAATCAAGAACTCAGAATTAAAGAGCTAGAAGAGCAGCTGACCACAGAAAAGAAGAAAGTTGATGAACAAGCTCTAAACAAACAGCAACAGATGAATCAAGAAATTTCAAAGTTACAAAATTTGTTGCAAGATGAGAAAAATAAAAAGATTGTACAAGAAAAATAATTTCAAGCAGCTTTAGACAAATTCAAGGATTTTCCCAAATTAAATGAATTCAAAACAGAAGCTCTTGAAGCCAATAAAATGTTGTCTCAGCAGTTAAATAATTTTTGTACGAAATTAACTCAAACAGAGCCATTTATTGATATCACATCATCTTTAATACAGGACATAGTTACTCTCAGGCAAGAGATTGATGATGCCGATGAAAAGATTTCTGAATTTCTTATTTGGCAAGATACAGAGAAGGGAAAAGAAGCTAATCTACCTTGGATAGAAGAAAGACATAAGGAAATTCTGTTTACAGAGTGGGAGCACCAGTTGATGAAAGCCGAGAGAGCTATATCAAGAGCTAGAAGTATGATGGGTAATATAACACAATTTTTCAATGGTAGCTTGTATGCATGTAATCTCATTTCAGATTGTGTTCCAGGAAGTTTACTCAAAGTCAAATAAATTGATCACAGATGGAAAGAAGAAATGATGAATAAAAATCAACAGATCAATAAGCTTCAAACAATATCTTTGGATAATATGTGGACCTATCTGATTAAGCCACTCAATCAACAATCAGCTATTAAATGCCTATCAAATGATGTTGATTATTTGATTCCAGAATTCTCCGATGCCACATACGCTGGACAGTTACATTCCAAGATGAGTCATCCATCAGAAGTACAGGAAATGTTGAAAATTTTCCACCTAGCTACATCGAGCGAGAAGGAAAAGCAATGAATCAATTCCATTTTAAGATAGTATTTCTGTTTTTAATTTGATAGATTGTAGCAGTAGTAGTAGGATTATGTTTTCATGTAATTTCATATTTAAACCCTTCTCATGCATTGGAGAAAAGGTTTTGAGTTGTAATATTTTTGACTTGGAGATTACATTTTTGTACTCCACTGCCTCTTATATTTTATAAAGGATCACATCTGGTGATTTTATGCGGAATTATCTTTAAAGTGTTGCATTTATGTACCTTGGATTTGATTTTGCATCAGAATTACTGGATTAGAGTATCAGATTTCATTTGAAAGCTTTCAAGATGAATAAGGTATTTCTATCTGTTCACTATTGATTTCTTTTGTCTTATGATATTCGCTTTAAAATTTGCTATCATTTATATAATTTTGGTTTTTACAACGTTTGTTTATATATCATTTTTTAGTATAATTGAAATGTTATCTTTCATAATTGTATATAGATGATATACAATGATGAATGCAATATGCTAATATAACTCTGTTTAATTTCTTAAACAGAGTTATCTTTATTTGTTACTGCACAATTTCAATTAAACTTTAATACATTTTTATGGTTATTGTTAAATTGGAATAATTTTAAGTTGTATTCACATGTGATACCCGAGTTAACTTTAGAATTTCTTTATTAGTATTTAGATTAAATTAAATAGTTTCATTTTAGTTATTTAGTCCCATTTTCACTCATCCAAATCAACCCATCACCAACCCATTAGTTATAAGGAAACTGGTCCTTTCAATCCAGTCGAAGCCACCATACCAAACGGATAAGGAGCTGTCCTAAGGTCCCAACCGGGTGGTTTTCTCCAATGTTTAAAGTAGAGATTTTCTAGGCTTCAACAGGGCCCACACATATGTAACTTACCATGCATTCACATCTTCATTACTTACCAAATCCATCCAACATCGTGATATATCTGGCCCATAGTTTTAATGCATGTTCGGTCATAACATTTCATACAAACTCAGATTAAAGGCCAACCACCATACTTTATTCATATCAATCCAAACTTTAGGTTAAAACCAAAGGCCAACATGTATTAAAGTTCTGAACAAGGTTATAAAGACCCTCAATGCATATAAAATGCCCTTTTATTAAAACCCACTTTAACACATTATATGCGAAGTTGGTCCTTCAACAAAGCTCTATGGTTATAAACCATAGACCTTTACTCATTCCGTGGAGTTAATTTAATATATCGGATTCAAAGAAAACCTTTGGCTCTTACATACGTTTAATGTATGCTTAGACTCACACTTCGCTAATATATATCCGAGCCATATTAATTATACCACCCTTGGCTTAAAGTCCGACATATTAACACCCCATTTCATACTTTATATTGAACTGCGCAACCTGTATTAACCCAAAGGAATCTTTTATCCACTTAATTCATACCAAGTTCAACTTTGGTTAACCCACAGCAATTGCGTATATATGTTAACATTTCAACTTTGTAAGGCTTCGATCTTGGAGTAACACCAACTCACTCATTCGACTAAATATCACATTCAATAGTTAAATACCAATTATCACATGATAATTCACTAGGGCCCATGCAGCTTAATGCTTACCTTGCTTATCGAGTATGCAACTCCGCTTGGATCCAATGATCCACCTTCTCTCGCACTCCAACCATCCCTTGGGTGCACATCTGACGACAATCGTGTAATTAAATTGTGCGAGGTTTAAATCTCAGAAATTGCGTGATGTAAGTGGGTTTTAGAAACCACTTATGGCCACGCGTCAAACTCCTAACGATATCGCGTTCCAATTGCAAAAACAGCTTACCACTTAAAGAACCACGCGATACTACTGGTTTCGGGGCTCGAAACTATTCTCATAGTTCCAATTGTTTTGCTTATTCACAGTTCCACCGTCCTCCTACGCCTTCACTAAATTTGGTTTCCAATTAACTGAATGTGCAACGAAACATACCAGTCTTCCTTTTGATCTCGTTCAGGCTTGAACCCATCAACGCACAGTTCAGTCCTTTGTGGATTCGATTTTGTTTTGCCTCACACATACGCCATTCACTTCATTTGATTCTGGTTCAGGGTTCTTCCAACTTTACCATTAACCACTGCTCCAACGCATCTCTGCGTCGACCATCAATCCATCGATTTCATTCTCCCGACTATTATCAATCTGATTTTCCCCTTTCGAATTCACTGTATCATTCTTCATGATTCAGGTGTCAATACATCTCGGCCTTAACCTTCATCACAACACTTCTTCATATGTTAAATCCCTGCCACATTTAGCATTTGAAAATAACAACATACCTGGTTCAACCCCGCTCACGGTTTCGTTAACCAGGTCCACTCCTCTTCAACCTGCGCCATCACTTATGGCTCTATGCTTCCCTTCGATTCTTCAAAGGCACAAAAATTGCGTTATAGTATTTGTCATCAATAATTTCAAATGGGTTTTAAACCCTCTGCCTTACTTATTTCATTCGAATAGAATACATCGCTTATGCATTAACCCACAATGATCACATACCTTGTGTTTCACTTACACAACGAATTCATAGCATGGATTTAATTATCACTGTGTCATCGATCTGTTCAAAGATCGATGACCAGATTACACATTTATCAAATCTCTTCAAACAGATCTATAACCCCTATCACAAAATTTCATTCCAACTTCTACTCATAAATTCTGAGTATTAGACTCTGAATAATTTTCTCACATAAGCAATGAATCAAATAAATCATTACACATCTAATTTAGAATCAACTCCTTTATATAAACAAATGTAATAGATTTACAAAAGCACCTTTTTTTCTTCGGCCAGATCTTCGAATCAAATGGCCCTCCTACCTCCTACTCTGTCTCTCCAGATCTCTCCTTTGTGCTCCTTTTATGCTTTCTTACTGCTGCCTCTCTGCTACTTTGCTTCTCTCTTTGCTTCCTCTGTTACCTCTCTACTTCTTTGCTGCCTTTGCTTCTTGTCTTCTACTTTGCCTTATTTCTGGTTCAAGTGCTGCTCCTTTGTGCTCCTTTGCCATCAATGACAATATTTCCAACATGGATAACATCCAATTAGATATGTTATACATAGTTCACAATTAGGAGATCACAAACCATACAGTTTCACATAAAAATGCACTACTCCTCAAATATCAGGGTAAGTGCAAGATTATTTATTGAATATAGTTTAGTCACATGATACAACTATCCCACAACTCTACAGTAGAGAGACCAACATGGAACAACAAGCTTAAAATCAATCGATGCACTCACTTTCATGGGAATTTCATGAACATTTTTATTTTCTTATATAATGCACTTTTACCCACATCATGAGATCACACAAAAATGGTATTCATAATAAATTTTTATGGGTGAAGTAATTCATTTTTCCTGCCAGATCAAGTTACGTAGCTATAATGTCTCGTGTTTTTTCATACATTCGACCGGAAACATATCTTGCAGGAATTTTGAAGGAAATCCCACTCAAATTATCAGAGAATCTCTAGGTGATCTCATTAAAAAAGTATGTTTATCCTTATATGTTGATTATTCTTGCTCTTCACTGTGTTTTTTATATAAATTAATTTCAATTCATTCATATCAGATATACTCCAGCTCCTAGTTCCAATTTAAAGGTCGAGTTCTCAACATTGTTTGTTGTTATTTATTTGGAAAGTGTTTTTGGTTTGAAGATGTTGCAAGAGATGATAATCTCAAATAGTTGTTGACTGGGCCAATGCAAGTTTTATAGGTAGAATGTGCGGCTTCAATCACTGATGTCTCAAATTTGGCCACACATTCAGGAGCTAGAATGGTCATCCTTCACCCACATTTATCATGAGCTCAATAAACTAGCAGATAAGCTCTCTGAGGAGGCATTCAAGTAGCCATTTGATGAACTATCAGCAAGATCAAGGTTGTGACACACCCAAAAAAAGGAAACTCGCAAAATTTAAGCTAACAACAACCCCTACTCATGAAGCTGACAACTTGTCTCCCTCGAGGACCACTGCCTTCTCCTTCATCAGGAAATACTTCCTCAACAACTCACTCAACTGCATCATTTCTATACCCCCAACAATCTATTTATGTTATTGTGCCCATAACATTTTTCGAATAATCTGATGTTTCATAGGTGAATGTCAAATGCCAATTTACTATTTGAAAACCAAATTTTCATCCCTTGTACCTAATGAGCCTTCTTCATTGAGTATTTTCTTGAATGGTGTTTTGTTTACTAATTTGTATCATTCAATGATTTCTTATATGTCAAAATTCTTCTCTATTTCATGCCTTACGACGATTCCTTTGCAACATCTAGTGCAATTGCTAGTTTAATTTTTTTCACATATTTAAAAAAATAAACAATTTTCATTCATGGAATGTAACTCAATTGACAATCACCCTGTTATGAAGTATTATGTTAAAACATGAGATTCAAAGTTAAAATCCCCTTGAGTAGCCAACCAAAAATAATATTTTTTATCTATTTATTTATTAAATTTTTAGAATGTGGTTTAATAAAAAAAGAAAAATATAATATAAAAGAAATAAATATGACATGATTAAATTTCATGTGGTTTGAATATCTATTTTCAAAAATAAAAAATATAATTATCCACTATCCACTCATGGATATTTAAATGAAAACTTCCAAATGTTAATGATTTTGTGTTAATTACTAGCTATCTTAAATGGGTTTCGTCTTAATTGTCATTGTCTTAAGTCGCCATTGTCTTAAATATAAAGTTTCGTCTTAAATATTTTTGTCTCAAAGTGCTTTTGTTTTAAAATATTTTTGTCTCAAATTGCTTTTGTCTTAAAATATTTTTGTCTCAAACTGCTTTTGTCTTAAATATAAAGTTTTGTCTTAAAATATTTTTGTCTCAAACTCGTTTTCTCTTAAATATAAATTTTTGTCTTAAAATACTTTTGTCTTAAATTTTTTTTGTCTCAAATTTTTTTTGTTTTAAATATTTTTGTCTCAAATTGTTTTTGTCTTAAATATAAAATTTTGTCTCAAATTATTTTTTTCTCACACTATATTTGTCTTAAATTTTATATTTAAGACAATTCAATTGATATTAACTTTTAATATAAAATAACTAAAATAAAAAGTGACTTTTTAAGACAAAAGATTTCTTTTGTCTTAAAAAAATGTCTTAAAATGCCCTTAGTGTAGTAGTTCCAAGACCAAGACAACCACAAATGACCCAAGTCAACCCTCCTCCAAGTCTCTTCCACCAAATCAAAGTCATCAAAGTCAACGTTGGTCAAATTTCTGAATTATGGTCATCCCCTAAAAATTTGACCCCTAAAATTTTGAGCCCTGAAATTTAGGAACTATAATAGCTCTGAAAAATAACATAGATTACTCGCACATGTGGAAATATTAGGGTAGAAAACAAGATTATCTTTCTTCTTAGCCTTTGCTCTCTTTCTCCTTCTGCTTCATTGATTTTCTTCTTCTTGCTTGCACATAAATCAAATTAGTTTCTAAAATGTGGAGCACAGTTTCCAATATATAGTTGTTCGACCATATGAAGAGATACAACTTGTGGGCTGATCGACTTCTCCATCGGGAGGGCTGACTTGGTCTTGTGGTGAAAAAATTGACTCTTTTGGCTTCAAATGAATAAATAAAACTTTTTCTTACAAATACTCCAAATGGGACTTTGACTCATGACAAATTTTGTTATTAACTCAATAAACCCTAGAAGCATGAAGAACATGCTTTCACTAGAAATTAATAATTATAAAATATTTTTCTTCTTTTTATTTTTACATGAAATAGATATTGATGTAAGTACAATGATAATTATGAAGACCAAACCTAGTTACATTTTTCAACAAATTATTCTTAAATAGTCCTTTTTTAGAACAACCCTCTTTGTGACATTGATGATGATTATATTCAAAAATCCATTAATGAGCTACTCTATGAGACAACTTAAATTGTATATGAAGATGAAGTTGAACATGACCTTTTCAAATGCATTGTAAGTAATTGGGAAGAAATATTGTGAAATAGAGATTAACATGGTTTGAGATATGACTAACTCAACAACTTTCATATCCTAGATGACTCAAAACCAATTAAGTTTGTGAGTAGAGGAGTTCTTAATAAAGAAATATTAAAAATCGATCAGAAAATATTGAAGTGCCAACATCCCAATTGCATTGGTCATATGGAAGATCATTGTTTCTTTCTCCATCCTTATTGACATTGTGACAAGAAGAATCATTCATCCAACAAATGCTCTAGAAGAAACAAACCTACAAGATTAAAAATTCACTAAGGGTAGATAAATTCTTGATGATATTCATCAATAGCTAAGAATATATATTAGTCTTACCAAAGGATTCAATCTGGACTAAAGACATATCTTGTAGCATATAATGAAATGAGAAAGGTACTCTCTTCTAGCTCAAAGTAAGAAGTGTAATGATAAAACAATCCTACACCTTAAGTGGAGAAGTTTACAAATTCAATGAATATGATTCATGGTTAACCAAAAACTACATGTTGTCTCTCATTTCATTTGAAAAAGTGGGAAATTTATGATAATTGTAAACTTAAAGTTTTCACCAACACCATCAAATTTCCAAATGGACAAATAAATTAGGAGATGAGAAACAAACAGATCAACAAATGGGAAAATAATTTACTAGATGGGAAATAGGTCGAACACTATAAGGTCATCAACAATCAGTGGATGGAAGACTTTGTTAGAATCATGTTTCAATGTCTTGCATTTAATTAGTTTTTGGCAAACATTTTTAAGGACATGTCAAACTTTTAACTCATTCACTTCTTTAAGTTTTCTCTCATCATCTTACAATTCAACATCTATATTTGAAAATTTAAAAAAAAAATATTCATTAAAGTTTAGCTTAAAAGTCTCAACATCAAGACTTGGAGATGGTACCATTTATTACTTCTTGTTGGTATTATTGTTCAAACTTATCAATTCTAGAGAAAATATTATACTCTTACTCATATACAATTATGAAGTCCTAATATGCCACTTTTATATATTTCACATTATAAAATATAGTTTTTATTTCAAGTGTGTTACAAATTTGTACTTTCTTTCTCACTTATCTTTTTTTAATAAAAAATAAATATGAAAACAATTTAAAATGATTTCAATCATATATTGTATTTATATCATTAAATTAATATAACATTAAAAAAAAAAGAATTAAAATATTTTCTATAAAATTTTGAAATATTCCTAAATCATGAATTTTATTCTTTTAACAAAGTTATCACTAAACCACACTTTTGATAAAACAACTTCAAAAACACTTACATATCCTCCGTAAAAGTGTGACTAGAAACTATTTGTTTTAAGTTTAAAATAGTTGTCCTATTTACTTGTTTTAAAAATAATGATTAATTAATGACAGGTTATGTGGTTGATATTACTTGAATTAAAAAATAAAGAAAATATCGAACATGTATGACTTTGTAATTCTTATTAAAATAATTAAAATAGCACATATTACTTTTGAGAATTTGTTGTTCGAGTTGAAGCCGTGTGTTTGACAGGAATTTCTTTGAACGTCTTGCTTATTTTACTGAAGGGCAGAAACACGATATTTGTAATTGTAAAACTGCTACGTATTAGCAGAATTTGAAGAATTAAAATTACTGGAGCCAGAATCAGCAGTACAGAAGGAATATTCCAGGAGCCCCGCTATGACCTTCTCAACAATAGTAAAATTTGCATTAACAAACAACAGCTGTCCGCCGGTATTCTTATTTCTATATCATGTAATGTCAAATCAGTCCCTCTTGCAACCTGTAATTCCTGCTGTTTTCAAGAAACCAATTTTGATACATTATTTCTCCACCGCCACCATGTCTTAAACAAACCACACATGCCACCGGTGTGTGTGCCGCATCAGCAGATACTTCATCAGAAAGATGCTTTCTCAGGTAGCAACCCTTTTTCACGGCAGCACTGAATGGCCCCATCAAACATCTCTTCCATGGTGTAGTTGAACTTGAAGCCCAAGTCCAGGAGCTTCTTGGATGAAAATGGCACAGCCGGCAGGGACTCATCTGCATCCTTGAACCTGTATATTAACAGGTTCAATAAAAATTACCCACAGCCATTAATTGCAGGCAACAATCTTTACTGATCTGTATTGTAAATAACTGAACTGTATTGTAAATAAATTAAGTCTTATCTGAAGTCTTATGGAAAATATTAAGCACAATCTACTAAGTGTCCATGATCTGTAAATATGTGAAGTTTTATGGAAAATATTAAACACATTGTTCTAAGTGTTTTGATTCGCTCATTTTATTTTTATCTAGTGGATAATCTTATCTAATACATAGACAAAATATAAAAAACAATAAACTAATCATTAACTTATTACATTATGCTTAATATTTAACTTTATTTGAAAATCTAAAAGAAATTTTGTTTAATAAACTCACGTGGTTGGTACATTATACTCTGGGTATTTCTTAGCCAGCATCTTGGCCACTTGGACAATGGTGGCATCACAGGTGGAAGAGATGTATCTGCCCTTTGCTTCAGGATGTTCATATACAAAGATATGTGACATACAGAGATCATCCAAGTGAACCAGCTGCACCTGCCTCAGTATCATGTAATGAGGCTCATTCCCTGCAATTTGTATATATATGCCAACAAAACATTTGTATCATCTCATTCAATCATCATGTAATAATTATTCAGAAACAATGCAATTCTGTATCAAGTAAATTGGATTTTACACATACGCGTTAACAGTGCCAAGGCTGTGATCATGCTTGGAGGCATGGTCTGCATAATGAATGGACCAACAACCAATGTGGGGATAACAGTAATGAGATCAATCTTGTTCTCCTCTGCAAAATCCCAAGCAGATTTCTCTGCTAATGTCTTGGATACAAAGTACATCTGATCCACACAAAACAAAAATCAAACATGATTGTAATATCAGATATATATTCATACAGGCAAAGAAGTACAATGTCTTGGATACAAAGTACATCTGATCCACAAAAAACAAAAATCAAACATGGTTGTAATATCAGATATATATTCATACAGGCAAAGAAGTACAGAGAAGAGGGGAGGGTTTTATTAGGCAGAGAAGTATAAAGGGTTAGGGTTAGTTGCAGAAGCAATTCCAACAACGAAGTAAAGGGGAAGAGAGTAAAGTCCATCCACCTAACACACCTCATAAAAGAAGATAAGGCAGAACAAGCAATCATACTCACATCAACTAACCTGTATCTATATAAACCCTCCATTTTCCTCAGCAATGAAGAAAGGATTGGCAGCTGAGGTATATTAATTGTAACCAATCAACCATCACATATATAAACTCTCCTTTTTCTATGTGGCTTTTGGGATTTCGGATATCAAATGGACTGATAACTAATGGACTGGATTTTTTATCTTTTCTTCCATCTTTTGGATCCATCCCATTAATTTTTTCCTATGTAAATCATCTTCCAAACAAATTGATATTTTATCACATTAAATTTTTTCCTATCAACATTTCTTTCTAACCATTTAATGTTATCAACATTTTTAACTATTTAATAGAGTTCATTTTCAAAACATTTCTAACTATTTAACAGAGTTCATTTTCTAAGCAAATTAATGTGTTTGAACAGTAAATCATCTTAATTTTCAAAACAAATTAATGTTTTTAATGTAATTCATCTTCAAAACAAACAAATTGACAATTACTGAATGAAATGTATTATGCTCAGTAATGAAGTGAATCAAAGGAATCATGATCCTACCCATCCTGTCATTTTAACTTTTCTGCAAAGCTCCACGTTGGTCCAGCATGATTCGTCAAAAACTTTGCCTGGTGTTTGGAAATCGTCCGTAAAATTCACAGTCCCAGCAGATGACGTGAAAACAACTCGCTTCACGGTCTTGGCTTTTGCACAGGATCTCATAACATTCAAGACCCCATTCACTGTTGGCTTAATTATGTCGTTCTGTGTATAAAAAAACCAATTTAACGCTGTGAGGAAAAAAACCAATTTAATGATCTGATGAATTTAAAAGATATTTTTATTTGTAATATGTATTACAAAAGGTTAAGTTATGGTTAAATAGTTATAATATATTGTATATAAAATTTTTGGGTGATAATTATATTAGGCATATTTTTTTGGTCCAGTAGCCAGTGTGATTTATCATCAGAATAAAATGAGAAAATTGATAGAAGAACCAGTTTAAATAGATAAAGGATCGACTATCTCTTTATCTATTTAAATTGATTCCTAGATCAGTATTCTCATCTTATCTTAATGATAAACTACACTACACTGACTAGTAAACTCAGTAAACAAAATATTATTAAATGTAATACAATTTATAGATCACAGAAACCATATTCCTAATAATTATAACATAGCTAAATACAATATTAGATAAATTTAAAAAATGAATTTCAAATCAATTTTAATTCATATTTTTTTAATTTCTAAATTCATATAAAATGTAACACGAAATTTAAAAAAAAAAAAAAAAAAAAAAAACTTGAAACATCTTAATAAACAATCACAGGGGAAAGAGAACCAGACCTCGGGATCCTCAGACTCGAAATCCATGGGAGTGGCAACATGGAAAACACCCTCACACCCATCAATGGCAGCATCAAAACTTCCTTCATCATCCAAATCTGCTTTCCAGAGTGTCAATCTCTCATTTGCCCCAGGAAGATCCAACAGATGCTTCGTCTTCACAGGATTACCTGTATAAATAGAAATTTATGAACACCATTACTGTAATTACAACTGTTCCTCTTATGCAAACCCCAGCCATTGCCATGACAGTGTTGAGTCTGAGATCTGTATACAAATGAACCAAATATTATAAACCTACCAGTGTCTCGCACAGTTGCTCTAACACTATATCCTCGCTCAAGCAAACGCATTATGAGCCATGACCCTATGAACCCAGCAGCTCCTGTGACACATACTGTTCCTCGATGGACCTGAGGATTCACAGGCGTTTCTTGTGGTAAGAGGGTCTGCTCTTCGCCAAAAGCCATTGCAGTACACTGAATCAACCGGCGAGCTAAATTTCCAAAACGCCTGGATGATGTTTTCTCGGCCCGGCTTCTGAGGCTCACAGAGGGTAATGGGGTTTTATAGCGCGTCTCCAGCGACTTGTCACAGAGAACAATAGCAGAAGAGTAGGTAAAACGATGTCGTTGGAGGACTGTGTTATATGGCTTCGTTGAGCTACCTAACATTCTAGTCTGACATGCCCTGGTTTGACTGTGACATGATGATTCTCCACTGAACAGATAATGGCGGAATGGCCATCACAACACTGAACATGCCGACGAAAGTTAGGAGAGGAAAATGAGATCGACCAGAGGGTGTACACGCATTTAGGTGTGTAGTTGGGAGATTTCATTTCTGTTGTTTTTGAAATATTATTTCTATAATTTATTAGTGATTTAGGTTCAAATCTAGAGATAAGGAACGAATCCTTAGGTAAGAAACGACAAACTTGTGATGTTGTACGAAACATAAATTACACACCATTCCTATAATTGAGGTAAGAAATACCATATATAATTGGTCTAAGAAATATCTAAGAAATACTATATATATATATATATATATATATATATATATATATATATATATATATATATAATTGGTCTAAGAAATACTATAGATATAGTAGTGTTTTTGTTTTCTGTCTTATTTCTTTTTCTATGAACATCTTACTTTACATCATATATTAATTATTTTAAAATATATGGTGCATTTTATTGGTAGAGACTTTGAGAATGGGAGTTATATGTTTCTCTATATACATCGCATTTTGCATCATATATTAACTAGTAATTGCATGAGGAGGCGCAAATGAAAGCCTTAAGGTGGAGCTGGTTTGAAGGTCTTAGCGGCTATTGGATGCAGCTCCTTGATCATGTTATTTTATATAAGAGCCATTAGCATTGCGAGAAAGTGGAGGAGGAGCTAGAATAAGTGATGAATTTATTTCGTGGTGGAAGAGTGGGCAGATTGTTACGTAATTTGTTAATTATAAGCTTACCGGGAATCTTTGCAAGCCCATGAGTTACAGCGTTCAGATATGGACATTGTGAAACTTACCCAAGGGCCATAATATCCATTTTTTAATGAAATCCTCGGCATCTGTATACATGTATAAATATTGTGCATGATAAGAAATAAAATGAAAGACTTAAAATTGATTTAATCTGTAGCAAGCATATTCAAAAATGGCAACATTGCCTTACGAAAGGACCTTATTTCATATTGTGCACTAGTGAACTTAACATCTCTTTGTTTTGCAAAAGAAACATGAATTTGAATACTTTAAGTCTAAACTGCAAAGCTAATAAATGCCTTATCGTGTTCGGAAAAGGGATGAGACGTTTCTGGGAAGGCCTTCAGATGTAGCTAAGCAAAAACTGCTTGTCAGAAATAAGTTCGTAATCATGGTTATAACATTGACATATTTACTTTTTATCAGTGCCATGCCAGACATATACTGAGGTATCGATTTGCATGACACGGTAATTTCCATATCTCCCAGCGAATTGATAGAATTCCCAGACACCTTCATTAGCCATACTTGAACATAAAGTGTTCCAATAAGATTACCATGTATGTTTGGAAGACAACACAACACAATTGTCACCCTAAGCACCAATTTGAATTTGTAACAAAAATAAACTTATGTAGCGAATATTGTACAAGTTTCATGCTTCCAATGATGATTGCAGCTTACAAAGTTTCATGGTTAATGTCAATAACATTATTGCTTATAAAGGACTTTAGAGAATGCATGAAGAGTTATTTTGATACAAGTTGTAGATTTGTTGCAAACGATATAAAGCAAAATATTGAGTGAAATTGCACTACTAAAAACTTGAGTGACCAAGTAATTCGAATTTAAAATTGATAATAAAAAATGTGTACAATGTTAGTGTACACAGACACATATGAGAAATAAAGATTATTAAATATCCGAAGTATTTTCTACATCAATATGGCCATCTTAGTGACCTGGAGGCCCAAAGGAGTCGGGAATAATTCTGTTGTAACAAATCCCACTGCTTTGGACTAAGTAAATGGATGAAAACACTCCTTCTGGCCACTCTGTCTGACACATGCATGAGCCCAAGTGTAGAATGAAATGTAAACATATGTTATATAACGTTTATACATTGTAATCAGAAAGAAAGAACTAAAAATTGCTTCATGTTGATTCGTACAAAATGATTTAGGAGGACATGGAAATAAGAACAACATATATGGATCTGAGACAAAAATTCTTAATTATTAGTATGTAGCAATGAAAATAGTGAGAACAACAATGTGACATGGGCATTATATTAAAATTTGTTGGAACTTTGTTGCAATTCAGAAATAATGAAACCTATAGAACAACACAATAAACACAAGTGTAAATGAAATCTAGTGGATTTGCATTTTCAGCCGACCTAACAAATGCAGTAGAATGCTATAGACCTTGGCCGAGTATTGATAACATCCCGACATCTAACCGTAACATGCTTGAATGCAACATAGATTCATATTACTTTTTCCAACCAATACATTTCAAGAAAAGGGTAAACACTGAAAAGACATTTGGAAAACAAACAAGGAACCAGGGTTTGAAGAAGAACTTGCACACTATAATTGTTGGTTTTTTTTTCACATTAAAAAGCATAAATACAGATATTGTTAAATATTTCAAAAAATGCATTTGGAAAATAGCGAAGGAACTAGTGAGAGAATAGTAGCACGATTGTGCATGCAAGGATGGAAGGTTTTTCTATATACATTACTTTAGAGCAAGTAAAAGTTGACAAAAAAAGATGTATTGTTTGCTGTAGAAGAACAAAATGTGCTGGATTGCCGAGAAAAAAAATGTTTGAAGTATGTCAAGAAGAGTGCATGTCGATGGTTTCCCAGAAGGGGGAATTCTTAGTCGTAAACACAAGATGTTGCAGGGCAGCGACAACACCAATTGACATCCAGATTTGGGATGCGATCAAGATATTATGCTCGAAGTTGTCTGTTTGCATCCCTTTCATGTACATGGACGAGGACATGCATTAAATCTTTAATCCTTTTAAGTAGTTGGAGTGGTGGGTGTAACCGATATAGAGGCAAAGTAGGAGGGCGATGGAACCATGCCTGTATATTCAAAAGAGAAGCATCTTGTTCATGTATCTTATGGAAAAATTTGTAGAGTTGCGAAACATATTTTTGATCCATATGTTTGCGCAAGCAAAGGAAAAAAATGTAAGTGAACATGTAAAAATTAATTAATTGAAAGGGAAAGCACAAAAAAAAAAAAAAGTAGCAGCCATTTTGAAGTGAAAATATATTGGAAATTCAATACGTAAAAGAAGCAGGAAAATTACAAGGTGTTAAGATAAGAGAGAAGATGGAAGATGTACAAGTGAAATACAAGTGAAGGAAAGGTACCAATAGGAGAAGGTCTTCAAGGAGTTTGAGTAATATATTTGGAGGCAAGGTACATTCCTTCTTTTTTCCTGCATATGACGAGAGAGTTTTCCTTCATGCGCGAATATCGTGTGAACGAGAAAGATGGGGAGATGCAAAGATCATTCAACGATCTAACTCTTGATACAGCTATGAAAGTTAGGCCTTGTCAATCAATGTTGTCAGTTTTGATTATTTTTTTATCTAGTGTCATGCCTTGTGATTTATGGATTGTTAAGCCCCATGCCATGCGAAGCGGCACTTGTGTTCACGAACACCTTGTTATGGGGGGGATTGGCACATAATTTCGATTTGAAGCATCCCATGGTGGACCTTTGTAGTGAATAAAGTCAACAACAAAAAATGATGGGTGTTCGAGGGGCTTAGAACCGGGTGCATATACGAGTGCATGAACAGTGCCGAGAAAACCGTTAACACGACCAACCTCAACCCACAAGCTGTTGGTAAGAATGAAACATTGCCCGACGCAGAGGATTATTTTCATAGCTAGTTGATCATCTTCTAGTTTGGTGGCAGGGATTTTCCTCTGTTGGGCAGCATAAAAATGTGCAACTGGATGGTTTAGTGTTTTTAACATGGATTTATTGTGTAGCGCAACAACCTCATTTGTTTCGTAGAGGTGCATTGAATTGGAGAATGGATGGAGTTTGGCTTCGGGAAGGTTTGTTTTTGAACGTGTCATAAGAAGCTTCCAATCATCCAATGTGGGGGTTTCATTGTGAAGGTTGGAGAGGATTTGGCGAAAGGAAATTTGAGTAGGACTTGTTCCTTGTTGTAAAAATATTGTTGAAAGCGTAACCACAGTATCGAAGCTCTGCCAAAGTGCAGTGCCACTAGAAGTTCCTACATACATTGGTGTGTCTTTGACAGGTGTCAGTTGGTTGAGTTCCCCCACAAGGATTATAGGACGTCCATCGAATGGTTTGTTTTTATTCGATGCAAATGCCTCACACAAGAAATCATTAATTTGAGCAAGAAATTTAGGACCAATGAAGCTCATTTTGTCAATTAGAATTTATTTGACATGCCGAAGTTGTTCTTGAAGGTTCAGGAGGGATTGACCATCTAAAGGTTCCATAGAGGAAATAGGGATGCAAAGAGCAGAGTGGATCGTCAGGGAATTTATGTGGAATGTTGCAACACCGGTTGGAGCAAGAAAGAGGAGGGGGTTTTCTCCATTTTTCGAGTTGGAAAGGAAGGCATTTTAGAGGCACTCAATTAGGAAAGACTTGCCGGTGCCAGTAGTGCCTTGGATGATCATTCTTAAAAGTGTAGTGGTGGCATTGTTGCAGAAGTGGGAGAAAATGGTATTGAATGCAATGGTTTGGCTTGGGGACAAGGAGGAAAGGGAATTTCAACATGGAGTTTGGAGTTGGTGGAGTGTTGTGGAGGAGCGTGTAATATCCCTTTTTCACGAACAACTATATATTGGGAATAATCTGAGTTATTACCAATGTGGAGCTATATCCATGTACCTCATACAGGTGTAAAAACACTTATACTTCAGTAAAATATACAACAACAAAGTTATTTAGCGTTTTACAAGGAAAAAGGTGGGGAAAAGTGAGGATTTAGGCCCTAAAACGTGTGTATTCAGAGATATGCGTAAAAATAAAATAGGAAAGTGGTTGGATATGATAGCTAGGGTTATGAGGGACTCCCATGTCGAATTTCAGAAAAAAATAAAATAAAATAATAAAATAAAAATAAAATAAAAAATAAAATAAAATAAAATAAAATAAATAAATAAATAAATAAAAAAATAAAAAAATTTATAAGTTAAACAGTTTCGTCATTTCCTAACTAGGCTAGAAAACCCTGATTTCCCAAGACTAGAATTATGCAGAAATTTGTTGAAGCATGTGAGCGTGATTTTATGAAGGGTATGAATGAAATAAGATCTGAATATTGACAAATAAGACTAGAGGTATAACTCATACACTTTACAGAAGAAGAATGAAAGAATACAAAAGAAATCCTCAAGAAAGAGGTGCTACAGCCATATAAAAAGACTGCATAACAGTGACAGCATAATTTTTAGGGCTGAAGCAGCAGTTTATTTATTCTTCAGATCTAGATTAGATCAATACATAAAAATATAGATCCAATACAGATCCATGTACAAGAAGCGCTGATCTATACATTCCCCTTGGGGTTTTGCTCAAAACATGAAGCACCAGAAGTAGATCTGAGATCTAAGAATGCAGATCTGCAGAATGATTCAAAAATTCACTGAATCATGAACATGTAGAATATCATATCTGAAACAGAACATAGATTGGTTGGCCAATATATGGATCACCACAGTGAAGGATGAATCCAATCACCGAAGATCTCTCCTCCAAAATGCAAGAAGAACACCCTGCAGCTATAGATCCGCAAATAACATTGTCTTAGGGATAGAAATAGCATTGTAGCTTCTGAGGATATTATGGCTTGATGCCAGGATGTATATCTGAAGTATACTCAGCAAATGAACTCTTCTAGGAGGTTAAATGACACACTCACTGAGAAGAGCCACTGCTATCATCTAGATCTGAGCAGATCTAGATCTCCACTTGCTGCAACTCACAAGACAGCTCAACCCTCAACATGAGCAGCGCTGTAATGTAAGGTGAAACTTGGCCCAAGCCTGATAGTGCAGAAGTTTAGTACAATTCTCCTCCAAGAGCTGCTCAAGGAAGGAGGTGGGATTCCTGAATAGGAATTCCCAACAAGGGATGTCTAAGCAGACAAACCTTCAAAAATAATATGTTCAACAACCCTTTCCTTGTTTCCCTTCTCTTCCTTTTATAAGTTAGGAGTCTTTCCAAACCCTAAACCACCTTGAATCACTTAACCCTTTTCACATTACAACCTCCTTCTAGAACTGCGTTGTCCCTCAAAGAGGTTCAATGCATCTAGGCTGTGCTGTTTGACTTGGTCAAAGATGACCCACTCTTGTGATTTAGACCCATTCACACCTGCAAGAGTTTATTTAAATAGCCCATATATGTCTCTGTTCACATAGGTATTGATTTATTCTTAGTTTTCAGGAGTTTTACATGTCCTCCTTCACAATTTATTCATTAATCATGAAATACAAAATAAATAAGGAAAATTCAATGTTCCAATTAGCTGAAGCTAATTTAGGAACATTACAGTCTCCCCCTCCCAAATGTTGCTTGTCCTCAAGCAACTGCAAGGGTGCTGCAAAATCTCCCCCCTTCTTCTTGTGGCCTTCTCCTTCAACAGTCTCCACCATTGCTTCAAATTTTCTGCAATAATCCCATCTCCCAATGGTTCCTCCCAAGTGTGCAAAGTGGCCTTTGGTAGATAAACCAAATAGCTCTCATTATGAAGTAAAGGAAGGTCTATATGGACACCCTCTTTCTGATCCATGGCCTCATCAAGATAGAAGTGATGGTCATGATGGGGAATTTCACCATCAATGAAGGTCTTCCACCTCCATGCTATCATCCAAATGAAATGAATTACCTTCCAGCATGGTAACTCATACTGAAGTTCCTCCCAAATTCCCATGAGAGGCATGCTCCAAGTGCTACATATAATCATATGGTCCACATCATAAAGAGACAAGTGATGTGCTATAGTGGCCACATGGTCTCCCATGCTCCCTGTTATCCATGTTTCCCCCTCGTTTAAATATTTGGCCTAATGCTCCTCATAAACCCTTCAAATCAGCTATCGCGGCCAAAAACACTCATATTCTATCTACCGTTATCCTTCCTGTGCACAAAAATACATCATTCAAAGCTTAAACCTGCAATTAAAATTTATATCAGGCCTAGCCCTTGGGGTCTCAGCCCCCTATGTTTTGATCCCCATGTGACTCGTGTGAAAAAACGTGTGCCAAATTGAACGGGGCTCATCGCCTTATGATTTCGGGCCAAACCGTAGCCATCCAATCTTAATCAAATCAACGGCCCACAATCAAATTATACGAGGTGGCGCCCGCGCCTGAAAACCGGTGGTTTATTCCGCACCACCATTGCTGGGCGAGCGGTATTTCCCTTGGAGCCAGCGATTCCATAGATCGCATGACAAGTGTCCTCATGTACGATCTCCAAACCACCCATTTCGCGCGTTAAAGGTCCGACCAAAGACGGGCAGCGGAATTCATCAGCGCCGTTGGATCTGTCAGCCTTCATCCAACGGTGGCCGTCCTCCAAAGTCGCACGAGATTTAACACAAGCACATAACGCTCGGGTCCACCATTCCGCCGCTGCATAATGCATTTTCAACCGTTGGTTTCATTTTTGATCACGTGGCCCTAAATTTTTGTCACACCCCTCTGACCAACCAAGTCTGTTTCCACGTCACCCCCTCCGCTTGACCTTTCGTACGACCACGTGGCATTGGCATTTCCCCCCACCATTCATATACTCCACTTAAGCGTCATATTTCAGTGTTTGAGTTACGGGTTTCCGCCATCTCCATTTATCGTGTCCCTCTGCATCCTCCTTCGCCACCCTGCATCATCTCACCATTTTTGCTCAGCCTGTGTCATCATTTCCATGGCCACCATAGCATTCACCACCCCTGTGTCCCGTTTTTTTTTTAATATGTTTGTGTGTTTTTGCAGGTTGCAGCAACAGAAATCCTCCATTAATCTCCCCCTTCACCACAGAGGTCGAGGACGCATCCAAAAATCAGCCTGCAAAGGAAGAGTTTATGAAGGAAAGCTTGGGGTAGTGGTTTTGATATGACCTCATTAAGCAAAACAGAAAGAAAATCCATCGCACCTCTCAGAGCAGTACAAAAAGTAGGTTCTGGTAGTTGAAGACATTAATTTCGCAGCATAAAAATATTAGAGAAAGGCCGAAAGATACAGCTTCCTGCATTTAAGGTCTTGGATTTAAATCCAAATGTCGGAAGGTGCAGTGCTTGGAAAGAAATATTCTCAAGGTGATATTTCAGTCAAGTTCCCTTCAGGGACGTACAGAATGATCACGAAAAATTACCCTCATGCCCTGTTCCTGAAGAGATTTTCTTCCAGTTCATTTATTCCTAGAGGTAGATTGCAAAGTACAAATAATTATATTCAGTCATTCACAGTATGGGCGCGAATGTTTTCCGCCACTTTGTTTCAAATCAGACTATTAAATGTGTATCACCTACCTCACCATCTAGAGCTTTCTATCTCTTCTATAAAAATCAGAAAGAAAGACATTATAGGGGTTCCAGATTTCTATCAGAAAATTGTGAAGTGAAAAGTTTTGTATACATCTTGTAAAGTTTCTATATGAAAGCTCAGAGCCCGTAGGGTCTCAGTGAGTAGGAGTTATATCTGTAATGAGGATTCTGGTCTGTGGTATCCTACAGTATGTAATTTTCTCTTATGTGTTAATATAACATTTCATTTCATTTCATTTATCTTCTTGTATCGTGTTACTGGAATGCGAGTGGCTCACTGGTTTGGTAAGGATTCATCCTAGTTGATGCCCTTAATTAAAACAGTCAAGCACTTCAAATAGGCCCAGGCATGATATACTGTTCCATGTTCATTTCATCCATATTTTCTTCTATATTAGTTACTTGAGGAAGGTGCTTTTAAAACGCCATTATCATGTATGGATTCTTAGATTGATAAGCCCATATGTGGTTCTGTTGTGTATCTGGGTATGAACCTCATGTTAACTAGTATTTTCTTGATATTTTATTCACTGCATCCACCTTCTGATATTTTATTTCTGTGGTATATTATTTGAATCGGCCCTCTTTGCAGCAAATTGTCTCTTAACTGTTTGATGCTTTAATATTGAAATTTTGCATGTTGTTCCTACATGTTTCTTATCTCTACATCAGCTTCTGAAAGAGTTTGGTCCCATTCAAAATCACTTTCCTTTTTCTATGAGAGATAGCAGGAGAGATTTTGGCTGACACCCAAGTTATATTATTATGAGATCCTTGCTATGGTAAGATGTCCTAGGCACCAGTCTATAGCAACTCTATACTGTCTCTAGGAGGGACAAGAATTGTCTACAACATCTTTCTGGCACTGTTGCCGGGGACGAATTTAAGAATATCAATTTCCCTGGGCCCCGACAAATCATATTCACTCTCTAATGAGGTGAGCACAGAGAGTTGAAGAGTTGCATATCTCTCACCTTGGCGACTCCACTGTTATTTATTTGATAAATCTATTGGTAGTCCTGGCTCCTCGTAAGCCACATTTGAGATCAGATACATCTCAGTCAAAGACACCTTACGTGCCTGACCCAGAGAAGATCATTCATAAAAGAGTTTGGAAAGAGAGGAAATCAGTTCGTGCTGAAATCCCTGAATATTCTGTAGAAGATTATCTGCCCTCTTCTTCTCAAGAAATCAGAACAAAACATCCCGATTCCACCGAGGAAAATCCCACATATTAATCAGAAAGTCCACCTAGGGGAAGTGCCAGGATTGAAGAGGATTTTCGTCCTACTCCCGAGGCTGAGGAAATTAAAGAAGTTACAGAGGTAGCCTTTGTTAATCGTGAATTGTTTCCATCCACACCCCAGACCTCTATACATCACATTCTGATTGTTGCACATACTCCACTCCCTCTGCCTCCCCTTCCTTCATTTGTACCTCAAATTGTTGCACAACCCCCACCTCCTCCAATGCCTAATGTACCAGCTTTTCTCTTGAACAAATATGCTCCACTGGCCTTACCCCAAGTGCTAAAGGATATGCCACAGGATTATTTGAATATTCTGCCTAGATTTAATGGAGAAAATGAAATTGATGCTCAGAAACATCTTGAGACTTTCTGCTCCTTTGCAGAGAACTTTAATGTTGAACATTTAGATGTGGTCTTAAGATTATTTGTGCAATCTTTGGATGGTGAAGCCAGAAAATGGTTCAAGACCTTGGGAAACCGTTTAGTGACCACCTGGGATGACATGGAGAATACTTTTCTCAGGAAATGGGGAGAAAAGAAAGATCATGGACAGTGTCTTACTGAATTCAATACTCTTAAGAAGAAACATAATGAAGGAGTGTCAGAGTTTATTAAAATATTTAACAAGTTATATTTGAGCCTGCCTCCTGAAATGAAGCCTCACTAGACTGCTGCTAAAGTGGTTTTCATAGCAGCCTTTGACTCAGATTTTGGCTTCTCCTCGAGGGAAAGAAAACCTGCCACTTTAGATGATGCTCAGTTAGATGCTCTTGAGTTGGAAGAAAACTTTGCCTCCACTGGGAAATCAAAAGGAAAAGTTGAACAGGATACTAGGAGGAGAGGTAAAGAAGAGGTTTCCTCCTCTAACCAGGAGAAGGATTCAGATAAGATGGATGAAATAAGCAAGATGATTAAGAAGATGGTTAAACTTGAATTGGAGGCTAAGAGTTCAGCCCCCAATAATTTTTATAATGCTCCAAACAGAGGATACAATCCTCAATATAAAAGACCACCATTGTAGATGTTGCCTGGGGAAGCAAAGGAGCAACAAGATCAGGTACCACACCCATTGTACTTGGAAGGTCCAGCAGATGACTTCACTGAGGATGCTGCTTATCAATTAGAAGATTCAAATCTTGCTTTTTCAAACAATGATGATATAGAATGCCCATTGCAAGAAGAAGAAGAAGAAGCAGAGATTGATCATTATTGTAAACAATTTGCTGATTTCATGCAAGCACAATTCAATGTAAAATATGATCTCAGATCTTCAAGGAAGAGGACCCGGACTCAAGACCAAGAAGAAGCTCCACTTCAGAGGGATGCACTTGCTCAGAAAGAACCAACAGTACAAAAAGCTGCAGAAAAAGGTAAGAGTCCTCCTAACACTCCTCTACAACCTAATGATCAAACTCCCTCTTCCTCCAAAGTTGCTAGTCCTCCTAATGTCCAATCTGTGTCAAAAGAAGTTAAACTTCCGGCTGAAAATAAAGAATTTAAAGAAGTTGTAATAGAAAAGCCTTCCTCTGCTTTCAGTTTACAAAAAGAGCTTGAGAAAATTAAGATTCCAGTCCCCCTGACCGAGCTGTTAAAACAACCTGCATATCAATCTCAAGTTACTTCCTTCATACTCCCTCCTGAAGCTCCAATAACTCCAGATAGTCTTAACCTCCAAGAAGAAAGACCCCTGGTAGTCTAAGGCCCACATGTAGAGGAAATAGACCCTTCTACTCCTCCTTTTTACGTGTCTCTAGTTATTCATGACCTGCTGTTACACAACTGCATGCTAGATTCTGGGGCTTCCCATAATCTTATGCCTCTGTCTCTCATGGAACAACTAGGACTGCAAATTACAAGACCATATAAAGACCTATACTCATTTGATTCCAAAAGAGTTAAATGCTTGGGGATGATTAAAGATTTAGTGGTCAATCTGGCACAAATTCCAGCAAAAAGTGTAGTTATGGACATTGTGGTTGCCGATATCCCAGCCCGCTTTGGCATGTTGCTGTCAAGGTCCTGGGGTAAAAAAATTGGTGGGTCACTCAAAATGGACTTAACATATGCTACTGTCCCAGTCTTTGGAGGCCAAGAGAGGAGGTTATACAGGGAGACTAGATTTGTTGAAATGGTAACCAAGGCTGTCTGCTCAGAGAATTCCCCAGTTTATAACAAAGAGGGAGATTTCTCGTGTTTGATGTTAGAAGAAAATCAAAATTATGCCCATGAGCCCCCCTTCAGTCAAATCCAAGCTGAGCAGCCTTCAGAAGATCAGGAAACAGAAATCTGGACATTACATTTTGATGGAGCAAATTCAAAGGAAGGTAATGGAGCTGGAGTGTTATTAATCTCTCCTACAAGAAAATGGGTGCCACTGTCCTTTAAATTGGATTATGAGGCTACTAATAATGTGGTTGAATATGAAGCACTGCTATTGGGACTGCAAATAGCCAGGAATATGAATATAAAGAATTTAAAAGTTCTGGGAGATTCTGAATTGGTTGTTAGACAGGTCAGAAATCAATGCCAAACAAAACACCCTCGGCTAAAAACCTATAGGAATGAAGTATGGGACATGGTGGAGAATTTTTTCTTAGCATTTAACATACAGTTCATGCCCCGGGAACAGAACAGAATAGCAGATTCTCTTGCTGTAGCTGCCAGTGCATTCCGTCCTCCTCAGAACCCACTTTTGAGGTATGAAGTTGAGGTACAATATAGACCATCCATCCCAAATAATATTAAGCACTAGAAAGTATTCTAAGATGAAGAACAAATGAAGAGATTCCTGGAAACAGTGGGAGAATTCTCTAATATGGAGATTGATGACTGTGAGGAAGAGGAAACTGAGAATATTGTAGAAAACAGATGGGAAGAAAAAATAGCAGGTAATAAAGTGCTGCAGCTGAAAGGAAATGTTATCCCTAGAGGGCTGGTGCCCCTAGAAATATTATTTGATAAAAATGATGTTCCATTGCAGAACAGTAAATTAATAGAAGAAAATCAAGTAGAAGACTTGAATTTGGGCACTGATGCTGAGCCCAAAATCATAAAATTATCCAAAAAAGTTTCAGAGGAATATAAAAGAAAATATTTGAAACTATTTCAGTCATATAAGGATGTATTTGCATGGTCCTATCAGGACCTAAAAACTTTTGATATTAATATAATGCAGCATAAAATTCCTCTGAGGGAAGATGCAAAACCATATAAGCAGAAGCTCAGACAGATAAATCCTCTGTTGCTCCCTTCAATTGAAAAAGAAATCAAGAAGCTGCTACATGCCAAAATAATTGTGCCACTAAGATACTCTGAATGGGTCGCTAACCTGGTTCCTATTCGCAAAAAGAATGGAGAAATAAGATTATGTGTGGATTTCAGGAATTTAAATAGAGCATCTTTAAAGGATAATTATCCACTGCCTAAGATGGACCACATCCTGCAGAAAGTGGTGGGAGCATCTAGAATGTCAATGATGGATGGTTTTTCTGGTTATAATCAGGTGGCTGTGTTCCCAGAAGATCAAAAGAAGACTGCTTTCACCACGCCATGGGGAAGATTCATGTATGCCAGGATGCCTTTTGGATTAATCAATGCAGGAGCCACCTTTCAGAGGGCTATGGATATTGCTTTTGTTGGTGAATAGGATAAATTCTTGGTGGTATACCTTGATGATATTACAGTATTTTCCAAGAATGATGATGAGCATATTGAGCATTTACGGAGAACTTTTGAAAAATGCAGAAGGTATGGCCTTTCTCTTAATCCACAAAAGTCTTTATTTGCATTAGAGGAAGGCAAGCTTTTAGGGCACATTGTGACTAGAGATGGTGTGCAGATAGACCCTAAAAGAGTTGAGTTGATAAATAGTATTTCTCTACCAAGAAATAAGAAAGAAGTACAAGTATTTTTAGGCCGAATCAATTTTCTGAGAAGATTTATTCCCAATTATGCCGAGATAGTTAGGCATATAACTGATATGCTTAAAAAGAACAATGAGGTGAAATGGTCCCAAGAATCTAGAGACGCATTCACAAGGATAAAACAGGCATTTGCTGAAGCTCCTGTGCTAGCTGGGCCTGATTATACAAAGCCATTTATGATCTTTTCATTTGCTTCACCTCATACAGTAGTTGGAGTCTTTTTGTAGAAAAATGAAGATGGATATGAGCAGCCAATAGCCTTTTTCAATCAGGTATTGCATGATGCAGAATTGAAGTATAACATACTAGAAAAGCAGGCATATGCCTTGGTGAAGTCTCTCAAAGCCTTTAGAACATATGTTTTGCAATCCCACATTACTGCATATGTTCCTACAACAGCTGTCAAAGACATCCTCGTTCAAGGAGATAGTGAAGGCAAAAGAGGAAGATGGATTGCAAAAATACAGGAGTACGATCTGGACATAAGACCTACTAAGTTGGTTAAAGGACAAGGGCTAGCCAAAATTTTGTCTGAATCAAATCATCACGCTCTGGGCATAAATTTATCCATGATAGCGAATGAGGAGTCTGAGAAAGGAGAAGAGCAGCATGGACTAGAGCTGGCCACTCAAAAGATACACATAAAATATCTCACTAGCCTTTGGTACAAAGAAATAATTGAATATCTCTTAACACTCAGCTGTCCTCCGGGTTGTGATAAGGTAAAATACAAGGTTGTAAGAATGAAATCACAGAAATACATAGTTGCTAATGGACAGCTATACTGGAGAGATCCTTCAGGTATATTACTATTATTCCTCACAGAAAATGAAGTGGATAATATAATGACAGAATTTCATGAAGGAATCTGTGGAGGACATTACAGCTAGAGGGCTACAACTCATAAAATCCTAAAGGCTAGTTTCTACTGGCCAAAATTATTTACAGATGTTTTTGTTTGGGTCAGAGCATGTGATAAGTGCCAAAGATTTGCAGAAAGACAGAAATTAGCAGCTCTGCCCTTGATTCCTGTTCATGTAAATGAACCATTTCAGAAATGGGGATTAGATTTTATAGGGGAAATACATCCTCCATCAAGTGGCCAACATAAATGGATACTAACAGCCACAGATTATTTTACAAAATGGGTGGAAGCCATACCTGCAAGAAATGCTACGGATACTGTGATAATCAAATTTATGGAAGAAAATATCATATCCAGGTTTGGCTGTCCTGCTAGAATTGTAACTGATAATGCACAGGCCTTCAATTCTGCAAGATTTGTAAATTTCTGCCGACAGTACAACATTATATTGAATCACTCCACAACTTACTATCCACAGGGAAATGGCTTGGCAGAGTTCTCTAATAAAACCCTGGTGAGGGCTTTGAAGAAAACTATAAATGAGAATCAGAAGAATTGGGATTCCCAATTAAAGTTTGCTCTATGGGCGAATAGGATAACCAACAAGAGAGCAACAGGGAAATCTCCCTATGAATTAGTATATGGACGAGCAGCAGTGTTCCCTGTGCAGTTAGCTTCGCCAGTGACACGTTTCATGCAAGAAAACCAGGAGGAGCCAGATGATATGGTCAGGAGAATTAATCAATTGGTAGAATTATAGGAGACACGAGACCAGGTGAATCAGAAATTAGCTGAATATCAGGAAAAAATGAAAGATATTTTTGATCGGCATGCAAAAGATCGAAGATTGTAAAATGGTGACCTGGCTCTGAGATGGGATGTCTGGAGGGCTGAAAAAGGAAAGCACGGGAAATTTGATCCCCTCTGGTTTGGTCCATTTAAGATTGCGGAGCACAGAGGTAACAACACGTTCATATTTGAAAAATTACAGGGTGATCTGCTTGACTCCCCTGTAAATGGACAATTTCTCAAGCCATAATTTCAATTCTGATTCAGGCAAAACAAGCCTGATGTACCATATTGTATATACATTTTGCTTCAGTTTTGGTTTGATGAGTATTAAGATATGCACAGAAATAATCAGTGGTCTGCAGGTTCTCGACGCATTCATCGAGGAACGTGCCATCCCCAGCTGGAGTCGATGTTATCCATGTTTCCCCCTCATTTAAATCTTTGGCCTAATGCTCCTCATAAACCCTTCAAATTAGCTATCGCGGCCAAAAACACTCACATTCTATCTACTGTTATCCTTCCTGTGCACAAAAATACATCATTCAAAGCTTAAAACTGCAATTAAAATTTATATCAGGCCTATCCCTTGGGGTCTTAGCCCCCTATGTTTTGATCCCCATGTGACTCGTGTGCAAAACTGTGTGCCAAATTGAACGGGGCTCATCGCCTTATGATTTTGGGCCAAACCGTAGCCGTCCAATCTTAATCAAATCAACGGCCCACAATCAAATTATACGAGGTGGCCCCCGCGCCCGAAAACCGGTGGTTTATTCCGCACCACCATTGCTGGGCGAGCGGTATTTCCCTTGGAGCCAGCGATTCCATAGATCGCATGACAAGTGTCCTCATGTACGATCTCCAAACCACCCATTTCGTGCGTTAAAGGTCCGACCAAAGACGGGCAGAGGAATTCATCAGCGCCGTTGGATCTGTCAGCCTTCATCCAACGGTGGCCATCCTCCAAAGTCGCACGATATTTAACACAAGCACATAATGCTCGGGTCCACCATTCCGCCGCTGCACAATGCATTTTCAACCGTTGGTTTCATTTATGATCGCGTGGCCCTAAATTTTTGTCACGCCCCTCTGACCAACCAAGTCTATTTCCACGTCACCCCCTCCGCTTGACCTTTCGTACGACCACGTGGCATTGGCATTTCCCCCCACCATTCATATACTCCACTTAAGCGTCATATTTCAGTGTTTGAGTTACAGGTTTCCGCCATGTCCATTTATCGTGTCCCTCTGCATCCTCCTTCGCCACCCTGCATCATCTCACCATTTTTGCTCAGCCTGTGTCATCATTGCCATGGCAACCATAGCATTCACCACCCCTGTGTCACGTTTTTTTTTAATATGTTTGTGTGTTTTTGCAGGTTGCAGCAACAGGAATCCTCCATTAATCTCCCCCTTCACCACAGAGGTCGGGGACGCATCCAATAATCGGCCTGCAAAGGAAGATTTTATGAAGGAAAGCTTGGGGTAGTGGTTGTGATATGACCTCATTAAGGGAAACAGAAAGAAAATCCATCGCACCTCTCAGAGCAGTACAAAAAGTAGGTTCTAGTAGCTGAAGACATTAATTTCGCAGCATAAAAATATCAGAGAAAGGCCAAAAGATACAGCTTCCTGCATTTAAGGTCTTGGATTTAAATCCAAATGTCGGAAGGTACAGTGCTCAAAAAGAAATATTCTCAAGGTGATATTTCAGTCGAGTTCCCTTCAGGGACGTACAGAATGATCACGAAAAATTACCCTCATGCCATGTTCCTGAAGAGATTTTCTTCCAATTCATTTATTCCTAGAGGTAGATTGCAAAGTACAAATAATTATATTCAGTCATTCACAGTATGGGTGCGAATGTTTTCCGCCACTTTGTTTCAAATCAGACTATTAAATGTGTATCACCTACCTCACCATCTAGAGCTTTCTATCTCTTCTATAAAAATCAGAAAGAAAGACATTGTAGGGGTTCCAGATTTCTATCAGAAAACTGTGCAGTGAAAAGTTTTGTATACATCTTGTAAAGTTTCTATATGAAAGCTCAGAGCCCGTAGGGTCTCAGTGAGGAGGAGTTATATCTGTAATGAGGATTATGGTCTGTGGTATCCTACAATATGTAATTTTCTCTTATGTGTTAATATAACATTTCATTTCATTTCATTTATCTTCTTGTATCGTGTTACTGGAATGCGAGTGGCTCACTGGTTTGGTAAGGATTCATCCTAGCTGATGCCCTTAATATACTGTTCCATGTTCATTTCATCCATATTTTCTGCTATATTAGTTACTTGAGGAAGGTACTTTTAAAACGCCATTATCATGTATGGATTCTTAGATTGATAAGCCCATATGTGGTTCTGCTGTGTATCTGGGTATCAACCTCATGTTAACTAGTATTTTCTTGATATTTTCTTCACTGCATCCACCTTCTGATATTTGATTTCTATGGTATATTATTTGAATCGGCCCTCTTTGCAGCAAACTGTCTCTTAAATGTCTGATGCTTTAATATTGAAATTTTGCACGTTGTTCCTACATGTTTCTTATCTCTACATCAGCTTCTGAAAGAGTTTGGTCCCATTCAAAATCACTTTCCTTGTTCTATGAGAGATAGCAGGAGAGCTTTTGGCTGACACCCAAGTTATATTATTATGAGCTGCTTGCTATGGTAAGATGTCCTAGGCATTGGTCTATAGCAACTCTAGACTCTCTCTAGGAGGGACAAGAATTGTCTACAACACTCCCCTTAGAACATGTAGTGCAAATAATGTGGGAAACTCCTTTCCCCAAGGACACATTCCACAAATGTGTCTCTCCTCCAACCTGTTCCCAAGAATAAGAACATCTTCAGCATGTGGAATCATGATTAAGATCATGCTAGCTTCCATATATGATAAAGGAGAAGGAATATGCCTCCTCATGTGCAACCAACATAGTTTTACCATCAACTGCCATAGAATAGAAGATGACAAGTGTTTCCTCCAAAACTTTCTTGCTGCCCCATCCTTCTTGCATGCTTGGAGAAGGTATTTTATGATTTGTGTAAAGGAGTCAGACCATGGGAAGTGTATCTCCCCTCCAAGATCCTCTAAAGGATGGTCATCATCAATAAATTTCATGGCCTCAAGTGGCCCATGAAGCCCATCATAAACAGTGCTCCATCTTGGAGAAAAGCCCTGCAAATGAGTGTTAGAAAAAGAAAAGTATACATCATGAGATTCAGCAATATAATATTTGTCATATACTTGTTTAAAATCAGCAAGGTTGCTCATGGATGAGCCTCCTCTCACACTCAATGAATAAGGAGGTGTAGATGATAATTCATCCCAAGAACTATGTTCCTCCTCATCTAAAAAATGGTCCATGCACTTCTTCATATGAGAGTGCACCTCCTCTTTTAAATTCTCCCACATGAACCCATCCAAGATAGTATGATATGCTCCAATGAAACCAGTGGGTTTGGAAAGCAGGATATCATAGGTTGCATTCAGCAGTTTCTCCATGAGCTTGGAGCCTTTAACCAAATAAATCTGATCATGGAAATAGATGACTCCTCCAACTACCTTGTACCTCCCATTCATTACCTTCCCATCAAGAACCTCACATGTTAAAGGGTCCTTGTTGTACTCCATCAAAAGTTGAGAATCCCAAAAAGGATCTAGGCTCCTCAAGAATGATAACGCTGTAGATGTCTGAAATGCAGCCCCTATCATGTCATGACTCTCCTCTTTCACATATTTGATGCCAAGGTCACATGCTGTGTAAAAATTTTAATAACAGATATATTATTCACCGAGATTCTCCTGATCACACACTATTTTAACCTCATGCACAATACAAAATATCTTCTACCATTGATCATTAATTGCGGAAATAAAAACAATCGCATGCGCACATTAAAACCATAAACAATCACACATATGAACACATTATTTCATGGGAAAGCTTAAAGCTAAAAACCCCCAACTATATGTATATTATATGTCATATAGATCATGTAACAATCATTGTACAATGCTCCTCACAAGCTCTCAGCACAACCTCCAATTGCTACACACTAATCAAGCTAGATCTAGCAAAACATATGCTCCAATCTCTACCACCTGATAGCCAGCCTCTATTGCGTAATCAATGTTGTAGGATGGCTCAATAAATAACTTGAACCACCTGGCTTGTACTGCACAATCCTCATGGGCTTCTCCAATCATTGGTTGTTGCAAATATGCAACAGTATAGTCATAACTGATAGTTAACCTGCTCTTTCACCTATCTCTGCACTGGTCTCCACTAAAACTGTCCATGCACTGAAATTAACTGATGTATTCTTTAGTTGATTAATGATTTTATAATTAGTGAATTAATTAATAATTAATTCACACCACTCTCACTAATTGTATCAATCATTTAAACTAGATACAAATAGCTCAACTATGTTTAGATTAGTTAAACTGAACACAACTCCATTAACTCCTCAATCAACTCCACCAAACTCTATCACATGAATTCTAACTGAAGTATCCATGAAATAGCTCCACTTAACCCTCAGGAATAGCGTAATTCCTTCTGTCAGCTCCTGTGCCACATCTGTGCACTTAATTGAAGTGCTCCGAGAGAACAAGATAATGTTTAGAGTCCAAATATTATTAAGAGCTAATAATATTCGACATATCTATTTTTAGACTGGCAATCTAAAAATAGATTCCGCACAATATGTCTACAAATAGAATTCCATATATTTTTTCCAACTTGACCAACCATCCACAAATAGCATCTGCAACTCATAGAACATGATCCATATGTCTAAAAATAGACTTTGCGCCAAAAATAGCCTGCGGGCCCACTTAGTGAAGGCGACTTCTTTCCACTAAGCTCATCATCTTGTTGCAATCTCAACATTCCCTCTCAACAAGATAAGGATTATCTGCAACCCCTATCCTACCCCTGTGGTGTTTGAATTTGCTCCTGGTGAGCGCCTTCGTCAAGGTATGGCGTCTTGATCCTCATGGTGAGAATGTGTAAATGGCAGTCTTCACTGCACGTCTTTGATATGATGATGTTGGATGTCGGTGTGTTTATATCTATGATGAAATGCGGATTAGCAGGGAGTTTGATGCACAACTGATTTATCACAATAAATCACGGTGAGCTCTAAGTGTAGACGAACAACCGACAGGATACCCTCCCATCCGCCTTGGCTGCGTGACCGACGCGCCGCCTTCTCGGCCTTTAACGGGCTGTGCCATGGATCTTTGCTTCCTGTTGTACCAAGAAAATTTTGTCGACGCGATACTAAAAATCCCTCCAGATGTGCTCTTTCTGTCCATTGGGCTCCCTGCCCAATCTGCATCTGTGAAGCCACATAGCCTCACCTCATCCGACTATCTGTACCATAATCCATATCTCGATGTGCCTCTGAGATATCTCAATACATGCTTGCCTGCCTTCCAGTAGAGCTTGGTAGGCTTAACCATAGCTTGTGAAAGCTGGTTAACAGCATAGCATATGTCGGGTCATGTATTGACAGATACATAAGCAACCCCACAAACTGTCGATAAAAAGTGGCATCCACTACCTCCACTGAAGTAGCATCCTCCTTCCTCCATCCACCAGGAAGAGGAGTATCAACAGGCTTGCAGCCATGCATGTTGAACTTCTCCAGTATCTCCCGGGAATACTTGCCTTCAGAAACAAACAGTCCATCACTGTGCTGCCAAATTTCCAATCCCAGGAAATAATGAAGGAGGCCCAAGTCCTTCATCTCAAACTCCTTTGCAAGATCAGCCTTGCATGAGTGTATCAACAATTCATCACCTATCAAAATCAAAGCATCTACATAAAGTACAATGATCAGCAACTTACCCTCCACCACTATCTGGTATAGGTTTGGATCCGCCTCACTCTTGGAGAATCCAAGTTCGGTGAAATAATTGTCTATCCGTGTGTACCAAGCACGAGGTGCTTGTTTCAACCCATACAACGCTCTCTTGAGCCTGCACACATGCGACTCGCTGCTGAAGATCTTGAACCGAGCTGCTCTATGTACACCTCCTCCTCAATGACTCCGTTGAGGAACACAGTCTTCACATCCATCTGATGAATGTGCCACCCCATCTACACTGAGAGAGAAAGAATCGTCCGTATGGAAGAATACCTTGCGACAGGTGCAAATATTTCCTCATAATCGATCCCCTCAATCTGTGAGAAGCCTCGGGCAACAAATATTGCCTTGTACTTCTCCACACTCCTGTCAGCTGCTTGCTTCACTTTGTAGATCCATCTCGAACCCACCATTGATTTCCCTTCCAGCCTTGGGACAATCTCCCATGCACTGTTTCTGACAATCGAATCATACTCTTCCACTATGGCATCTACCCATGCAGGATCCTCCACAGCTTCCTTGAAAGAGGATGGCTCTCTCACGATACACTTGCTCGTAAGATCCATGTATCCAGTATACTAGTTAGGTGACTGTCTCTTTCTGCGCTGTGATGTAGGTGCCCCTACAACCTTCTCTGCATCTCGAGCTAGTTGCTCAGCTTCTGTAGTGCGCTTCCACCCTCTGATGGTTGGCGCTGCCTGAGTTGTCTCTTCCACTCCATGAACCTCCTCTTGTGGCTGATCCACATCCAGAGACTCATCCTTAGGAACTAATAGCTACTCATCTGCATGCAAGTGTGGCTCCCTCTCAAGCGAACACTTCATGGCTTTCTCCTCCTGAAATTTTTATATCCCGTCGCACAACAGTCTTGCAACTATCTGGAAAATACACATGATAGTTGTGGGGTGTATCAGTGTACCCCACAAATATCCCAACCTCTGTGGTCGGCTCCAGCTTCTTCCTGGCATCCTTCGTCACATGAATGTAAATAGGTGAACCAAAAATCCTCAAATGGGAAATATCAAGCTTCTTACCAGAAAACGCCTCCTCGGGTGTACTCATGCCAAGCTGTATCACATAAGGGACAATGGTTACACGCACATGCTATCGGTGTGCATGCCTCGGCCCACAGAGTGTATGGGAAGGCCACAGTCATGCAACATCGCACCTTTCTGTACCCATGATCGTTCTGTTCTTCGCTCGACAACCCCCCGATACATTGTGGGTTATGAGGCACTATGAGCTCTCTTCGAATTCCTTCTGCGCTGCAAAAGTCCTTGAATTCGCCAGAAATGAATTCACCACCATTGTCGCTCTTAAGAGCCTTCACCTGCGTCCCCGATTCTTTCTCAACCAGTGCCTTGAACTCACAGAACTTTGAGTATGTCTCGCTCTTCTTCTGCATGAAGAAGATCCAACACTTACGAGAAAAATCATCAAAAAATATCACATAGTACTTTTTCTTTGCTGTCGAAGCTACTGAGAAAGGTCCACACACGTCTATGTGAATTCTCTCAAGGATTGTCGTGGCGTGATTATCCTTCTCGTGAAAGGTGGCTTTCACAAATTTTCCCAAGTTACATCCCTTGCACTAATCTGACTGCGTAAGAGTACCCTTAGGAAGCCCAGTAGAAATTTGCTGCAGTATCTTCAAAGCTCCATGGTGAATGTGGCCCAATCTCTGGTGCCACAACTCGCCCTCATCCTGGATCACCACTCCTTCTACCTTGCCTGCCATTGCTGCGCAGCCATCTACCTGCAATTGATAAATATTCTTAACTCGAACCCCTATCCTCCGGGTCTCACCAGTTTCCTTATTGCGCAGAAAAGCCTTTCCCTCGCTAAAGACAACATCATATCCCTTGTCTTCTAACATCGCCACAGAGATAAGATTCTTCTTCAATCCTGGAATATGCATCACTTCCTTCAATAGGAAGGGTTTAACAGACTCCCTCTCAAAGGAAATGGTACCGATACCGGTCGCACTGTATCTACCATCATCTCCCATCTCGATGTGCACTCCAAGATCTTTCTCATCTAGATCAATAAACAAATCTCGATCTCCTGTCATGTGAAAAGATGCGCCACTATCAAGAAACCACATTGACCCATCACACTTGAGACGAAGCATGCGATCAGTGAAAAATCCAACTCAAACTGTGAGGCTAAGGCCTCTCCAGCTGCAGATCCAGCAGCCTGCTTATTTTTCTTCTTCTGTGGACAATTAGTGGCGTAATGTCCGTGTCGGTGACAGTGAAAGCACTTCACCTTGGACATGTCCTACTTATTGCCTTTCACACTGGATTGAGAAGCTTTCTTGATCTTCCCCTTCTTTTCTTTTGCAGCCAAAGAAAAATTTTCTTCATCATAGTTCTTTGATGAAGATCTGTCCCTAGTACTTTTCCTCATCTCCTCTTGCACAATATCTGACCAAAGTCGCTCCCATCCTGGAAATTTCTCCCGACCATTGACAGAGTCCTGATAGGAATGCCAACTCTTCGGAAGCCCAAGGAGAGCCAAGCTCACCAAGTCCTCTTCATCAACAGTAAGCCCCACACTTCCTAGCTCATCCCTACATTGGATGAACTTCGTGAGGTTCTTGGGCATACTGTCGCCTTTCTCCATTTTTATGTTCCTGAGTTTATCCTTGAGCGCCAACTTCCTCTGGTCGCTCTTTCTTTGAAATAAATCTGTCAAAGATTTTCACATCAAGAATGGAGAAGCTTTACCATGAAGGCTGGACACTATGTGATCCTTCACACCTTCCAACAGAATCCTTTGACACTTTGCTGTCTTCTTTTGCCATGCGTCAAGTACGGCAGCATCGCTAGAAGTAGGTTTTGGAATTTCTGCATCTATGAACTCCTTCAACCCATTGTCATCCAGCACCGCCTCCATCCTGTCCTTCCATGCAATATAATTGGAGCTGCCCTCAAGGGCATACTCCAATCGCAATCCGTTGAAAGACATCTCAACTTCGACACCAAGAAAACACTGCTGCAAATTCGAATTCCACCAGCACAAAACTCAACCGCTTCAATGTTTTGCAATTGCTCCAATGATCAATATTGCTCTGATACCATGTAGAAATTTGAATAACTAATATATTATTCACCGAGATTCTCCTGATCACACACTATTTTAACTTCATGCACAATACAGAATCTCTTCTACCATTGATCATTAATTGCGGAAATAAAAACAATCACATGCGCACATTAAAACCATAAACAATCACACATATGAACATAGTATTTTATGGGAAAGCTTAAAGCTGAAAACCCCCAACTATCTGTATATTATATGTCATAGAGATCATGTAACAATCATTGTACAAAGCTCCTCACAAGCTCTCATCACAACCTCCAATTGCTACACACTAATCAAGCTAGATCTAGCAAAACACATGCTCCAATCTCTACCACCTAATAGCCAGCCTCTATTGCGTAATCAATGTTGTATGATGGCTCAATCAATAACTTGAACCACCTGGCTTGTACTGCGTAATCCTCATGGGATTCTCCAATCACTGGTTGTTGTAAATATGCAACAGTATAGTCACAACTGATAGTTAACCTGCTCTTTCACCTATCTCTGCACGGGTCTCCACTGAAACTGTCCACGCACACTGAAGTTAACTGATGTATTCTTTAGTTGATTAATGAGTTTATAATTAGTGAATTAATTAATAATTAATTCACACCACTCTCACTAATTGTATCAATCATTTAAAATAGATACAAATAGCTCAACTATGTTTAGATTAGTTAAACTGAACACAACTCCATTAACTCCTCAATCAACTCCACCAAACTCTGTCACATGAGTTCTAACTGAAGTATCCATGCAATAGCTCCACATAACCCTCGGGAATAGCGTAATTCCTTCTGTCAGCTCCTATGCCACATCTGTGCAATTAACTGAAGTGCTCCAAGAGAATAAGATAATGTTTAGAGTCCAAATATTATTAAGAGCTAATAATATTCGACATATCTATTTTTAGACTGGCAATCTAAAAATAGATTCTACCCAATATGTCTAAAAGTAGAATTCCATCTATTTTTTCCAACTTGACCAACCATCCACAAATAGCATCCTGCAACTCATAGAACATGATCCATATGTCTAAAAATAGACATAGTCTAAAAATAGATTTTGCGCCAAAAATAGCCTGCGGACCTACTTAGTGAAGGTGACTTCTTTTCGCTAAGGTCATCATCTTGTTGCAATCTCAACATGATGGAGTCCCATAAAATTTCTTTTGTTGCCTCCCTTGCAGCTGATCTTGCTCAAGACAAGATTGAAGCATGTGGAAATCAACTTCCCCTTCGAAAGTTCTTGTCCTCCAATACTTCCTCAATTTGGCCCATGCATGCAAGAGTATTAAGATCCTCTTGTCATGTTCAGAAATCTCTTTCGTAAGTGAGAAGACCATGGGTTGCCCCAAAGATATGGTTTTTCCATGTATCCTCATATCCATACCGTCATAGATTTCTGATCTCTCATTTCTTAGCGCAGATGAATGAATGGAAGATAACAATGTCCTATTCAGAAAATTGCTTACCTCTTTTCTGAATTCATGAAAGATCCTCTGTGCTGTGCTTGCTTCTCCCAAGGCTCCTTCATTAGCCAAGTATGAAAATGTTTCCCATAGTTGAGAGAACACTTTAGTTTTCCTCCAATCAGGAGGTCTTCCTGGTGGAATGCCTCCTTGCAAAGAGGCATGAAGGCATAGAGAAGAATGTGGATGTAGGTGGACAGATTTTCCCCTACCATTGTTGCATGGATTCTCTTCCCTTATTTGGTCTTCCAACCCTTGAAACAAAGAAGGGTATATGCAATTCTTCTTGAGATGTTCTTCCTCCTCTCTTCCTCCTTCTATCTTCAAGACTTCATCATTTGACAATGATGATGCATGTTGCTCTTGTGTTATATCAAGATCTCCATGTGTGAGATCTTTTGGAACTCCTTGCAAGAGTGCAAGAGTTTCTCTTCTTGGAGCAAGTGCTCCATCCTCCTCTCCATGAAGTGCTTGAGGTGCCTTTGTTGTGACTGCATTATTATCTCTTGTCTTCTCCTCCTCCTCTTCAATAACTGAAATTGTCTCATCGTGAATAAGAGACCTTAGATCTTGGTCATCTATTGAAGGAGAAACCTTCATGCTTTCCTCTTGAGAAGAGGATTCTTCATCCGATGGATATCTTGCCCTTGGCAATGCATCAAACAAACTTACACCTTCTTCCATGGTTTTCAGAAATGGAGTTGGATTCATAGACCCTTCCAGCTCATGCAAAAGATTTGTCTGATGTGGTTTGCTAGTGTCAACAAAATATGTTACACATGGAGCTTCATCAAACCTTTCTATCAATATTTCAATAAACCTTGCATAAGTAGGTGTATTGGCATTATTCAAGGAAAAAGACTCAAACAACCACCAAGCATATGATTTACCTTCAAAATGCAGTGCTGCTGCTTTGATGGCTTCAATCTCTGAAACTTGATGTTGTTGCACAAAGTCATCTAGCTCCTTCACCCAAACCCTGACTGGACATTTAGGTGATCCATCAAAGATAGATAGATAAAATCTACCCTTACCATGCTTCTCCTCCTTGATCTTGCAGAATCCTTGGAAGTTCAAGTTATCTTTGAACTCCTTGGACTGAGCTTCATACTCCTCCAAATACTCTCTAAGATTCTCCTTCTTAGGCACACCTCCTTTCTTCCTCTTCATGAAGAAATCAAAGACATAACGCTGAAGATTTGGTGATATGGCTGAGTGCACATATCCATGAGATGAGGATTCAGAATGTTCCTCATGTATAGATCTTGTAGATCTAATCGGAAGATCTTTCTGCTCTTGAAACTCTTTAGGAGTTTCACTGCTTCTTTCTTCTTGTTGTTCAAACTCCTTGGAGAGGTTCTTCTTATATCTAAAATCTTATGAGAATAAACCCATAGTATTCATCATTTTGACCATTCTCCCTGCTGGAATATCACTGCAAAGTTCCCTTTTCAGGAAAATCAAAATTCTATTCCATAGATTGACAGCAGGGGCATTTACTGGATATGTCACTTTTGAAAAAAGGATGAGATCCAGAGGCTACCTGGCCATCTGCAAAATCTGTCTATAGAGCTTGAAATATTCCTCCTTCATGGATTCATCACTTTGGCTTGAAGCCACAGGCTGAGCCAAATATCTTGCTTTGATACCACTGTAATATCCCTTTTTCAGGAACAGCTACAGATTGGGAATAATATGAGTTATTACCAATGTGGAGCTATAGAAAAGTACCACATACAGGTGTAAAAACACTTATACTTTAGTAAAATATAAAACAACAAAGTTATACAGCGTTTTACAAGGCAAAAGGTGGGGAAAAGTGAAGATTTAGGCCCTAGAACGTGTGTATTCAGCTATATGCATAAAAATAATATGGGAAAGCTAGGGTTACAAGGGACTCCCATGTCAAATTTCAGCAAAAAAAAATAAGTTTTGCTAAGTTAGCAGTTCCTCCTGTCCTAACTAGGCTACAAAACCCTGATTTCCCAAGACTAGAATTATGCAGAAATTTATTGAAGCATGTGAGAGTGATTTTCTGAAGGGTATGAATGAAATAAGGTCTGAATATTGAAAAATAAGACCAGGGGAATAACTCATACACTTTACAGAAGAAGAATGAAAGAATACAGAAGAAATCCTCAAGAAAGAGGTTCTACATCCATATAAAAAGACTGCATAACAGTGACAGCGTAATTTTTAGGGATGAAGAAGTAGTTTGTTTATTCTTTAGATCTAGATCAGATCAGTACATAAAAATATAGATCCAATACAGATCCATGTACAAGAAGAGCTGATCTATACATTCCCCTTGGGGTTTTTCTCAAAACATGAAGCACCGGAAGTAGATCTGAGATCTAAGAATGCAGATCTGCAGAATGATTCAGAAAATCATTGAATCATGAACATGTAGAATATCAGATCTGAAATAGAACATAGATTGTTTGGCCAATCTATGGATCACCACAGTTAAGGATGAATCCAATCACCGAAGATCTCTCCTCCAAAATGAAAGAAGAACACCCTGCAGCTGTAGATTAGCAAATAACGTTGTCTTAGGGACATAAATAGCACTATAGCTTCTGAAGATGATATGGCATGATGCCAGGATGTAGATCTGAAGTATACTCAGAAAATGAACTCTTCCAGGAGGTTAAATGACACGCTCATTGAGAAGAGCCACTGTTATCATCTAGATCTGAGCATATCTAGATCTCCACTTGCTGCAACTCACAAGATAGCTCAACCCTAAACATGAGCAGTGCTGTAATGTAAGGTGAAACTTGGCCCAAGCCTAATAGTGGAGAATTTTATCACAATTCTCCTCCAAGAGCTGCTCAAGGAAGGAGGTGGGATTCCTGAATAGGAATTCCCAACAAGGGATGTCTAAGCAGAAAAACCTTCAGAAATAATATATTCAACAACCCTTTCCTTGCTGCCCTCCTCTTCCTTTTATAAGTTAGGAGTCTTGCCAAACCCTAAACCATCTTGAATCACTTAACCCTTTTCACATTATAACCTCCTTCTAGAACTGTGTTGTCCCTCAAAGAGGTTCAATGCATCTAGACTGCGCTGTTTGACTTGGTCAAAGATGACCCACTCTTGTGATTTAGACCCATTCACACCTGTAGGAGTTTATTTAAATAGCCCAGATATGTCTCTGTTCACGTAGGCATTGATTTATTCTTAGTTTTCAGGATTTTTACATGTCCTCCTTCACAATTTATTCATTAATCATGAAATACAAAATAAATAAGGCAAAATTAATGTTCCAATTAGCTGAAGCTAATTTAGGAACATTACAGAGCGGTTGAAGTCGGTGAAGTGGATGGATGTTTTTTGCAGGTGTGAAGGGATTACAGAGTGGCCCCAATTATGGTTTGCATCAAAGTCACGATGGCCAAGCATTTCAAGCTCATTGAGGAGGATGTTGTTACCTAGGTGGATTTGAGACGTCCATGTCTATGGTGGGGGCATGGGGAGTGCCATCAATAAATTAACTATCAAAGTCAGAAAGGTCTAGGGTAGATGGGGCTCAATGAACATGCCAAGCTTGATATGTGTGTCTAGTTTGTTCCTAATGTGCAACAATGGCCACGTTGGATGTGCCAATGTCATCAGGGAATCTACGAAAAGGGAAGTATAGAAGGAGTTCACTCCAATAGAAGTCTACATAACATGTTGATTCTTTTGATGGAATGGAGGTGTAATGAGGAAGGATGCGCACGAACATGGGAGGGAATATGGGTTTCCACGATGATGTTTTACGATGGGAGGAGAAGGAAAAAGAGTGTGCAATTTCAATAAGAGGCAATGTTGCAAGTGCAGGTGGTCTTTGCATGTAGGAGGCGATGAAATGTGTTGATGGAATATGACCATCCAGGTCTTGTGAAACATGTCTGAATACCCTTTTTACAATAAGGGAGACAAAAAAATGACTACACTTTGTTAGTGGGATTTTTTGGAGCATGTGGCATGTTTCTTGTGCACCAATGTCCTTATTAGCAACCATTCGGTAAGGAATTTGCGGATGATAGTCACAGTAGGAGCATCGGGGGGGAAATTGTGAGAGATGAGAGAGAATCTAGTAGTAGCTTTTAGATGTTCCCTATGATTTCGCTGCGTACTTTGAAATTCAGTTCAACACATCATGGGATGAGAGAACTGGTTGAAAGTCAATGTTGGCCCTCCATTTTGCAAGTAGATGAGCATTGTGCACATTTAGCTTGTCATCATTTCTAGTAGGGGAGTACACTTTTCAGCCAGTAGCATCAATGTGAAGAGAGGAGGTGTCGTGAACCTCCCATGGGGATCCATAGCAGCAAGTAGTAGCGTCATGTCTTTTGCACAAGTATGTAGAGGAGTGGCAAGTTGTGTGTCTTTGGATGGAATTCACACGTTGTTCATAGTCTTGCAACTAATTTGCTGCAAAAATTTAATGTGTCCCAAGGAGGCATGGGTCATGTAGAGATGAATGATTCATGCCAGGAGCCCGGTTGTGAAGGGGTCGAGGGTTCCAATTAGTGATTCACATATCAGAAAATTATTTGGTTGCACAGACATTTGTAGTGCTGTTCTAGTCGAGAGTGTCCATAGAAGGTGCATTTTGAAGCCACAAGAAACCATGGACATGTGTGGAGCCTCGATGTTGCCATTCATACCTTAGAAAGAAAGTGGAAAAAAAGTAAGATGGATGCATGGAAGTGAAAGTAAGGAAATGAGAGACGGGGAAGGAATAACATGCATACCTGCACCAATGATCCTTTACAAGGAATCATTTTAGTAGGACCTCTTCCTTGTATATTTTGAATCTATAATGGATGTATTGAGATGCACGATATGGGTTTGCAACAATGTTTTGGATTCTCCATCGAGTTTTATCATGTGTGTTGGATGGAGGGTTAGAAGGCATGGCATTATCTAGGCCAGGCCATTTGGTATCAACTGCATTTAGTGTGAAGAAGATGGTAGGGGTACCTTTTTGAATGATCACGTCATTGAGATCCCCTCTAGCCCTGGTCCAAAACAAATCTAGTTCGGAATGATGGAAAGCGGAAGTTGTTGAAAGTGGTGGAAAAGGTCTATGATTGTTGCCGAAAGGGTATTCGCAAGGTCCCTTTCAATGAAGACAAAAGAAATTGCTTGGCTATGATGGCACATGATAAGGTTGTACAAGTAATAGAAAAATATAGGATGTTTCCCAAAACAGTTGTCATGGTAGCACATTAGATTCAAGGCGTATTCCTACATATCCACTTTTGCAATTATTGGTTGGTTAATCATGGCAGATCCGATGGGGAAGAGGGTAGGGAAGGTCATGGAGAAGAGGTCCTTTGTGTTGTATTCATTGATTGGAGAAAGACCAATGATGGTCCATTGAAGTGAATGGGCGGTTGTGGAATTGGAGGATTCTATGTAGGCAAGTATTTCATCAATTTATGAATGAGAGTTTGGTAGAGTTGAAACAAAGGAGGATGGGTGGAGGTCAGATGGGCATGGGTGGGGAAGTTCATAATTAGGAGTTTCATAAATTCCTTCTTGGAGTGGTAGGGAAGTCATGTTGATATGGCGTAGCATGTTGGAAATGTTGGTAGATGCAACCGGCAGAGAAGAGAGCGAAAGTAGGTTAATCTGGACATATTTGTAGTATGGATCATTTTCTAGTCTGAATTGAAAAGTTGCATGAACACGTGATCTACTAACAAAAAATGCATAAGATGTTTGGTCATTACTAGTTTTTTTATAGCAAGGATGCCTAGTTCTGATAGCATGTGAGGAAGAGAGGTGACAATATTAGTGATATCTTGAGGGAAGCTAATAGTATGGCTGCAATATTTGAGTTGGCCTCCATGTGCATGGGTGACTTGAAGAACGGGGTTGACACAGACAATGAGCATCTCTTCAACTTGAGTAAGGCAGGAGAGGACATGTGGTTGGATACTTGGGACCTTGTTGTTTGTGGAGGAGAAACGATGGGTTTTTCATTCAGTGGCACAATGGGTACAAGAAATGATTCCATTTTTTGTTTTCGTTTTCATGGATGGGTAAGCTTCATGACAAGTGGAGCAAAATTGGATGGGACAAACTGCATCGATCCTTTCATGAAAGCGACAATGTGTGTTACACCAATTTTTGGTCATCTAACCTGTTACTATTAGATGGACCAAAATACACCATGTAAGACCAATTTGACCCTAAGTAAAATTGCTTTCGCTATGAAAAATAACTTAGTAATCCATAATTTATTAAGTTGTTTATGGTCTAAAGAGGAAACCCCATGAGGAAATGTTGAATAAATCTACATTTGTTTGATTTTCCTCAAGGAATAATTAGTTAAACACCAGTTTAATTAATATTCCTGGTCATATTTAACCCAAAATAGGAAAATTAATTAGATAGATCATTATTTATCTTATTATTTTCTAGGAATAATTATTTAAACCTCATTTAAATAATATTCCTTGTTAAATTTGACTAAATCACTTATAAATAATTGAATAAATCGTTATTTATTTAATTATTACTCAACCACATCCTTAAAATAACAAATAAATCATTTATTTATTTATTATTTACAAATAAAGGGATTTGACCAAATTCAAATTATTTTTTCCTCTAACAAATATAATAAAATATTCCATAAAAGTTGGATCTATATTTGGTTAATAATATTTTAATTATGCAACAATATCTAGACTAACTCAATATTTTGTTATAAATAGAAGGGTTTTTCCATTCACTCACTACCTTTTGTTGCCTAAAGATCACTCTGGATCTATACTTTTGGGCTGACTTTGATCCTCCATCATTGTCATATTTTGCTACCATTTTTCTTGTGAGCTCCCTTTGAGTTCCATTTTTTGTCTGGGTTTTCTACACCATCAAGAGAGAGAGAGAGAGATCTTAGATCTGAAGTGTTAAGGACATACAAGAACCCATCCCATTGAGGGGGACTAGTAACATCTTTCTATGTTCCCTTCCCAGGTGTCAAAAATACAAAAATTCTTTAAAAATATCTTGTCTTTTCTATTGGATGCATGGAGCAACTCTTGCTTTTATTTAATACTTAATGTATTTTACTACATAGATCTAGATTTTGTAGCATTTATCGTGGTCAACTAACTGCAAATCTAAAGAAATTGGTAGCCATATTTGATGTTAGGGTTGTTTTTTATGCACAGCTAAAGTGAGCTTTTTTCGTACACTTGTGATTAGAATTCATACTAAGTGAACCTCTCTTCTCATGAGGATGAATCAGGTAGCTTTGCCATGTCAGGCGGTCTTTCTTCCACTAGTCACCCCATCTTCTATTATGATGATGACATTGTGGAAGTAGTCACCACCCTTGACTTTATCTATCCCCCTTTACATCGAACCCATGCATTCGAACCACATACAGCTTGTGGCCATTACATTGACACCCAATGTTTGGGTAAGGGGGCACCCATATTTGAGAGGCTAGGAGAAGAAATTCTCCACAACTCTCCTAGTGCATCTGGTCATGTCGACTCTAGTACCATCATTCTTCCTTGTTTAGAAGAACCTCTAGAGTCCCATATCGCTTCAGATCACTCTAGGGATGATCCCCCTCATCATTCCTTACTCTTACATCAACAACCCAGTCCCTTAGACATTGTTGTTGACCAACCTGTGGGTTTTCTAGGAGAGCACCAGTTCATTATCTCCAAATCCACTCTTTGGGATAGTGACACCGTGTGTGCCAACCTAGAAACTTAGTCCATTTGCTTCATCTATGCAGTACCCAAAGAGATTTTTAATCCTCAATTCCCTTTCTCGAACTGCATAACCATAACAAAAAAAAATGGCGCACCACATCATAAAAATGTGTATATATTCCCTTTTCTAAATACATCTTGGCATGACCATAACATGCTTGGGGGCACCTATGCCCCTCAACCATAAAAATCCCAGCTCTCAGCCAAAAACAACACTAAAACCCCCTTTCTCTGACAGGTGGCACTTTTTAGGTCATTTCCTAGGACATGTCGCAGTTTTCTGCCTAGTACCTGCTATCCAGGTCATAGAACATACCCCAAAAAGTGCGACCTGGCCTACTCATGGGCTCTGGGTGCCTAAACTGAAATTTTGATCCCCTTAATTGAAAGAGTATGGTTAGGCCTCTTACCTACAACTGACGGATCTCAATTCCATCGGTCTATTTCTCTGCTATGATCACCGCAAGATTTAGGGCCTTTTCTCCTCTCCACATTCACCATAGCTACACTTGAAAATGAATTAAATTGGACGGAAAATGCCTTATTAAAAGAGAAACCCCAGATTTTTCTTTCGCTAGCTGCGAACAAACCGTAGATCAGTTTGAAAAACCATCCATACCTTTGGAAAGGTCTCACCGAGCTCTCAAATGGGTATCTGTTACTTTTTTGTGATTTGATACTTCACCCAGACACAATTTTTCCAATAAGGGTCACTTCACCACTCCTCAAAATCAAATTTATTCACTTACAACACTTGTACTTGGGGCACCACTTTGCCTCCATACTTGTCCATGCTCGTGTTTAATTTGGTCATGAGTAACCATCTTGTACTCATTTTTTCATGGTCCCCATTGCACCTTTTCTGTGTGGTAGCATCATGGAGTCGCCCTTGTTCAGAGCATCCGAGTTGAGTCATCATCACATCCATGGAGTCTATCCTGAGTCTCTTTGTATCCCGCTATAGTCCTCCATCCTTCATTGCTTGGTTCCTCTCTCGTGTCACACATTATGGCCTTCATTATTACTATCCCCTGTCCCCTTTGATATTATGTCATTTGCTGCCAAGTCATCCATGCCCTTCATGCTCTAACAAGGGAATTTGTCAGCTCGCTACTCAGTACCCCCCATTCCATCAACATCCCTAGTGTCACTATGTCAGCCGCTCTACTATTATCTCTCGTTCCTTAGTTTAGGACCCCTTATTGCCTCACCTATGGCGGACCTCCTTCTGTCAACATCAACTCATTCATTCCAGAAGACATGTCTAGAGGGCGGTGTACTTTGGTTGCAGCTTCCACTCTTGTTCGGTGCCTCGGATCAGGCAAAGGGACTCCTTATTTCCCTTTGACTTGATTGTTTCTCAGTTCCATCTCCTTACATCATGATCGAGATCTGTATACTTGATTTTTTAGTGATGCAGCAGATTGTACTGGTGATCCCCGAGTGTGTGTGAGATGTTTCAAACCTCATGAGGGGGTGGACCTTCAGGTAGCCACCCACATGCCCGTATGACCTATTCATTGCAGCCTTTGATGCAGCTCCACATATTTGATGGTTCCGGCCTTAGCCGCTTGTAGCGCCTTTTAGTTTGCATGTATCATTCAAATTTTTAGAGCACTTTCATGTTTACAGGGCCTCTTTTTTTGTACTTATATATCATGTAATCATATATTATTGTATAAGTCCTGGTTGTTATCCCAGGCATAGTATATATGTGGGATCCATTATAATGTTTTTATCTGGCTCATGTTTATGCCATCATGTACTATATAGTTCAGTCCCTTATTTATTGGACGCATTATTCTTTGTACTTTGTCTCAGCAGGCATAAGTATGCCTCCCCCACCTCTTGTAGCACAGGTAGTCACTCATAAAAGAGACTTGTCACACATGTAAGTCTCGCCTCCTTGGGGTCTTGTCCTCTAGCACTTTGGTCTACCTTATGTTTCTCTCTCTTTGACTTCCCTTTCGGCGTCTAGTGATTGAGTTCTTACAACGTACTTCGGTCATACGATTAGCTCCTAACTCTCGCACGCTGGGGGGGAATCTGTTACACTAATTTTTCGTCATCTAACCTGTTACTATTATATGGACCAAAGTACACCATGTCAGACCAGTTTTACCCTAAGTAAAATATCTTTCACTATGAAAAATAACTTAGTAATCCATAATTTATTAAGTTGTTTATGGTCTAAACAGGAAACCCCATGAGGAAATATTGAATAAATCCACATTTGTTTGATTTTCCTCAAGGAATAATTAGTTAAACAACAGTTTAATTAATATTCCTGACCATATTTAACCCAAAACAGGAAAATTAATTAGATAAATCATTATTTGTCTTATTATTTTCTATGAATAATTATTTAAACCTTATTTAAATAATATTCCTTGTTAAATTTGACTAAATCATTTATAAATAATTGAATAAATCATTATTTATTTAATTATTACTCAACCACATCCTTAAAATAATAAATAAATCATTTATTTATTTATTATTTACAAATAAATGGATTCGAGAAAATTCAAATTATTTTTTCCTCTAACAAATATAATAAAATATTCCATAAAAGTTGGATCTAGATTTGGTTAATAATATTTTAATTATGCACCAATATCTAGACTAACTCAATATTTTGTTATAAATAAAAGGGTTTTTCCATTCACTCACTACCTTTTGTTGCCTAGAGATCACTCTGGATCTATACTTTTGGTCTGACTTTGATCCTCCATCATTGTCATATTTTGCTACCATTTTTCTTGTGAGCTCCCTTTGAGTTCCACTTTTTGTCTTGGTTTTCTAGACCATCAAGAGAGAGAGATCTTAGATCTGAAGTGCCGAGGACGTACAAGAACCCATCCATTGAGGGGGACTGGTAACGTATTTCTATGTTCCCTTCCCCGGTGTCAAAAATATAAAAATTATTTAAAAATATTCTTCTCTTGTCTATTGGATGCATGGAGCAACTCTTGCTTTTATTTACTGCTTAATTTCTTTTACTACATAGATCTAGATTTTGTAGCATTTATCGTGGTCAACTAACTGCAGATCTAAAGAAATTGGTAGCCATCTTTGACGTTAGGGTTGTTTGTTATGCACAGCTAAACTGAGTTTTTTTCGTACACTTGTGATTAGAATTCATACTAACAATGTGCATGTTGGATATGGCAGGTGCGAAATTATTTGGAAGGTGAAAAGGAAGGTACATGGGGGGGCGTATGTATAGGGAAGGTGAGAGGCGAAGGAATTGAAGGTTTTCGAAAGGTTTGGTCAGCAAGTGGAAACAGAACGGGAACTGGGAAAGGTTGGGTGGATTGTAGTGGAAGGAGGCTATTTTGGGAAGAAATAGGAGATTGTTTTGCGTTGGATTGAGAGTGAAGGTTGGCTCGACAATTGGCGAAGAGGAGGTGACGACGTGCATTAATTCTTTCCTTGTTAAGTGCATAGAGGCGTTTCCGTTGTTCCCTTTGCACACTATTCTCGGGTGTGGTTGGCATAGCTATTGCAAATAAAGAAAGGTATGTCGGGAATCGAACGTGTGTATGAAGTACAAGGAAAGGAGAGGGAAGAATGAAGATGAAGCATTTTTTTTCATATTTTGTTTTGTTAATTTTTTTTGTTTGATTTTTATGTGTTATGTATTTCATCAAAAATAATATTAGTATAGAAAAGGTGTGAGTGATGTTTGAAGCGGAATTTATTGAATACATGATGGACGGAAATGAATGTTGGGATGTTGAAATGAAAAAAATATGAGTTTTGGAAGAAACAACATTATGCCTGTATGGGCTAGAGTAAAACGAAGCCATATTTTGCATTTGAAAAAATTAGATGAAGCAATTTATGTATTATTTTCCATACTAGGCATAGCATATTCATATATGCATTTAATAAATGTGTGTGTGTTGCAAAGAAGATGAAACAATGAAGGAGGAAATGGAAAACCAAGTGAGTAAATGTTCATATATTAAGAAGACCCATTACAACATAGTGAAAGGACATATATACAAAATGTAACGAGGAAACGAGTGGGTGCCCATATGTGCAGGAGAAATACTACAAAATTATAGGGGCCACAAAGATACAGTAACACTTACAAAAGTAGTATGCACAATCGAAGATGAATGGAAAGCGAGGATCAACAAGAGAATAGGGGGAACGATGGGAAGCAATGGAGAATGTGGTGGTGAGGGGGTGGGGGTGGGGGGTTTGGGCAACTAAGAAAAAAGGCGTTAGGGGGAAAGGATATATGGAACGAGAGGAGGGGGAATAACGGGCGAGAGGTAGAAATTCATGGCTACAACCGACGGGAGACTGTGTTGGGGGGGGGGGGGGGGGTAGAAACGAGATGTAGGACTTGTAAGAGGAGAGTCGATGGATTAGCATAAAGGAGCTACTTAGCATGTAGAAGTTTTGAGTGTAGCCATTCAACACCGTTGAAGGTGTCCATTCTGAAAGAAAGTTTGAAGAGGAATTGGCGTCCTTTGATTTTTCTAGATATGCCTAGGAAAGCTCCAGGATCAGCTGAGAGGAGGCAAAGGTATTTTGTAGACATGCCCAGAAGGCTTTTTGTGGCTTTTTCAAAAGTGACCACATTTTCAAGGTGGCCACTCTGGTCGTGCAATTCAAGCCGGAGGACGTAGTGGTAGTCACACTCGAGGAAGGAGCGTTTACATTTCGAACAATGCTAGGTGTTGTCATCTTGTCGTAAAGTATTTTTCATGAATTGCATCCCATAAATGTTAAGGGCACATGAGAGGAAGTATAAATCATCCATGTTAATTGAGGTAGCAGTAGCATGAACGAAAATCCATGGATTTTTTTCACCGGGTGGCAGTGAAATAATGTCGGAATTTTTTTTTGTATTGAGGGGCCTCTTGCTCGTTCCAGTGTATTTTTGGCTGAGCGAGGGTGAGGAATATTTGATGCCTTATTCTTCAAACCATTACTTGATTTTCCTTGTTTAAACAATATTTGGACTTATATGTAGGGAAGTAGTAGGGATTTTTCCAATAGTTTGGACATTGAACTCGACGATTATTCCCCCCTGATTGAAAGTATGGAAACAAGACGAGCCATGCGAAGTTTAGAGAGTGTGCGGACTTCAACATGTCAGTGCTCATTCCACAAGGTGACATCGATGCTGCTCCCGGACATGTCGCGAAGAGATATAGTTTTTTTGGAGTCTCAGAGTCATAGTGTTTGCAAACAACAGAGGCAAGAGAGAACGACCTATCAATACCTATGACATCAACAATTGATTTGAGAGGTGAAATTTTTTGGGAACTGATCAACACAAATCTAAAGGTATGGGAAGTTATTGTCAGGTCATCAATGAAGAGTTGAGACACAGTTGACGAAGAAAAGAGGAGGATTTCAAACGGGCATCTTAGATGGTTATAGGAAGGGTTGGGGACCTTTACGGTGCCATTTATAACAATGTAGAGATGGCCAACTTGAATGAGAGCATGTAGGGATTCTACCAAGTCATTGAAGGTGGAGACATCGATTTCATTGCCTTCACGGTCAATAAGGTCAAACCCTAGTGACATCCTAGTGCCACGTGCATTGGTATATTCATGAATGGGTGTTTTTGAAAGCATTTTGTCCTGGATGGACCAAGATTTTCGGGTAGGGTAGAGTGCTTTAAAATGGAGAGTTGTTGCAGATGCTAGGGTGGAGACTGGGGAGGACAATGTGTGGTTTTCAAGAGGGGTTGGTGATGAAAAGAGAGAGGCAGAAGAGGAGGATGAGGTGGCTTGGAACACTTGTTCAACAGAGAGAACAAGAGGGGTTGGGTCGCCAATGAATGGTGCAACACGCTGGATGATTTTAAGGTCGAGGACATAGAGCGACCTACAAGAATGAGAATTGTGTGAGCAAAGAGGGGAAGTAAAACATTAGGAATGAGAAAAAGAAATAAAAAAATGGACATAAGAGGAGAATCATAAAAGGGAAGAAGGGGGGGGGGGTTATACTCAACGTACATGGGTTGATGTGCATACGTGCATGAGCTTATTCTGAGGAGAACAATGGAGCCTATTTGTAATTCCCTATTTTTTGCAAGGCCATTATGAAAATAAGGGAGAAGAACGATATGTTTGTGAGCACCATCGGAAAGAGAGACGCAGTAGCGAGTTGTCGCAGTCCGATTAGAACATATATATTCAAGCACAACAATTCAGAGGGTTGGTTGCAGGTTGGCAGCACCAACAAATAACAAAGAAAGTGCATTGGAAAGGAAGTGCATTGTTTTTTTGTGTGAATGTGTATATAAAAGTGGATGGTGAAGAATTTGAGATTGGGAGTAAGTATAATTTGGTGTTTTTTTGTTGTTGAAAGGTACGCGTGTTTGGAAAAAAATTAGAAAGCAAGAAATAAATAAAGAAATATGAAACTAAGTTCGTAAAGATAGCAAAAGTGTAGATCCATACCTCTGAACAGGAAAAACAAAAATTGCAAAAGATAAACAAGTTGATATCTCTACCTCCTGAGAGGGAGCAACAAAAGACATCCTGCCAGGTTAACAAATTCAATTGTAAAATACATAAAACACATTCAATAAATTAAAATTCCAAACTTTGTTCTGTCAAATTTTTAAAAATATTATGGTTTATGACATCATACATATTAAATGTAATCAATTTGAAACATCAATTGTGTCATATTCAGGAATAAGTTAATGGAGTGAAATAATTTTATTTTAATGAAGTGAATCATTTAATTTATTTTTTTATCAATTTTAGAAAAAGTCACAATCTCTGAGTTTTCAATTTCTGAAATTTTTTTATGCATATAATCATTAAAAAAACTTAAACACATTCAATGAAATAAAATTCTAAACCTTATAATTTATAAGAAAATACAAAATCAATGAATTAAAATTGTTTATGACAAAAAAATATTCAGTAAAATAAAATTAAAATCATAAAATGGCACGAGATGAAAGAATCATTCATTGTTGCAATTTTAAAGTTAGATGATGGAAACCATTTTTTTTTTTTTAATTTGATATGTACAGACACACGACATTTGTAATTTGAAAATATGTGTAACAAAGAAACCTTCGTAATGAAATTTATTAATATGTAAGGAAGCTATTTTTCGTTTGTTGCAGGCACACAAATGAAATACAAAAAAAATACAAGTAATTTCTTACCAATGTCCTCTTACAAGTGTAATAAAAACAAAGTTAGTTTGAATGAGCATTGTAAAAAAATATTTTTTTGAGGATTGATACTTGCAATGAAGAATTTCATTCAAGAATAATATAAGTTGTTGCCAACTTCATCTAGTGATATGCAATAACTACCTCTATTAATATGCAAACAATATCCCAACACATGTTAGAATATTGTATTCGAAAATTGAAAAATTTAATTTAGGAGATGCTGGTCCATTCATGTAGGAGCAGGTGCTGCAAGACATTCATTTCCAACTGAAGAAGTTGCTGCAACAAATTATTTGATCAATATGTCACCAAGTTCAAATTTGGGTGAGATGACAGTAGAGGAAGTGAAAATGGAAAGAAGGCCTCTTTTGCAAACATGAGGCAAACTAATGGTAACCTTATCTACGATGAGAATGAAGGTGAGGTGTGAGGGGGGAATGTCCACAATAATTCATAGGGTACTCTATTCTCTCAAAGTTATAGTGAAGAAATGGGCACAAACATTCAGAAGCAATGTATGTTTTCAGAGTTACAAAGTAGAAGCAAAACTAGAGAATTGACATACAAAGAAGTAATAATTCACTTCATAACCAGGTTTGCAGCAATTAATTGTGTTGAAAATGGACTTCATCTTACTAAATGCATGTGTTAGAGCTTAGCAGGGGAACATATTTTGGAAAAAAAAATTCATCATATAATCCCATTTGTAGTTAAAAGTGAAGGCTTTGTTTTTTCTTATTTTTTCCTTAATAAAGTGAGATATTAATGCACATCCATTGTAAGATGGAAATGACAGATCAAGGAGTATTAGAATTGTAGGCTCACCAACTAAACATTTTTGGAATTTTTTAATTTTCATATAGGCTTGAATTTGAGTGTACTAACAGAATTGTTGAATATGAAGTCGTAACCTTTGAACAAGATCTTGATTTAGATAGAAAAATCAATTCATTAAAGGCTATTGGGGTTTCAGACCTGATTATCTCTCAAAGGAAGAATATTTTCAACACAGAAATGAGATTTTAACGAGATGTAGAAATTTTATATGGTATACCATTTAACTCTTTAATGTGTTTGCTATAGAAGTTGTCCCTTTACCATCTTGGTGGATTCACTTGTTGTTGCAACATCCACCTTGCAACCTATAACTCACTTGTTTAAATGGATAGATTACTTTGGAAGTAAATGTTACCATAATTACTTGATAACCATGAACATTGGAAGGTCTTTAGTTTGATGGCCAGATTCTTTGTTAAATGTATCATGCTAAAGTTTTTTTAGGAGTAGTATAAACGGTGAAGATGTAAAATGTGAAGACTTTCCAAAAGTTTCCCTTTTCAAAGGAGTAGTTCTTTTAGAAAACGTCTTTGACAGATATGATATGTGCAAGAAGAAACCGATAAATGACCAAACTATTGAAATGGTTGAGGTTTGAATACAACCCGAAAATGATCAAAGAAGGTAAAAAGGGTACTGACAAAGAAAGAAGAGAATTTCAGAAACCTTTTTTTCATATACGAGGATTTGTTTGTATGTTCCTATCAAAAATAAGAGAAACGTTGAAGATGTAAAATTTGAAGACTTTCTAGAAGTTTTAATTTTTAAAGGAGTATTTTTTCAAGGAAAATCTTTGACAAATATGATATCTTCAAGAAGAAACACATAAATGACCAAACTATTGAAGTTGTTGAGATTTGAATACAACCCAAAAATGATCAAAGAAGGTAAAAAGGCTACTTAGAACGAAAGAAGAGAATTTGGGAAACCTTTTTTGTATATATGAGGATATACTTGTATGTTCCTATCAAAAGTTAAAAGGCAACAATTCGAACACCTTGCATCACTGATTATAGCCTAATTAAGGATTGTACTGATAGCACCCTCGTAAAGGAAATTAGGCATGGAAAAGTTAACAGTAAAATTCCATAGAGACATATCCTTTGAGGAAAGCAGGAAAGTTGTATAATTATCTGTCAGTTGCTTCAAAAAAAGCAGGAACAGATGGAAAAAGAAGCTATGGCTTGCAAGTTACAATGAAACAAAAATATTTGCCTAAAAACTAAAAATGTTGGAGGTGGGAATTTTGAGTATGAATGGTTGTGCGTTGTTTTCATGAGATAAAGAACATAAAGATATATATTCATTTTTTCATATTCAAAATGAAGCTACTTGAAAAGGTGATTGCTTGTTTGATATTAGAAATTCAAGCCTCAAAAGCATGTCCTTGCAAAAAAAACTCTATTCTAGAGTCTAAAAAAATCTTGAGTGAATTCAAAGAGTACACAATCTTTAGAACTTGTAAATGGGATCCAAAGTTGTGGTACAAAATCATAGATTAAAAGGTTGATAAGCTTTGAGATGAACACATAGATTTCATGAACAGGGACAATAGAGATATGTTGACAATGATTTCATCGTAAGTTAGGGATATCCAAAATTTAATTTGCATATTTGAACAGGGTCTTGGCATGCCAAAGAAATAGAAGATATCAGGCCCATGCCTATGGGGTTCTATGTGAAAATATTATCATTAAAAGTTGGATTTTATTTACACATATCATATTGGAAACATATTATTATAATTTACAGGGAAAGAATAAATAAAATGCATCTAATTTGTTTTTAAATAAGTTTCCCTTCCTTTCCCTCTGTTACTTTGTTGGAAGAGATAATGAAAATGATTTCTAAAGGAAAAGAAGAAGGTAAAATCCATAAAGGATCTTCACTCCCATGGACAGGATTCAAATATTATTGGGTCCAACCTATGTCAATTTCTTTAGCCGGTATGAAAACCATTTTATAATTCAAGCGTGAAAGGTTTTAGGACGAAACAATCAAGTTTCATAATGCATATGTGGTGATTCCCCTTAGGGAGCTCTCATACATAGAGGTGAATGTGGCATAGCACTTGCAACAGTTGGAATTTTCCAAGCATACAAGGGTCATGTATGACTCACTACAAACCATAGAACTTTATTTTAACTTACATAGACCTAATTCTAACTTCTAATAATTTAATTGTAAACATAGTTTCAGTTTGTCAATTGCTTTAGTCGATATGAAAACCTGGTTACAATTCAAGCGTGCAAGGTTTTGGGATGAAACAACCAAGTTTCATATTACATATGTGGTGATTCCCCTTAGGGATCTCTCATACATAGAGGTGATTGTGGCATAGCACTTGCAACAGTTGGAATTGACCAAGCATACAAGGATCATGTATGACTTACTACAAACCATAAAAGTTGATTTCGACTTACAAAGGCATAATTCTAGCTTCTAATAATGTAATTGTAAACAAAGTTTCAGTCTGTCGATTGATCAAATAAAAAATAGTACAAGATTCACTCCAAAAGTGATTAATTGGCACCAATTAGAACACCTTGCATTACTGCTTATAGCCTAATTTAGAACTGGCTTGATTATGCAAACATAAAGTGCTAAAATTTGCATCCAAAAATCAACCCAAGGAACCAAAATAAAGATGCAAATAAGAAATATCATAGCCAATAAAGATGCAAAGAAAAAATATGATAGCCAAATGCTCCAACGATCAAATGGAAAACAACTCAATCATGGATGAGAAAACCATCTGTACAAATCAATGCATAGACCCCAACAATGTCTAACATCAATGATTATGAAGTGCTAAAAAATGCATTTAGAACTCAACCCAAAGAACCAAAAAAAATATAGTCAAATAAGAAATATCATAACCACGTGTTTCATTATCAAATATAAAATAGCTTGAACATGGATGCAGAAAACCATCTTTGTACATCAACGTAGAAAGGAGTTACTATCAAGCCTCCTTTAACGAGTATTACATATTCTCTACCATTTAATCCAAGATCTGGGGGCTTGTATATTAGAAAATGATTTAGGGTTGTCGTTTCCCTCTGCATGTTGTCCTGCAAGAAATGTCTACAAGAGGAAAGAGCCCATATCCCATCGCATTCATCACTGCCCAAATCTTCCCTAGAGTCCTGGTGAAGAAATATCGAACTCTATGTTTTTCATTGTGCTCTCATAGCTATTGTAATTTATTGATGTACTTGTCAATATAACATATTATACCATTTCAGTGGAACTATTCTAGTATCAAACTTAAAGTGAATGATAAGAGATATAACTGGTTGTGGTTTAGTTCAAAAATCTTAGCACAGAGTAAACTTCAGATACAGAAAACTAGGCATAGCCAAGAAAATTTTCAAATCCGGAGGCATTGTTCTCGGACATTTAAACATTCCAGATAATTATAAATCAAAATAAAAATAAGTACAAGATAAGACTAATGTAGTAATAATTGTCAAAACAAGATCATTGATTTAACTAATAGTTGTTGCATAATAACAGATATCTAATGGATGACTGGTAACAGGGTGAGAACCAGAATTTTGTGATGTCATTTAACTCCTATCTCATGGGAAAAAAGAGAAGAAGCTGATACCATCACTGAATTTTTGATTTTTTTCAGCCACGTTAAGATAGTGGCTAGTTAAAACTCAGTGGCAGGCTCCAATTCCCAAGTTGTGCTTTTAACAAGCTAGAAGGCTTTTAACACCACATGAACAATATAAAACAAAAATTTGTAGGAATCCCTCGACAAAGAAAACTGTAGAATAGAGGGAATTACATAGATTGACAATAGTAACTTAATAAAGGGCTACATACTTTTTAACAATACCTGTAAGGGGGAAAATCTCTTTTATGTTTTACAATGATATTTGAGGTTATAGTTGTCCACATCATATTCTTATTCAGAGCTTCTTGCATGACTATAATATTTGTTTGTTGAAGACTTGAAAAGGCATGAACAAAGCTTCATGTCCTAAACATGAGTAGAAAAAATATCGAATAATGATACTAAAAGAACCCCCATTATACATAAGAGACAACTAACACCCTGAAGAAGTGCCATCAAACTTATAAATAATGTTAAAGTAACTTCAAACTACTAGAAAATACTAAAAAAGAAATTGTAAAAACGAGAAACATCACCAAAGGCCTATTTCACACTAAATACAGTTATAGAACTACAATGGAAATGGGTGTCATTAAAAAGGTATAATATCATAACAGATTTGGAATTTAATTAGTAATGTTGGAAAAAAATATATATACAAGAAAGGTTCCCAGACTTCTCGATTCTCAGAAGTTAATTTACTCGAAACTATTGGCAAGAACATAGAAATAGAAAAATATTCAACAAGAACCTCTCAATCACACTGAAAAACATCAGAAGACATGCAATTGCTACAACAAATTCCCAAATAGGACAATGAATGAAAATGAAAATTCAGATCACACCTTTTCTTGAGAAAAAGAAACCCTAAACATATATAGCAGTGTTGAAGTAGCCACTGGAATGAAATACTAGTAAACAAATGATAAAAGATGAAGACTTGAATTTTGTGATGTTATTTAACTCCAATATCATGGGGATCAAAATACATCGAAGAGAGATCGAATCTTACCTATTTTTTTTATTTGAGAATGTAATCCTAAGTCCTTGAGGCTGCTGTTAGGTCCCTGTAATTTGTCAGATTGGCAAGACCAAATGTACAAGGGTAACAACAAACCAACTTTGGAGTCCTAGGACCTAGCCTTCCTGGACTCAGAGAGGGCTCTCTCTATATTTGTGTAAAAGATGTAAACTTGATTGATTTTAGGGTTTTTATTTTATGCTAGTTATAATGATAGGGTTTGTTTGTTTGTTTTGTTTGGTTGGGTTGCTTGTCAAGAAGAACAAATAGAGTGAGAGAGATTCAGACCATTAGGCTATGGAGTTTGTGAAAGACTTGAAAAGGATAACAAAGAATCAAGGGTGTTTCATAGGGCAAGTTAACAAAGTCAAATGGATCTAAGCAGCTTATGTAGGTGAAATGAACATTAAGTTGTGAACATAGTAGGTACAAAGGGAAATTAACAATCCTTTAACAAATACTTTAAATAAGAAGGGCCTTTAAGATCACTATTCATAAAGAAATAATCAAATACAGGGCATACCATAAACTTCTTTGATCAAATTTCACCAAGTAAACCCTAAGACAACAATCCAGGAAACCCTAGAGAGCAAGGAACTTGTAAATTCTCTAGTGATTTCACCTTCAGGCAAAGAAAAAATTCAAGATAACATATAGTAATGATCAAAGAGTAGGGAACTCCTAAATTCCTTAATCAAACTACAAAATACCTTCAAAGTGACTATTCAAGATGGACAAAAGGACAGGGCAAACCATAAACCTCTTCTACCAAACCCTAATTAGTAGACTTCAAAGCAAAGACCTCAAAAACAATGTTTTAAGTTACACCAAAGGACAGGGCTAACCATAAAATTCTTTGGCATTGGCTCCATTAAATAATTCTTAAGACAAACAAGTTGAGTGGAACTAGAGAGCAATTAAGAATTCTCTAATTTGACCTAGCAGAGGAAAACATTAGAGCAATAGAAGCAGACAGACTTAAGGTGCTTCTAACAGCATATCTTAAGCTAAATTTTCTATTCTATTGCAAGAGAAAGATGCACAATATGGAAACATAAGGAGACAAGTGTAAAATCAGAAAAAACATCACCATTAACTATGTTCATGAATCCTGCAAATGTGCTTGTCTCATTGATATTCAGTCCAAGACCTTCACAATGCTCCAAAGCCAAAAACTCCTTAAAACTCAAAGTCTATGAAGTTTATCTAAAAAATAAACCAACATAAACAATGAGGACTCCATGCAGTATTTAACTTGAAAAGGAGGATCAAAACCCTAGCTATGGTTTCAAAATGTTATTAATTACACATAAATGTCATTTTGTCCTATGAGACCATGCAAGGCCTAAGGCACAAATATCCTAACTTAATAAATGCAAAAATAATTTCTAACATAACTTCCCAACTAATTTTAGAGATATTTGTCTATTAAGCCATCAAAATATCTTTTTCATTAACTACTTGTGTGTTTTTTTGACTTTCAGGCAAGGGTGCAACACCAAGCCAAGGGCGTAGCGCTAAAACTGGGAAAATGTCTCTTTTTGCAGCAGAGATTTGGAGGCTTTCCCGGTGTCCAAATGATCTCCATGATAGCTCATTGGAAATCTTGTCCTGTCTAGTTTCAAATATGCCTTTAGTTTCTATATTGGTGTCCATTTTCTTAGTAAAAAACCAAATTTTCCAAGACTTCTCAGGGCACAGCACTAGTGCTGAAAATATGGTAGAAAGGTGATTGTTTGCTTGTTTTTGGCCCTTTTGAGGGACCATTTCTACTCCAAATGCCTTGAAAATTTGTGAGGGAAATTTCCTTGGCCTAAGGATCATGAAAATGTATTTTTTTCCTCCATTGGGTGCCCCAAAAAGGAGCGCAGCGCCAGTGGCACTACGCACTTGGCCCTTCTTTCTGCAAACAAAACAGTCAAAATTTCAAAAACTCAAAAAGATGACAAAATTGGGATTTGTCTTGCTAATAATGTTTGGGATGCTTGTAGGGATGCATCAACGAGAATTTCAAGCTTTTCTTTTCCCTTTGCCTCTTTTAGGGCTTGAAACTTTGCAAGGGCTCTTTTGAGCTTGGCCCTTGCAATCTTGTTTCTTAAGGCATAGTGCCTTGCCATATTTTTTTGCATGTCAAGGTCTCTCTTGGTCTTCTCTAGCTGATCCTCTAAGTGCACATTTGCTCTCTCTAGCCAAGATTCCCCATCATAGTCTATTTCCATGGCAAGCAGCCACTTGGAGTGAGCTACTATGCCAATGCTGTATCTTTCTCTCTTTCTTTCGCTAACGCCTTCTTCAAACCAATTTTACTTGGCCTCCTCCTAGGAAGCTATTATTCCTATTTGCCTTGGCTTTTCCAGCCTCTTTTCGAGCTTTGATTTCCCTGATCTCACAGATGGATTTCTCTGTCTCCATCTACTTGTTTTCAACCTCAAGGAAATGGATCAGATTCTTAGCCCTACCAAGATTGGCTTGTAGATCCCTAATCTGGGCATCCTTTCTCCTGATCAACATGCTTGTAATCCTTTCCTCATTCTCATAATCACTGTCAAGGTGAATTAGCTAAAAATCTTGTTCAGTTTCATGCTTGTCTTCCTCTTCTTCATCAATGACCTCTTCCTTACCTTTGTCAAGCTGTTTGGTTGATGTAGAAGGCATGGCCCCTTGCCTCTTAAGGGAAGCAAACACATGCCTATTTCCCCTCTGGTAGGTCAAAGGAAAAGGCTCAATGTTACTCACCTTAGTGCCATCTATCTCACATCCATCATTACTACCATCTGCCTCACTACCATCTTCCTCACTTCTTTCTGCCTCATTACCATCTACCTCACTGCCTTCTTCACTTTTTGATACACTAGTACCATGAGATGATGGCGAGGGATTGTGAAAAGGTGATGAAGGAGGGTCATCATGGGGTGAAGGAATGTGAGTGGATGGAGATGTATGATCAGCAGGAGGTGATGGAGGAGTAGGAATGGGAGGATGAGATGATGAAGGTGCATTTTGTTGATGATGGGCTTGTGGAGAAGTAAACACCTCATTGGAAATGAAGGTATCCCATGGAAGGCCTTTTTGCTGTAGTTGGTGCATAACAACCATTTTAATAAGTGAGTGATGGAAAAGGCTTTGCATTTGCTGAGGATAGTCTCTCTTTTGCACTATGTAGGACATTTTATCAAAGATTCTATAGAGGTAATAGGGTATGTACAACATCCTCACTCTATTAAAATGCATAAGCAGCCTGATGTGGTATGAGTAAAGACGGGAGAACCTTCCCTCACATGTGAAATAGTTCATAATGATCCTCATCATAGGTGCATATCTATCAAGCAAGTGTGAGAAAGGAAATATGGATTTGTTGTGGTCTTTATGCCTAGGCTTTAGGTAGGGTTCAAAGTAGCTCATGTCTAGATTGGCTTGCTTGAAACATTTCTCCCCTACACTTGGTATCCCAGTGGCATTGGAAATAACATCTGTAGATAGCTCAAAGGTGACCCCTGCAAGGTTAACTTGTTTTTCATGCAAGTTAATGATAAATGACCTAGTTAGCTCAGGGTGGTTTTGCACCTGCTGCACCTTTTCACAAAATTCATAGCAACCTACATGTTTGAAACATGAAATAGTAAGGGGAGATGCCATTAGCTCCTTTGTGTTAAGGGGTTCAAATCTGTTGATATTTCCACCTTTGTGCTCATGCCTCCTCGGCATTTCAGCCTCTCCACCACTGCCATTGTATTTTGACATTGTAAACTCTGCCTTTATAAAACCCTAGAGTGTAAATGGAAATGAGATGGAGAGATGGTAATGAAATGGAAATTTTGGCAAATGAGGGAATGAGTGAGTGAGGGTATAAGCGTATGAGAATGAGTGAGAGGTAAAAAAACTCAATGGAAACCCCCTAGTTGTGCAAATACCCTTTCTATCACTGACAATCTATCTAGGAAGGTGAAATGAGGCTCAAACATTGATTTCAAGTTTGTAGCTTAGGGTTTCTCTTAGGGTTTGATTTCATTCAATTAAGAAGACACCAAAATTTCTTGAAGATAGGTGTATGATATGTACTTACCCCTGAAAATTCTTGGAGGACCATCTGGTAGAGGCTTGGAAGAAATTTGAGGTGTTTTGAGTGGTTATAGGGTTTAGGAACCCTTCTTGCCCAAGCACGCATCGCCAAGGCCAAGGGCGCAATGCCGAGGCTAAGCGCGTAGCACCGTTCCTGAGCGTGCAACACCAAGATAAAATCTGATGTGGATGTTGGGTAAGAGTGTAGTGCCTTCCCCAGCACATAGCACCTCCTTCCAGGCGCGCAGCACCAGGCAAATTTGTCCAAATTTGCTTAGAAAACTCACAAGTTTTTCTCTCTTGAATGCTCTAATGATTTTGCAAGACAACAATGATTTGTTTGAAGTGTTTAGATGGGCCTTTATAGACTTTTAGATTTTAATTTATATTTGATAACCCATTTCCTAATGTTTTAAGTATTTTTCACTTTCTCACTAATGTTTTTTGACTTTTTTCTTGCAAGTGACTGAAAACATTAACTTGGCTCTGCTTTTACTCCTTCAGGCATGACAAGCTGATTTTGACAACTTTAGGATTTGATCATATAGAAACATCTCCAAAAACCTCCTTTTTTCCCACCTTGGAGTTCAACATCATATTTTCCTCATTTAGACATGGCAAGCTCATTTTTTACAAGTTTGGGATCTGATCACACAATGATATATTCAAAATCCTTTTGCTTCCACCATGGAGTTCAACTCATCATTTCACCTTCTCTGGCCAATTTCCCAAAACCCTAGGTGTCTGGAGTGCTTTACAACAATCATCAATGCTGTCTTCTAAGTTCTCTATAACCCTTTCAAGTTCGTTCACTTTTGTCCAGTTCACCTCACCTTTTTCCGTATCTCATCAATATTCTTTGCTAGACTTTATTCATGTTTGGATTTGTGTGTCTCCTCCATGTCATTTATGCAACTGATCACTGTATAGCACTCTACTAGACCATCAAGCTCAAAAACCCTAATTATCTACAAGAACAAGTGTTTCCTCTCTTCCTTGCTGCAAGTTGTCTTCATTCAGGAGTAGACAATCTACCTCATCAACACCTTCTGCTGACAAATCCTTCAACACTCCTGTAGAAGTGCTAAAATATTTGCATTTTCCTCTTGCATACTTTGAACTGATAAGGTAGTCTTATTTGGAAAATTTCAGGTCTTCCTTGAATAACCATGTCTTGACATTCTATTACATCTGAGCCAGATTCTAGCAAAGGAAAAGATGTTCCTGAAACATCCAATGGTGACCTTACCACATGTGAAACCCTAATGACCTAGTGGAAGGATATTTTTCCCTGATTTGGACTGTAATTTCACCTGGAGATCTTTAAGTGAAAACAGAGCATGGTCAAAGTGTTGTATTGAAGATCCAAAATCCAATGTACTTGATTTATCTAAAGAGCCTGCAGAGATAGTTTTGAGACCATCAATGCTCGAGGAACCTAGAGCACATGGGAATGATTTAGCTATAGGAAAATCTAGGGGGAAGGTGGAGTTCATTAACAAGGAAAAAATGAGGCAATGAGGCTATAGGCAGGGAAGGAGGCTGAAAATGAGAGGTGTCAACCCATAAGGAGTTTGCAGGGGTGACAGGGTGACCATGAAATGGAAAACTGATAGAATAGTGAAAAAGTTTCTATAAGGATAATGAAGGTAATGAGATTTCTGAAACTCACAATATCCAAGGAATGTTTTTTTGAGAAATCTAGAACCATCCTATAGTCATCTACAAATAGTGAAAAATGCTGATGACTAACAGCTGCAAGTCACCAAGTCCTTGAGGCTGGAAGTCAGATTGCAAGGTATTGAAACAGAATGAGGGCAGGAGAGGCCCATAAGAATGCATAGAAGGTTAATGCAAATGAATGCAGAGTATGGCCAAAGGGGTTAGACTGCCTGGGCAGAAGCAGAAGGGGCAGCAGTAGGAGAGGGGAGCCATGAAAAGGTATGGCAAGAGATTTATTAGCATGGAAATTATGTATGGAAGTACTGCACTATGTTTAACTCTCCCTCCTTGGACTGTGTTGAATTCTCCCAACGGATTTATTGGGATGGAAAAACGAAAGTACCGATTGTGTTGAAGTCATCCTCCATGATTGTGTTGAATGCTAAGCATTGTGTTTCAGGGTGACACATCCCATCTGCGCTGCTGGCTACCTATGGAGCGGCCTCCTCCCAACTGCATTGAACTTCCCATGTCCCTGCTCGCTGGGTGTGGAGGGGCCAAGTCATATTTCCAAATAATCACACACAGAAGGTAGATCTGTGGTGTTGGCTACCTATGGAGCGGGCTCCTCCCGAGTGTGGTGAACTCACCGCGTCCCCTCTGGATGGGTGTGGAGGGGCGAAGTACATAATTACATGCAGAAGGAAGCAGGGCTAAAATCCCTTAGATCCAAGGTTCAGAATGCTCAACCAACAAGTCTCCCTCTGAAAACTGTGTCAAGTCTCGAAGTTCTTGTTGGTTGGCTATGGAGGGGCCAAGTCCATATGGGTAGTTTTTATTGGTTGGAGGATTTTCCATATGTAAATATTTCATTTTTTTGAAGGGCGATAGGGAAGGCTTCTCATTGGTTGGGGTGAACAGTGTTTTCCCACCCCAAGCCAGAAAAGAAAATGCCTTTCGACATAATTATTGAAAATTATATTGTGTATTATATTTATAGAGATTTTGAGGGTGAAAAGTATATGTGGCTTAAGAATGTGCTATGGTGTATTTATATTTGATTAAGATTTACATCATTATGATGATAGTATCTAGAAGTTGGAAAAATCGATTTTCCTACATATGTTCAATTTAATCAGAAAAGAAAAAAATAACCAACTCCAAATTAAATTAAATTCAATTTATTTATAGTGTCAAATTTTATATAGTTATATATATTATTATAACTCTATATGAAATTACATTTAGTTTTTTATTAATGATATAATGACTTGGTGAAATGTTTTATTTATGTGACATATAGCTCTAGGTTAAAGGTTAATTTTACAATATTTTCACTCACATTATCCATGACTTGGATCTTTCTATATCATTATTTCATGTAAGTTCTAACTTGAAACTATTGCTTTTTTTATATTTCTCCTAATATGTTTCCTTAGTTAATTATGTTCCCAAACCTATCAATATGGAGCCCCAATATGTAGTGGTCTCATCTCCTCCCTTAACTTCTTCTTCCTTTGTTGGTATACCATTATCATTTGTCCTTATTTTTCTTGCATTGGACCTATGTTGTCACAACCCTATAATTGTGGTACTCTTTCAACCACTTATATCTGGTGCAACACTACCTTACTTTTTCTTATTATCAATACTAGGTGAGTAGATTACGCCTTACTTCAACACTTAGTTAATTTATCTTCAAGTGTTCTTAAATTATGCAGCGGAATTAAATACAACATAAACATCAATATATCCACATATACGCCCATACATACAAGGGAGGGCCGAATCCCTGAATATGAGTCTGCCCAATATTATGTTTCATAAAAAAATTTACAATTTTACAATAATCATACAATACCAAGCTTGTGCAAGCCATTTTCACTTCTTGCCATAGTGTGCCTCTGCACTTGTGTTTTGGCCCGAGCTACAATGCTCTCCAACAACTCAACAATCCAGGAGAAACCACAAATTTATCCTCAAAATGTGTTTTCGACCTTCTGCCCATGAACACATTTAGCTTGGGTCACCTGGGTCATAGACGCCCTAAACCTGTGCACGGTTTGCATGTGAATTATCTAGGTCACCCATGCCCTCCGTTTTGCACGCGTTCAAAAACGCATTTGGGAAAAGACCTGATTAGACCATGTCTGCACGTGCCCTCTGTAGTCCACCTAAAACACCCGATTTGATTTTTCTGCAAGCTCCTTTGCACTATTCTGCACACCTTCATTCATGAGCTAAACTGCTCGGTTCACAACTCCATGCACGCATTCAGGAAAATATACGACTCAGCCCACCCATTCATTCTTCCTCTTTTTCACTCATTCACTCGTCTTGTGGGCACATACACTTGCTCATGCTACTTCAGAGCTCTCCAAAGTGATGTGTGTCGAATGAATGATTCCTTTGAAAGTCCTCAACTCATTTGCATTTATATGCTAATTTGTGGTCCCATTTTCCATAAGTCGTGACCTTTTGCCCACACCCATGGGTCAGCTTGGTCACTTATCTACACATTGTCCCAAAAAGTATACTTTTCTCACCCACCCATATAAACTCGTCCAATGTGTATGTTTTATTTGCACACGTCTTTTCCACCGGTGGGTCACTCGGGGCACCATGCCTTGTTGTGCCCAACTCACCCATCTGCTACACGACGTGCCCGTATCGCAGAACACATTCACCAACATGAATTTTCCCAGTGCCTCTCGTCGTGTCGGCCCACTATGGGGTGCGCACCCATCCATCACCGCTCATTGTGTCTACCACAATGCATGAATCTACTTGCCACTATGGCACACCCATCGCACATCGTCATTGTACATACCCGAGGCGGGAGCCTATTACGCCAAGACACGCCTGCCACACTCGGTCATCGCAACCAAAAATCAGGGACCTGGAATCCCCCGCCACTCTAAATAAGGTTTTCATCCTCAACATCACCATCATCATCGTCACATCATATCATCGCAACAACCCATTGCAACATATCGTCGCACCATATCATCGCAAAGTGTAGCTAGCTCCAACATCTCAAACAATGTCCATGTTTCCCACCTTTACTATATGCATCACATAAACCACCAGGGTCCATGTCTCTACATAAAAAAAATTCCAGGGAAATATCTCCTCAATCCATGGTCATCAACACATCCATCGTAGTATTCGCATGCTGCTCCTCAATCCATGGTCATTAACACATCCGTCGTAGTATTCGCATGCTACCACTATCGTGGGAAGTAAATCTCTCCAACTCAAGATACATGCTGTTGCAATATATATCATGTTGACCCATCATATATCGTCAATATCATGTAAATATTATTCCAAGGTACTCCAATAAAACTCCAACATATCTCTGCAAAATCAAGATATATCTTTGTCAAAACTCAGTAGACTTTCGGACCCCATGAATCAAGATAGTTGGTTGATCATTCCAACCATATGCCCTCATCATGAGAATGCACATCCTGATGGCATCATCAGTTATTTCTCTAGCATTATGTCACATGATCAAATCAACCAAGAATCTATCCCATCCTAGTGTAAAATAAGCCATGCTCAGGTCCATGAATTAGCCTCCATCTCATCCACAACATGTTTTCCATGGACCATCAGGAAAACCATATCCATCCATAATATGTTTCCCATGATGCTAATATCTATGTGTTTCTCAAAGACAATCACAAATATCAAGCATCATCATCCATGTGTGATAGGTCCTCCTCATTTCAATCAACAACATCCTCCTATCAATCCAATGCTCAATGTGCCATATCCAGGTCCATGGAGTAATGTCCATCCCATCTGCGATATTTACTCCATCAAGTCTATAGAATGGAAATTTTAACCTTGCCTCCTCATCAATCCATGTGTTTCCCATGATTCTAGATCAATCAGCCACCATTTCTATCAAAAGTGTGGCTAACTCAAGAATACTCAACCCATGCCCAGGTGTACACCACCAAGGCATCTCCATTGCTACATCTCTGTCGGACTCCAAAGTGTCCTCTCTTGATCATCTCCATCAAGTAACTCCTCACAAACACACCCCATAATGTGCTTAAAGGTATGCATCCCATAATGCATCAAAATCAAGATCAATCCTGACCTTGGCTCCTCAATGAACTAGATACGCCAAGATCAATATAATATGAAGTCTCCAATCAATGCAACTCATCATGAACTCCCATGCATCATCATATCCATAGCTTTGGAAAGCATACTTGTCTTGGCCATGAGTGCCATCACAAGTTGCTCCTGTGCTGCAAGTCATATGAATGTACTCATAGGTTGCTCATCCAACCATGGTATTGTTGCTCAAAGTCAACAACATCCCGATGATTCCATCAATAAAAGGTCTCCATGTAGCACTAAAATCCAACCTGCTCAACATCCTACTTTGGCACTCCTCCAAGATGCTCATAAGTTCCATCTCTGTAAGTGCACCTGCATAATGTCCTACCATGCCCTCATGTCAAAGTTCATGACTAATAATGGACGCAACACAACTCTAGTCATCATCCAGGTAAAGTGCCCTCGGTCACTTATACCTTTATATCATCATCATGAGTACTTCCTTCACTATTGCCTCCCCCACTAAAGGTACACCAAGATTTCATTCTTAGTTTTCAGCCATGAAGAATTCCACACATATATATCATCATATGTAACTCCGTTGTGTTCCCTTTCTCCAAGTAGTCCATGAGTCATGCCGAACACCTAGCCAATTCTCTATATGGCTAAGCATGACCCATCCATCACAAAGATAATCACGTTCCACCCTTTTCATGAGCATTTGAACCTTCTAGCACGAGGTCACAAATTTCCCTAACAATTTCTGCAACAAACAATGATCCTTGCTTCTCCAATGTACAAGGTCCCATGTCATCCAAGGAGAGAGTCTTCATGAGGGTATGACTTGTGTTTAATTTTAGCATTTGGAGGATGGGCCATATGCAGGGATGAGCAAAGGGATAACTTATTTTCCAACCCTATACTTGTGGTACTCTTTCCACCACTTATAGTAGGTGCGACAGTACCTCACTTTTTCTTTTTATCAATACTAGGTGAGTAGACTATGCCTTAATTCAGGACTTAGTTAATTTATCTTCAAGGGTTATTCAATTATGCAGCAGAAATAAATACAACATAAACATCAATATATATCACCATGTATGCCCATACATAGAAGGTGTTATCACTCTAATAATTCCCAAAGTTGTGAGATTTTGATTTATAGTTTTAAGAACATTAGAGGTAACTACAAACCTACTTTTAAACTCTAGGATCTAGCCTTCCTAGCGTTCAGAGAGGGCTCTCTCTATAAGATTTAACTTTGTTTTATGTTTGATTTTAGGCTAGTTATATGGACAATTTGGTTTGGTTGGTGGGAAAATTCACTTAAAGAGATGGATAGTAATAGATTTGGTTTTCCATTGGGCAAAAGGAGTCAATATGTCAAGCAGACAGCTCAAGATCAAGATCAAAAGACAAATATTTTCAGGGAAAGATAGATAAGTCACTAAAGATCTTTGAATGATGATTGGTGAAGTGAATTAATCTGAATAAAGAGCAATTAAGGATTCTTTGATCTTGATAAGGAAGGAGAGGAAAGAGGTTATTTGAAAGAGGGAGAAATTAAGGGTTCCCTACTCTGGAAATCAACAGAAAACATATAAATGATAAATAGTTAAAGACGGAGTGATTTTAACAAATTCTATAATAATATTCCTGATTTATCATTCAAATTTAGAACACATATATGGATGCATGTAAAACATAAGAAGATAAACAATAACAGTAGAAAGTACTTCACTTCAATGGCTCATCACATGAATCCTTAAATATGATGCTTTATGATTTTGATCCAGTCTGCTACTCGAAATTGCTACAAGAAATCCTTCAGGTATAGAAAAAATGACTATAGAAATCTTCAACAATTTATTCCACAACAATACTTCAAAGAGTCAAGTATTTATACAAAAATGTTTACAAAATATCCTAGAATACTCATAGGAATTTTCTGAGGAAAATAAAAATATCTTTTACAAAAATATAGTGATAGCTGCTTAACAACTAGAAAGTTGTCCTATTTATCCAAATAAAATAGAAATGTTGTTTTGGATTGGGTGCAGCTGGCTGCTTTGTTGTCTTCAATGGTGGAAAAAGATCTGGCAGCATTGGCTTGGTCCCTATACAGTTAAGGAGATCACAGATGGCGGAGCTGTTAGGCTAGCTACCCTGCGAGGTGAAATGCTACCAGGCTACATCAATGGTAGTTGTCTCAAACTGTATCAGATCAAAATAATATATGGCTGGAGTAGTTGTACAGGTGCAGGTGGAGAACCCACCATCACAGTGACTTGGGACGAGTCACAAGATTGTGTTGGGGAATTGTTGGAATAGGGTCTCCTACAAAGCTGCAACTCTGGTCCCTTTTGTATATTTTTGATTATATTTAGTCTAACGTAGGGGTTTTGGGGAGGGTCAAAGCCCCTAATGCATTGCAAGTGGGTCAAGGGTAGACCAAGAGTCCGCAAACCACAGTTTGTAGACCATTGGATGTGTAGGCTAAAGTAGTATAAATAGTTGAACCTTTTTTAGTCGATGGGTAGGAATGAATTAGAATTGGTGCTACGTGCAAACTGTTAGATCTGTAGGGTTGGTTGGGTAAGGACTCCTACTGGCTGTGTGCACGGAGATCCTCTGTCCTACTATCTGTGGACCCTGTTGCTATGTGCACAGGTTGGGTTTTGGGTATTATAAGTAAATCTGAAGGATTAATGAATGCAGAAGGATGTTGGAATATCTGAATGTATTGGACTTACTGCTGATGTGAATCTGGGATATATGATTGAGTGTGTATGCTTATATGTTATTGATTTAATCTAAGAAAGTACTTCGGTTACTTGTTTATGCTGCGATCTGGATCTGTTCTGTTATACTTTATGCAAGGATTCCCATGATAATTGCGGTAATGTTCTATAAGTCTATGATATGTTAGTTACTGTGATTATAATTGGTATTGTGCACGTGGATGCGAAGGATATCAGTATATTAGGGCTCTGTGATATAAGATCTAGTAATTATAAGGTTGAATGCAGCTCTGCTTGACTTACCTACCCTTTCGAGTGCGGGCTTAGCTCAGTGGCCGCCCACTCCCATCTTCCTTCGAGTGAGACTTTGGCCTGCGCAAGCAGGTCACTACCAAAAGGGCCAGTTGTATTGGGGTTTGTTGGAAAACCTTAACCTCCAAACCTTGGTTAGGACCCCCCCCCCCCCCCCCCTCAAGCTAACAAATGGTTGCGTTTCCAGGACCCAGAGCATTATGAGAGAGGGATCGGGTAATGCCAAGGTCGTATTGGAAACCTGAAAGAAAATAAATTGATGAATGGTTTGAATAGCAAGTTTAGGAATTCGTAGTAAAATAACAATGCAGTAAGAGGTTGACCACTGAAGAGTGGAAGAATAAGTATATTTTCATGGAGATCTACGAGATCTTCTTTGTAACAATTGTGATCAAGCTCCAGGAGTGGATCGCAAGTTTGGTCGAATTTTAGAAGTGTTGGAAAGATGGGCGGGTCACACAGTGGACCTGAGAATTGATCCAACAGTTAGAGAAGACTGATAACACCATCACTCGCATGGTGGATCACTGGGTGGACAGTGTGCTAGGAGGGTTCGTGACATAATTTTCCATCGATTAGTTCATCTCCTACTCTGAAGCAGAGCGAAGATTCTTCAAGGGTTTTTGGGGTAAGTTTCTGAAGACCTTACCATTGCTGATTAATATATTACTGTGCGAAAAGAGTATTATGTGTAGCCACACCGAATGAATGACCTCTTATCTGGACGGGAGTACGACACGAAGTGGCAAATACTATCGGACCAATCAAGAAGGAGATAGATTTTTCTATAGTCCAGTAAGAGAAGTAGTTGCGCAAAGTCCTCGAGCAAAACCACTTTCAAACCAATATAGGGGTAAGAATTCACCTACACCTTCACCACCACTGGAAGACGACATGGTTGCACACATGAAGCTGCCTACCTTTAAGGGTGTGGGAGATGAAGATGTTGTGGATCATTTGCATATCCTTTTCTATTTTATTTTGAAAATCGAAAAATAAAAAAAATCTGAAATTCCAAAAAGCATATGCTATAGTATAATGTTTTTATACTGTATCATTAAAAAAATGAAATGTTTCTACGAGCTCGCTGCAGATTAAAGTTATCATTAAGCTCTATTTGAATGTATGTATACTTCATGTTTAAGTTTTGAGCAACTCTCCGAGCGGGAGTAGTGATCGTCGAAGATTGAGACCGGACGAGTCAATGCGGAGGCACAAAGAGTTCGTTAATTATCAAATACAATACCCCCGCAGTTGACAAGTTTGACTGTGGGTGAGCCGTGATCAACGGCTTGGATTCATTGCGGGGGGTGAAAGTCGAAGTTCACCGCCGTACTCTAGGAGCCCCCGCGGTGACGTTATAAAGCGAGGTGGAAGACAGTTGTACTCCACGTCAGCGGCATTACGCGTCATTACAGGCATTTAATATGGCTTTTTGCAGTTGTTAAAAGGTTTGTTTTATCATGTTTTCAAATTACCTGCTGTCATTTTCCCCTTTCGAGCTGTATTACCGCCACCTTTCCGTTCGCCATCTGTTGTCCGTTAAGCCATGGAAAAACGAGTCTCACTATCTGGTACTACAAACCTCAATTCCCTCATGGACAGTGAAAAAGACGTCCAGGATACCACGTCTTCTGTAAACCATTCCTTATTGTATCATCAAGTGACCCTAAACGCTGAGAAATCCCTAGTTTTTTTCGCCATGAAGAAAACTGGTGTCTTGTCCGCCTGTATCCCAAAAGCCCATTTCTTTCTCGAATTTATCTCATGGCTGGTTTCTTCAATGTATCCTGGTAAGTGCTTCATAATGAATTCGCAGGGAGAAAATGTTTTGCAGGTGTCGACGCAGTTAATTCGCCAAGCACTTTGCTTTCCTGAAAACGAGTCACCACTGCAATTATTTGAAGATTCATTGGCGCGTTATTTTGAGAACCTTTCAGGTGAAGAATTTGATCAATGTATGTCCCATTTGAGGTCAAATTCAAAGGAAGTTCAACTAGAAGGAGAAGAATTCAGTTTGGAAGTGTTTGATGCTGAGAATAGACCAGTTCTGAGTTGTATTGCAGAGATTTTGGGTAAAGACAATGATCTTACAATTGATAAATCAGTATTGGGAATGTACGTGTTGATGATGAAACCTGGGGTTGTTCTCGACATTCCATCTTTCTGGAAAGAGATTGTCAATTCTCAGTTGATGACCTTTCCTCTTACAGGTTTCTTTAAATTCCTGTCATTGATTGTTTATTTATTCTTATATCAAAATGTCGAAGAATTTATGAGTTTGGGGTTGAATATAGTTGATGTCAACAAACAAAAGAAATCAGTTTTATTTTGGACTAACATAACTAGAAAAGAGGAAAATGAAGTAGGGTTATTTGAGTTTGCCAGTCATTATATGTCTATTGCCTATTGAATTTTGAATGGGGTTTCTCCTCCATGTTTTCTACCAAAAGCCCGGGAGTTTCTATAGTTAGGACCTAGTTGTAGATTCGGATATTGGTTTGTGTTTGAAGAATATTCGGAGATAAGATTGTATGGTGCTAATATTGAGCCTTACAAGCTCCCAAATTTCGTGCCTATGTGGCTTTTTGCCATTGAATTCATAAGACAGAGCCTTAATGTAGATCATGTGCACTTTCTTCCCACGAAGAAAGTTTTTATGTATAAATTGCCTATGAGTGTGGGACCTTTCGTGGTCAATATGAGGCAAGCTTTTGATGAAGTTTCTAAGATGTTGGAAGAGACACATTTGCTATTAGGAGAAAAATGGTCATATGATCCGCATGGAGTGATTTCCCAAAGAAGAATTGAGAATGGATATTATGCGTTTTCTCACGTAAGCAGACCTGATCAGGAGAAGCTGGCAAACCCAGGCGAAATAAATACATCAAAAACGAGCATTCAAACACCTGTTATAACTGAAAGGGCAAATAAAAGAAGTAGGGATGATGTTGTTGAGGTAGATGATGAAGAGCCAAGAGAGGAGAAGAGAACTAAATTGGCCGAAGATCATTCTTCAAATTCACCAGGTTTTACCTTCCATATAAATGAAGAACAAAATTCTCCCTCTTCTCCTAGAGGTCATGAGCTTTACTCAGAGAAGATGCCCTCAGTCAAACAAATATTTACACAGATTGAAGAGAAAAATCAGAGAATAAAAGCTAATGTAGAAGCTCAGGCAGAGCATCACATAACTGCTGATCAGACTAGGTTGTTGACTGTAATGGACCTTGAAAAGGATCAATTCAGAATGGCTCTAACACATCCAACAGGGATGTCCCTCGGATCTTCAAGAAGTTTTAATGTGGTAAATATAACCATGGATGTAAAGAAGATCCCACTGTGGGATAAGATGAATCTTCATATGCAGACTGGACAGTTAATTGTCAATGATTTAACCAAGACTAATGCCACAGCTGTTAATGCTGAAAACATGCTAGCAAAAGTGATCAAACAGTTCAAGATGGAGAGGGCTAATTCAAGGGCTTTATTAGTTCAAAACGAGGAATTGAAAAAGATTATCATGAAAATCGGTGTAGATCCTAACGACAAAGCTGCAGTACAAAAGCTCATGAAGAGTGCAGAAATAGAGATATCTTCCTTGAGAAAAAAACTAAAGTTACCAGATGCAGAGCATTTAATGGCTACAGAAGTAGCAGAGGTAGAGAAAGAAAAAGAAGATTTGCGTCTGCAATTATTGCGGAAAGATGAAGAGTTGTCTAAAGTAAAGCAGACTGCTATATCTTTACAAAACCATATTGAAAGTCATACTTGTACTTTTTTTTTTCCTATAGGTGATACAGATCCCCAAGCACAGATTGCTCAACTTAGCATAGAGATGAAGATGGCAGAACGAGATCTAAAGCGAGCTCAATCAGAGTTAGAAACAGCCACCAAGGTCATACAGACACTATAAAATGAAGCGAATGAGAATAAGCAGAAAGTACAAAAGGCTGAAGCTGAGATTAAAGACCTTAAAGAGAAGTTAAAAGGTAATATTTCCCTTATAAAGGCTAAAGATATTATTTGGGGTGAAATTGTCTCAGAAATGAAGTCCAATTGAAATTTCCTGAATATAGTTGCTAAGGATAAAAGCCTGATCTCAGAACATGAAGAAGAAATACTATCTGATAAACAAACAACAATCAAGAGAGAAAATTGGGCTAGGAAGTTCATAGATTTTATCAATTCCAAGTCAGATGAGGAATTGGAAAATATTGAGATACAAGATAGATATTTTTATGCTCAAGAGGTGAATAAAATGATAATCAGGAATGATCTTCGGAAGGTTGCAGAGAAGAGGCTACTAGAAATTAAAGAGACAGTAAAGAAGTTTGATATATCATTTGATAAATTGACAAGAACAGGTTTACCTTCCTGATGGACAGAGAAAGGGAATATTATGTCATGGAAGTTTTATGAAGATTCGTTAGTATTGGCAAAAATCAGGGTGGATAACGGACATGAAAAGACGCAGATTTTAAAAGGAGAAACAGTGTTTAACTTCTTGCAGAGACATTTCAATTTGCTATGGATGGTGAAGACTCTCTTCACAGAAAGACCTACCCACAGCCAAGCTGTTGCATTCATGTTGGAGTATCATAGTTTCAAGAATGCCCCGATAACCCAAAGTCAGCTATGGAAAAAATGCAAAACATCCTCAATGGACATAGCGAAAGAGATCCCAACGTCTCAACCAAGAGTAGCCATTGATTCAGAAACTGCATCAGAAGCGGCTTTCCTTATAGATTAGAAGTTTTGAAATTCACACTATGTTATTTTCTTAAAATCATGCAAATTGTAATAGGAACCTTCGAGGCATGTACCTCCATAACTACCAGTAGTTTAAGCAGTTAGAATGAGTTTAAGCAGTTGGAATTAGTTTCATCAGGAGAAATTGTTTTATGACTTTGTATTTAAAGGAAATTTCAGGAAAGAAAGAGGTTCCTAGTTTTGAACCTTGAAGCTAAATTTTGTACTGGAGAAAAGAAAATCAATAAAAGAAGTATGCAATTTTCCATCATTTTGTTTATACTGAAAAGTTATCTAGTTTACACTATGTTTCCATATCTGTGAATAAAATGGAGTAATTTGAGCTGCGGGTCTCTTTATACATGTGTATTTAAGAGTTATACAAACCTTAATGTGCGCTCCTCTGTTTTAACTTTATCTTTCCCTATTTCTTCAGGGTTTTATTATGATAGATTCTGTTTTAGACAACATATCAGATTGAAATCCTCTTCTCTTTTTCTTCCGTTCTTTCATTTTGGCATAAATGGAATATGGCATTGCAGAACATTGCATGGATTTAATATTTGAAGGCTATATAATTAACATTTAAAGGTCTATAAGACAGAGACAGATATATATTTATTTTGTGACATATTCATATAATGTCTTGAGCACGGATTCCTTTACACAGCAAGGAATTGTTTCTTAAGGTACAACATTAATTGGCGCCGTTGTCGGGGACGAAGATTCGAAGATTTTCCTTGGGTTTTGTATTACATTTCCTCTGGTTGTTCAGAGAGGAGGAAATAGTAAGCTGTGTTTGTTTTAAAATAGCTCTGGCTCCCAAGAAACCTCACACGATGTCAGATACCTATCAGCAAAAAGCTCCTGTTTTGTCTGATCCTGAGAAGCTTGTTTCCAAGAAGGGCCGGAAACCAAAAACATTTGATACACCAGAAGTTACACTGCTCGCACCAGGCAGTTGTTCACGTACTCCCTCATCCAAGAATATTTCTAGGAAACTCATTTTCTTGGAAAAAGAATCCTCACCATCACCCATTCATTTCGAAGAACCCACATTAGAAGAGAAATCTTTAAAGTTTGTGTCTTTCCCGTTTACAGAAACTCAACCTCATACAGTTGCCAGATCTTCTGCAGTCGTTCTTACACCAACTCCTATATCAGTTGTTCCACCTCATTCACCCCCATCTACAACTGGTATTCATTTCACCCCCGCTCAAGGAGCAGTTAACCCGGGCATAAACATGGCAGCCCCTGCTTTCTTGATGAATAGATATGCACCATTAAATCTACCCCAACCATTGCATGATATGCCTTAGGAGTATCTCAATTTACTCCCTATATTTACTGGTGAAGATGAAATAACTGCAGAACAACACTTGCCCCTGTTTTGCACATTTGCTGAGAATTTAAATGTTGAACATTTGGATGTTGTAATGAGACTTTTTGTTCAGTCTCTAAGTGGAGAGGCGAGGAAATTGTTTAAAGGATTGCCTAATGGTTCCATAAATGATTGGGATGCCCTAGAAAGATGTTTCATCGAGAGATGGGGTGAAAAGAGGGACCACGATTATTCTTTGACAGAATTTAATGCAATAAAGAAGAAATCTGATGAAAATATGAGTGATTTTGTGAAAAGATTTAACAAATTGTAAAATAGTTTGCCTGCAGAAATGAAGCCTCCTCCTATTGGAGCAAGGGTTGTTTTTGCTGGTGCATTTGAGCCAGAGTTCAGTTTCACATTGAGAGAAAGAAGGTCTCCTACTTTGGAGCAGATTCAAACTGATGCTCTGGAGATTGAGGCTAATATGTTCGCTGCTGGTAAAGTTCAAGATAAAGGAAAAGATAAAGAAGAAGCCTCATCTCAAGATCAGAGAATTGATGATATGACTAAGGTCATAAAAAATTTATCTAATAAATTGGTAAAGTTGGAAATAGATAATAAGCCTGTAAGACAAAATAGAGGGGTTTTTAATCCCCAATTTAAAAAACATCCCCTGCAGATTCTACAAAGAGAAAGGAAAGATCAAGATCAGGTGCAAGCACCTTTGTATATAGAAGCAGCTCCATCCCGTTCAGCAGATGATGATGATGAGAAAGAGGGTGATGCTCGAATTTCTGTTGTGTACATGGAAGACGATGAAACAAAAGAAGAAGTTGAGGAAGAAGGAGTGGAAGAAAATGAAGAAACTGATCTTTCATTTGATCAAGAAGAGATGGATGATTACTGCAGACAGTTCACAGACTTCATGCAATCAAAATTACATAAAAAATACGATTTGAGGTCAAAAAAGAGGTTAAGAACTCATGATGATGAGGAAAAGGGACCAGAATCAGTACCTGCTCCGATGGCGACTCCATTACAGAAAAATCAGATTAAGAAATCAGATAAGGGGAAACAACCCATGAATGAAGAAAAAGAGAAGGAAAAACAGCAGGTTGGGGCTTCTCAAACAAAGATTAAGGACCCTAATATTTTGGAGAAAGTTGTTACTTTTTTGAATCAAGGTCTAAATTCCAATAAAAATCAAGAAGAACCTGAAAAGTTGACAAAAAAAAATCAAACTTTCAGTTTGTCGAAAGAGTTGGAGAAAGTAAAAATTCAAGTACCTCTTCTTGAGTTAATGAAAACACCTGGTTATAAGAAGGAGATTGCAGAGTTTATCAATTTATCTCAGTCTGATGAAGTGGGTGATATAGTAAATTTGCAGGAAGAGAAACCAGTGGTTACCTTTGGGCCTCATGTTGAAGAGGTAGATTCATCCATCCCTCCTTTTTATATATCTCTTCTGTTACATGATTTTGTTTTACATAATTTTATCCTAGATTCTGGCGCATCCCACAATCTGATGCCACTGTGTGTGATGAAAGAATTGAATTTACAAATCACTAATCCATACAGAGATCTTTATTCTTTTGATTCAAAAAGGGTGAAGTGTGTGGGTCTTATTAAGGATATGGTTGTTTCATTGGCTCAAATCCCAGCCAAGAGCATTATGATGGATGTGGTAGTGGCAGACATTCCATCCAGATTTGGTATGTTATTATCTAGATCTTGGGGGGCAAAGCTTGGAGGTGTTTTGAAGCTATATTTTACATATTCTATCATTCCTGTTTTTAATGAGGAAGAAAGAAGGTTGTATAGAGAAACTAGATTTCAAAAAACTGCTACCAGGAAAGATGCAGGTAATTCACCTATTTATGGCCAGGAGAAGGATGACCTCTCTTGTTTCATGCTGCATGAAGATGCAGGATTTGCTGAAGAAACACAAGGGTATCTCCCTTCAGCTATTGTACATAAGGATTTGCATTCAAACAGACTTTGGAAGTGTTATTTTGATGGCGCGTTTTCTAAAGAAGGCACTGGAGCTAGTTTCATTTTTGTATCTCCGGAAGGTAACCTTGTACCTTTTTCTTTCAAATTGGAGTTTGAGTCCACTAATAATGTAGCGGAATATGAAGCATTAATAATTAGTCCGTAGACAGCTAAGCAAATGGGAATTCAGTCTATGACCGTGTTTGGTGATTCTGAATTAATCATAAGACAAATAAAGAATTTGTGTCAAACTAAACATACCAGATTAAGAGCATATAGGAATGAGGTTTGGGATTTAATTGAAAACTACTTTGAAGCTTTCAACTTACAGTTTGTTCCAACGGAAGAGAATAGAATGGCAGAATCTTTAGCAGTTGTAGCTAGTACATTCAAGCCTCCAATTAGTCCAAGACTAAGGTATGAAATTGAGATGAGACACAGACCTTCGATTCCCGACAATGTCAAACATTGGCAGGTTTTTGAGGATGATGAACAGATTAAGCATTTTTTGTCCATGATTGAAGATTTTGAAGATCATCAGATTGATTTGGAAACTGATGAAAATGACTCGGCTAAAGAGTCTAAGACTCTAAAAAAGAAGATTGGTGATCAACAGATTATTCAGCTGAAGGACAATATTCTACCAAGAGGTTTGGTACCTCTCGAAAGGCTGTTTGATGCTAATGATGTGGCAGTAAATCAGAAGAAAGCACAGCAAGATGATAATGTGGAAGATTGTAACTTGGGAACTCAATATGAGCCTAAAATGGTAAAATTGTTCAAAGGCCTTCCGAAGGACTATAAAAAAAGGTACATAGATCTGTTCAAACAATTTGAGGATGTATTTTCCTAGTCATATGATGACCTGAAGACTTATGATAACAGTATTATTCAGCATAAAATTCCATTGAAAGATGGATTCAAACCACATAAACAGAAACTTCGACAAATCAATCCATTGTTGTTGGCCCCGATTGAAAAGGAGGTAAATAAATTGCTGCAGGCTAAACAATTGTTCCTCTCAGATATTCTGATTGTGATTCCAATCTGGTACCAATCAGAAAAAAGAATGGAGAGATAAGGCTGTGTGTAGATTTCAGGAACTTGAATAGGGCTTCATTGAAGGATAATTATCCTTTGCCGAAGATGGATTTTGTCTTGCAAAAATTGACTGGAGCGTACAGGTTATCAATGGTAGATGGTTTTTCAGGATATAACCAAGTTGCTGTGGAGAAGGAAGATCAAAAGAAAACTGCTTTCACTACACCCTGGGGAACATTCATGTATGCCAGGATGCCATTTGGCTTAATGAATGCAGGGGCTACATTCCAAAGAGCAATGGATATTGCATTTGTAGGAGATAACTTTGTGGTTGTTTATCTGGATGATGTCACAATTTTTTCAAACTCTGATGAAGAACATCTACAGCATTTGCAGAAAGCCTTCATGAAGTGTAGGAAATATGGTTTATCGCTGAATCCTAAAAAATCTTTGTTCGCTCTGGAGGAGGGTAAACTATTGGGACATATTGTTTCTAAACAAGGAGTGAAGATTGATCCAGCGAGAGTCGAAGAAATACAGTCAATTCCACTGCCCAGAAGTAAGAAATATATTCAGAGATTCCTTGGGAAAATTAATTTTCTGAGAATATTTTTTCCTAATTATGCAGAGATTATCAAGAAAATAACAGACATGTTGAAAAAGGATGCAGAGGTGAAGTGGGACAAAGAAGCAAGAGAATCTTTTCAAAGAATTAAAGAAGCTCTAAAGGAAGCACCTGTTCTAATAAGTCCAGATTATCTGAAGCCATTTCAAATTTTCTCATTTGCGTCTTCCTCAACAATTGCTGCTGTGTTATTACAGAGAAATGAAGAAAAATGTGAACAACCTGTAGCGTATTTCAGTAAGGTGCTCCAAGATGCAGAATTGAAGTATAATATATTGGAGAAACAAGTATATGCTCTGGTGAAAGCATTAAAAGCATTCAAAACCTATGTTCTTCATTCCCAAATTTTAGCATATGTTCCTAATTCTACTGTAAAAGATGTTTTAGTACAGAGTGATGTGGACGGGAAAAGGGGCAAATGGATTGCTAAAATCCAAGAATATGACCTGGATGTTAAACCAACAAAGTTGATTAAAGGATTGGGGCTGGCAAAATTATTAACAGAGTCAAATTTTCAAGCACTGGGAATTAATTTATTGGCACCTGTAGAGGAAGTCAATGAAGAAACAGGTGATGTTCAGTCAAAGTCAGCAATTAAATATAAATTCCTGTGCTCAGATTGGTACAAAGATATTGTTCATTATTTATGCTTTCTTTCTTGTCCTCCTTCAATAAATAGAGCTAAATACAGAGCTTTAAAACTCAAAGCTCAACCTTATGTCATAATTGAAGCAAAGCTATATTGGAAAGATCCTGCTGGAGCGTTGTTGTTATGTTTGATAGAGGAGGAAGTTTCAGAAGTAATTATAGAATATCATGAGTGCTTGTGTGGGGGTCACTACAGTTGGAAGGTAACTGCTCATAAAATTTTAAAATCAGGTTTCTATTGACCATCTGTGTTTGTTGATGTATATAAAGTAGTCAGAAGTTGTTAGAAATGCCAGGTGTTTGCAGAAAAGAAAAAGTTAGCCCCTTTACCTCTTCTCCCTGTTTTTATTGAAGAACCTTTCAGACAATGGGGATTGGATTTCATTGGAGAAATCAATCCACCATCCAGTGGGAAATTTAAGTGGATTCTTGCTGCTACAGATTATTTTACGAAATGGGTGGAGGCAATCCCTACCAGGAAGGCAAATGATTTGGTTGTTATGAAGTTTTTAGAAGAAAATATCTTTAGCAGATTTGGATGTCGAGTAAAGATTGTGACAGATAATGCACAAGTTTTCAACTCAATCAGGTTTATTAAATTTCTGTCAGACTTACAATGTGATATTGTCTCATTCTACAGCTTATCATCCACAAGGGAATGGATTGGCAGAATCTTCTAACAAAACATTGGTAAGAATTCTGAAGAAGACAATAAATGAAAACCAAAAGAACTGGGATTCAAAGCTGGTTTTTGCGCTATGGGCAACGAGGATGACCACTAGAAGATCCACTGGTAAGTCACCTTATAAGCTAGTATATTGGACTCAGGCATTGTTTCCCACCCAGCTGGTGAAGCCTGTGATTTCTTCCCTTCAAGATGCTCAAGAGGAACCTAATTCCATGATTAGAAGAATGAATAATGTAATGGAGTTAAATGAAAACTGAAATAAAGTTCGGGATAATTTTCTTACTTATCAGCAAAAAATGAAGACAATATTTGACAGGAAAGCAAAAGAAATCATGTTTCAGAAGGGAGACCTGGTATTGAGGTGGGATACCCGAAGGGAAGACAAAGGGAAACACGGCAAGTTTGATCCTCTGTGGTATGGTCCGTTCAGAATTAGTGAGGCCAGGACAAATAATACTTTCATGCTGGAGAATCTTGAAGGAGAAGTGATGGATATGCCGGTGAATGGGAAATATCTAAAACATTATTTCCAACATTAAAAGATGTTTGACCACCATTGTATATATCCGGTGTGATCATTGTACATATTTCATCAAGAAATTTTTGACTCCATGCCCAAGGTGAAGGCACAGATCTACAGGTTCTTAGTGTTTCGTGGCAAAAACACTATCCCCAGGTGGAGCCAGATTTTATGGATCATCTGCATATCCTTTTCTATTTTATTTTGAAAATAGAAAAATAAAAAAAATTTGAAATTCCAAAAAGCATATGCTATAGTATAATGTTTTTATACTGTACCATTAAAAAAATGAAATGTTTCTACGAGCTCGCTACAGATTAAAGTTATCATTACGCTCTATTTGAATGTATGTATAATTCATGTTTAAGTTTCGAGCAACTCTCCGAGCAAGAGTAGTGATCGTCGAAGATTGAGACCGGATGAGTCAATGCGGAGGTGCAAAGAGTTCGTTAATTATCAAATGCAATACCCCCGCAGTTGACTAGTTTGACCGTGGGTGAGCCGTGATCAACGGCTTGGATTCATGGTGGGGGGTGCAAGTCGAAGTTCACCGCCGTACTCTAGGAGCCCTCACGGTGACATTATAAAGTGAGGTGGAAGACAGATGTACTCCACGTTAGCGGCATTACACGTCATTACAGGCATTTAATATGGCTTTACGCAGTTGTTAAAAGGTTTGTTTTATCCCGTTTTGAAATTACCTGCTGTCATTTTCCCCTTTCGAGCTGTATTACCGCCACCTTTCCGTTCGCCATCTGTTGTCCGTTAAGCCATGGAAAAACGAGTCTCACTATCTGGTACTACAAACCTCAATTCCCTCATGGACAGTTAAAAAGACGTCCAGGATACCACGTCTTCTGTAAATCATTCCTTATTGTATCAGCAAGTGACCCTAAACGCTAAGAAATCCCTATTTTTTTCCGCCATGAAGAAATCTAGTGTCTTGTCCGCCTGTATCCCAAAAGCCCATTTCTTTCCCGAATTTATCTCGTGGCTAGTTTCTTCAATGTATCCTGGTAAGTGCTTCATAATGAATTCGCAGGGAGAAAACGTTCTGCAGGTGTCGACGCATTTAATTCGCCAAGCACTTTGCTTTCCTGAAAATGAGTCACCACTGCAATTCTCTGAAGATTCATTGGCGCGTTATTTTGAGAACCTTTCAGGTGAAGAATTTGATCAATGTATGTCCCATTTGAGATCAAATTCAAAGGAATTTCAACTAGAAGGAGAAGAATTCAGTTTGGAAGTGTTTGATGCTGAGAATAGACCAGTTCTGAGTTGTATTGCAGAGATTTTGGGCAAAGACAATTATCTTACAATTGATAAATCAGTATTGGGAATGTACGCGTTGATGATGAAACCTGGGGTTGTTCTCGACATTCCATCTTTCTGGCAAGAGATTGTCAATTCTCAGTTGATGACCTTTCCTCTTACAGGTTTCTTTAAATTCCCGTCATTAATTGTTTATTTATTCTTATATCAAAATGTCGAAGAATTTATGAGTTTGGGGTTGAATATAGTTGATGTCAACAAACAAAAGCAATCAGTTTTATTTTGGACTGACATAACTATAAAAGAGGAAAATGAAGCAGGGTTATTTGAGTTTTCCAGTCATTATATGTCTATTGCCTATAGAATTTTGAATGGGGTTTCCCCTCCATGTTTTCTACCAAAAGCCCGGGAGTTTCTACAGTTAGGACCTAGTTTCGGATTCAGAGATTGGTTTGCTTTTGAAGAATATTCAGAGATAAGATTGTATGGAGCTAATATTGAGCCTTACAGGCTCCGAAATTTCGTGCCTATGCGGCTTTTTTCCCTTGAATTCATAAGACAGAGCCTTAATGTAGATCAGGTGCACTTTCTTCCCACGAAGAAAGGTTTTATGTATAAATTTCCTATGAGTGTGGGACCTTTCGTGGTCAATATGAGGCAAGATTTTGATGAAGTTTCTAAGATGTTGGAAGAGACACATTTGCTATTAGGAGAAAAATGGTCATATGATCCGCATGGAGTGATTTCCCAAAGAAGAATTGAGAATGGATATTCTGCGTTTTCTCACGTAAGGAGACCTGATCAGGAGAAGCTGACAAACCCAAGCGAAATAAATACATCAAAAATGAGCATTCAAACACCTGCTATAACTGAAAGGGAAAATAAAAGAAGTAGGGATGATGTTGTTGAGGTAGATTATGAAGAGCCAAGAGAGGAGAAGAGAACTAAATTGGCCGAAGATCATTCTTCAAATTCACCAGGTTTTACCTTCCATATAAAGGAAGAACAAAATTCTCCCTCTTCTCCTAGAGGTCATGAGCTTTACTCAGAGAAGATGCCCTCAGTCAAACAAATATTTACACAGATTGAAGAGAAAAATCAGAGAATAAAAGCTAATGTAGAAGCTCAGGCAGAGCATCACATAGCTGCTGATTAGACTAGGTTGTTGACTATAATGGACCTTGAAAAGGATCAATTCAGAATGGCTCTAACACATCCAACAGGGATGTCCCTTGGATCTTCAAGCAGTTTTAATGCGGTAAATATAACCATGGATGTAAAGAAGATCCCACTGTGGGATAAGATGAATCTTCATATGGAGACTGGACAGTTAATTGTCAATTATTTAACCAAGACCAATGCAACATCTGTTAAAGCTGAAAACATACTAGCGAAAGTGATCAAACAGTTTAAGATGGAGAAGGCTAATTCAAGGGCTTTATCAGTTCAAAACGAGGAATTGAAAAAGATTATCATGAAAATCGGTGTAGATCCTAACGAAAAAGTTGCAGTACAAAAGATCATGAAGAGTGTAGAAATAGAGATATCTTCCTTGAGAAAAAAACTAAAGTTACCGGCTGCAGAGCATTCAATGGCTGCAGAAGTAGCAGAGGTGGAGAAAGAAAAAGAACATCTGCGTCTGCAATTGTTGCGGAAAGATGAAGAGTTGTCTAAAGTAAAGCAGACTGCTATATCTTTACAAAACCATATTGAAAGTCATACTTGTACTTTTTTTTTTCCTATAGGTGATACAGATCCCCAAGCACAGATTGCTCAACTTAGCATAGAGATGAAGATGGCAGAACGAGATCTAAAGCGAGCTCAATCAGAGTTAGAAACAGCCACCAAGGTCATACAGACACTATAAAATGAAGCGAATGAGAATAAGCAGAAAGTACAAAAGGCTGAAGCTGAGATTAAAGACCTTAAAGAGAAGTTAAAAGGTAATATTTCCCTTATAAAGGCTAAAGATATTATTTGGGGTGAAATTGTCTCAGAAATGAAGTCCAATTGAAATTTCCTGAATATAGTTGCTAAGGATAAAAGCCTGATCTCAGAACATGAAGAAGAAATACTATCTGATAAACAAACAACAATCAAGAGAGAAAATTGGGCTAGGAAGTTCATAGATTTTATCAATTCCAAGTCAGATGAGGAATTGGAAAATATTGAGATACAAGATAGATATTTTTATGCTCAAGAGGTGAATAAAATGATAATCAGGAATGATCTTCGGAAGGTTGCAGAGAAGAGGCTACTAGAAATTAAAGAGACAGTAAAGAAGTTTGATATATCATTTGATAAATTGACAAGAACAGGTTTACCTTCCTGATGGACAGAGAAAGGGAATATTATGTCATGGAAGTTTTATGAAGATTCGTTAGTATTGGCAAAAATCAGGGTGGATAACGGACATGAAAAGACGCAGATTTTAAAAGGAGAAACAGTGTTTAACTTCTTGCAGAGACATTTCAATTTGCTATGGATGGTGAAGACTCTCTTCACAGAAAGACCTACCCACAGCCAAGCTGTTGCATTCATGTTGGAGTATCATAGTTTCAGATACAGTATTTAAAATCGGCTATGAAGAAATGCAAATTCTTTCTCAATGGACACGGTGAAAAGATCCAATATCATCAAAATGTCAGATTGATTAAATAACATTTGCATGAAGCAGCTTTCTATGGTCAAATTTTCAAATTCACACTATGTTATTTTCTTAAAATCATGCAAATTGTAATAGGATCCTTCGAGGCATGTACCTCCGTAACTACCAGTAGTTTAAGCAGTTAGAATGAGTTTAAGCAGTTGGAATTAGTTTCATCAGGAGAAACTGTTTTATGACTTTGTATTTAAAGGAAATTTCAGGAAAGAAAGAGGTTCCGAGTTTTGAACCTTGAAGCTAAATTTTGTACTGGAGAATAGAAAATCAATAAAAGAAGTATGCAAGTTTCCATCATTCTGTTTATACTGAAAATTTATCTAGTTTACACTATGTTTCCATATCTGTGAATAAAATGGAGTAATTTGAGCTGCGGGTCTCTTTATACATGTGTATTTAAGAGTTATACAAACCTTAATGTACGCTCCTCTGTTTTAACTTTATCTTTCCCTATTTCTTCAGGGTTTTATTATGATAGATTTTGTTTTAGATAGCATATCAGATTGAAATCCTCTTCTCTTTTTCTTTTGTTCTTTCATTTTGGCATAAATGGAATATGGCATTGCAGAACATTGCATGGATTTAATATTTGAAGGTTATATAATTAACTTTTAAAGGTCTATAAGATAGAGACAGATATATATTTATTTTGTGACATATTCATATACTGTCTTGAGCACGGATTCCTTTACACAGCAAGGAATTATTTCTTAAGGTACAACAGAAGACATGGATCAGTTCTGGTTTGTCGCAGAATCGGTATGGACTGCATAGAATGTAGCTAGTGATTCGATGAAGAGGGCTCAGATGTCCAATGCCTTTGAAGGAAGAGCTTTGGACTAGTACATGGGATACATCGGATAGCATGCGAATGCAATCATTGAAGAGATTAAGAATGCCTTGAAACAATAGTTCAAGAAGCTTAAGTCCTACTCTCAAATAGTGGTTGATCTAAAGGATTTCAAGCAAGGGCCTTCTGAGTTTGTGTGAGTGGCCGATCAACGACTGAAGAAGGTGATCCGAGAAGGAGGATTTTAGTATGATGACAGACAACACATGGAATGGTTCATTGCTATGCTGCTGCCTCACCTGTGCGTACCTATGGGTCACCAAAATTTTGAATCATAGGAAAAAGCCTTGGAGGTCGCTATGAAGTTAGAAGTTGTGCCTAGAGATGATACCCAACTGGGCATCCAACATATCCAAGGAAAACTGGAGTCGATGCACATGGAGATCTAGAATTTGTGAAAGGAGTGAGAAGCAGAGGCTAGCCCTGAAAGATGGTGCATACAATGCAGGATTAATGGTCACACTAAGGATAACTGCCCTCTATTAGCATAATATATGCAGGCTAGGGGACCTAGCCCGTTGCACCCTAGGGAAGTTGCAGGATCAAGTGGGTCGGCGCTATGGTGCGATGATTTTCGCATTGCGGGGCTGCACGACACAAACCACTGCCCCCGCCTTGCTGCGTATGTCCTAGAAGTAAAGCAACAATGGTGCAGGTTCTGCAGGTTGGTAGGACACGATGAAAAGAACTTCTGGACATATTATTTGATTATCAATCGAGGGAATATCTATAGGGTACAGTTGGATCCATGCTCTCCAAGATTTCTCTCGAGCACAGATGGCTCCCCAGGCAGGGACAGGGGAGGTGGAAGAGGTGGAAGCGCAGGTCAGGGACGAGGGCAACTAATCTGTTATAACTGTGGAGAAGTAGGACACTTTGCGAGGGACTGTCCAAACCCTACGAGGCAGTCCTACCGGTATTGCAGATAGCTGGACCATGCGAAAGAAGATTGTCCAATCTTGATAGCAAAGATGCAGGAGAAGCAGCTGACACCTACGCAAAATGTGCAGAGGGTTAAGGCTAAACTGTGAGACAAAGATCCAAGTGTGAATGTTGTAACACACAGTGGGATGGCCACCGGGGGGCCTGGGGAGAAGACTGCAACCGAACCTCTGATCTGACATGTAGTTATCAAGCAAGAAGGTTTGGATCTAAAAAAATAAAAAGAAACATTTGTCGCAGCTTGCAAAGAATTTGCTGAGGTAGAGGCATCTACTTCTCAGCCGCCAGAAAACCTCAAGGCAGATGAGGAGGTCAAACCCTTTTTTATAGGCATCTATGAAGTTGCTGCGAAACCCAAAGGCTGTGGAAAATCTCCAGGCATTAATAGATAGTTACGTAGCACAACCTAGCCTACCTCCTAAAATAAAGGACGAGCACAAACTATACAGATGTAAGAAATGCACTGGTAGGGAGATGTGGTTGACTATGCAGATCGGTGATTATGAGATGGATCAGGTTATTTTGGACCTAGGGTCAGATGTGAATGTATTACCTAAACAGAGTTGGCAACGAATGGGGGAACCTAAGCTAGAATGGTGCACTATCCAGCTGCATATGGCCAATCAGTAGAAGATCATACCCTTGGGGAGACTGTCGAAGATCATGGTAAATATCGCAGGGGTCAAGGTCCAGGCTGATTTTGAAGTAATTCAGATTGTAGAAGATGCAGACCCCTACCCTGCGCTCCCAGGCTTGGATTGGGCCATCGATATGGGATGCATCATTAACCTAAAGAAGGGAAGCATGGTATTTGAAAATAATGGTACAAGGGTGATAGTACCATCAGATCCTGTGGAAGGCTAATGATATACAGAGCCAGTGCACGACAAAGAGGATGTAGATCACATTTATAAGTTGACTGCACGGGATGAATATTGGATCAACCCTATGGCGGATGGTGTACTCTACTGGGAAAAGGACAGTGACTGCTTCTTAGACTCTGACAGGGAGATGGAGAACTGGCACAATCGGTTACATGATGTCTCTGCGCTGCGATGTCTTCAGGTCACAAAGAACTTCCACTGCATTTCCTCAGAGGTAAGAGATCTACCCTATTTTGATGGTTCTGGTAACATTAAGGACTTTTTATTAACATTTGAAGCCGAGGTTCCCAGAGAACAAAGGTTATGGGCCCTTAACCTAGCTATGTGTGCAACCTCTGCACGATGGTGGGATACACATAAGGGAGCATTCCAGGTGTGGGAGGATTGTCGGGACATGATGCTCCTATGATTTGAGACTCTGAAGGAGGTGCGGGTCAAGATGTTCCTTGGCCCAGGGGATTCGCATGAACACTTGGTTGCATGGATAAAGACGTGGGGTGAACAAACTACAGAAGAATGGGTTCACTTATTCATTCATGCGTTGGGTCTAATCCCTACTACATGGTACCTGGATGCGGAGCTACATCAACGCACCCACCATTGGGAAAATTTGAAGAGTGACTTCATAGGAAAATTCAGACTGATAGGGGGTTCCGAGGCGCTTGATGAAGCTCTGTAGGACATAGATACATTTTTGTTTGGAAAATCCAGCTCCTCTACAATATTCGGGGTGCCAACATGGGAAACGCAGATGCAACATATTATCAACTTTCGCTACTTGGCAAGGAGGAAGGTGAAGATGATCCGCAGCCTATCTCTATCCCAGAGTCAGAAGGGGAGCGCGTCATTTCAGGACCTCCACTGCAACAAGTGGATGTCACTAAGCCTCTCAAGTTGCGAAAAGTAAACATTGGGACGAAAGAGCACCCTAAGTTGGCTAAGATTGGTGACTACTAGGATGAGGATACAGTAGGCAAAGTGGCCAAATTACTTACAGAATACCAGGACTTGTTCCTAAAAACATTTTCGGAGCTGAAGGGGATCACGGGGGACTTAGGGGTCATGCATATCACTCTCAACCCCGATGCAAGGCCCATAAAGTAGTGACCTTATAATTTGAACCCCAAGTATAAGCAAAAGGTCAACGAAGAACTCGATAAAATGATTACTGTAGGTATCATCAAACCTGTTGAACAGTCAGACTGGGTCAGTCCAATGGTGGTTTAGGAGAAAAAACTAAGGGGACGATTCAGATCTATTTGGAACTTCACAAGTTGAACGGTGCCTGCATTCATGATCCATTCTCGACACCATTCTCAGACGAAATTTTGGACAGCGTGGGAGGACAGGAAGCATAATTCTTCACGAACTGGTTCTCAGGATACCATCATGTCAGAATTGCACCTGAGGACCACAGAAAAACCACATTCGCCACTGAGTGGGGATCTTTTCAATATACTGTCATGCCATTTGGACTGAAAAATTCCCCTGCTATCTTCTCGCGGGTCGTTGTCGTAGTGTTCAATGAATTCATCCACAAGTTCCTCGAGGTGTATTTCGATGATTGGACTATCTTCGGCCTGGTAAAGGTGCACGTATCAAACCTACGCATGATGTTGGATGCCTACCGGAAACACCAGATTTCCCTAAATATAAAGAAGTGTATCTTCTGCGTACCCTTCAGAATCTTGCTCGGCCACATAGTTTGTCGGCAAGGACTGATGGTGGATCCTGCCAAAATCGCTGTTATCATAAAATTTCCAATACCAACCACAGAGAAACAGCTGCTCTCGATCGTTGGGCACATGGGATACTACAGGAAATTAATTCAAGGCTATGCACTGATTACTGCCCCTATGGAAAAATTTCTCAAGAAGGATGTTTCGTTCTTTTGGAATGATGAGTGTCAAAAGAGCTTGGAGTTACTTAAAGAGAAGATGGTCTCGGCACCTATTCTCATCTTTCCTGATTGGGAGAAGGTATTTCATGTTCACGTCGATGCGTCGGGCATTGCTCTCAAGGCTGTCCTTACGTAGCCGGGAGAAGGAGATATTGTAAAGCCTGCGATACGTGCCAACGAACAGGGAGGCCGTCCCGCAGAGATGAAATTCCCCTTCAACCGAAAATGGCTCTACAATAATTTGATAAGTGGGCTATCGATTTCATAGGGCCTATCAACCCATCAGAGAAGAAGACGGGTGCGCGCTACATTATTATTGCCACTGATTATGTAACTAGGTGGGCTCAAGCACGAGAAGTAAAGGATTGTACTGTGGATACCGCTACGCATTTCATATTTGAACAAATCCTGACCATATTTGGATGTCCGAAGATCCTCATGAGTGACAGAGGTACGCACTTTGTTAATGAAACAATCCAAGCTTTGACCGAGGAGTTCTAGATCCATCATGTGAAGAGCACACCATATCACACATAGGCAAATGGCACAGTTGAAGATTTTAATAAAATATTGGAGCAAGCGCTGACAAAGGTATGCAATTTTGATCGCAGCGTTTGGGACGTGCACATCCCATCGGTCCTCTGGGCCTTTCGAACAACCTGCAAGAAGCTAACAGGAAAAACCCCATTCAGGATGGTTTATGGTAAATAGGCTATTATGCCCATGGAGTATATTGTTCCTAGTCTATGTATCACAACATTTACGAACATGGCAGAACCTGAAATCGTGGAGGAGCGATTAGCGCAGCTTATGGCTTTGGAGGAAGATCGGTTTCTTGCGAATTTCCATCAATAGGTCTAGAAGGCCCGTGATAAAACCTAGCATGATCGACATATTCACCAAAAGACATTCACAGAAGGTGAATTGGTCCTCTTATATGATAGCCAGTTTTCAAAGCATCTAGGGAAGTTATGGCAGCATTGGCTTGGACCCTACATAGTTAAGGAGATCACGGAAGGCGGAGCTGTTAGGCTAGCTACTGTAATATCCCAAAATAGGACTGCTTAGCAAGGCATGCCTGAAAAATGCATTTTTCAGGAATGTACACTACAGGATTGGAAACCAACCCTTTGACCCCTTAGATCTGATAGTCTAAGACCTGAATCCAAGAGGAGATCGGAAAAAAATCCTTCTAGGTGGGTTAAACAGGTTTCCCACACCTAGTACATCTTGGAAAATGCCCCAGAATGGGACTACAACAAGATTAAATAGCACTGCTTCATAAATAACACAGTTCAACAAGGTAGCAATAGTAAGCCAATATGGAGGCTCAATAATGTCGTATACATCAGCAAATCCTAATTATATTGACTCCCATGAGTCTTAGAACGGAAAAAATAAGACTTATACAGAAAGAAACCCTAAAAAAGAGGTGTTACAACACATAGAATTGACTGCAAAGGCTTGACAACGTTATTTTATTGAGTGTACTGCAGCAGTGGCTTACATATCAGATCTAGAGAAAAATAATGCATGAACAGTCAGATCCATGACAGATCCATACACTATAATGTCTCTACTTTACATTCCCCTTGGGGATTTCAACAAATCATGAAGCACATGGAGTATATTTGAGATTCTATGCAGCAAATCTGCAGATCTATTCATAATTTCTGAAGCATATATAGGAGTATTCAGATTAGATCAGAATATGACATGGATAAGAACAGAAATCCATGGATCACCATAGTGAAGGGCGCATCCCCAACACCAGAGATCACTCCTCAAACTTTGCCAAATCACCCTGCAACTTTCCTCTTTGCAGATAACAAAGTACTGGAAGAGGGACTGCACTGTAGGCTTGAAGAACTGTTTGGCCTGATGCCAAGATGTAGATCTGAAGCTCAAATGATCCAAAACACTCTTTCCAATGGGATTTAAGCCTCTCCCACTGAAAAGGGGCACTAGATTGGCCTAGATCTTGAATAGATCTAGCCTCCACTTGTTGCGGCTTGTAAAGACAACCAAACCCTCAGCAGGATCTGAGTTGTAATTGAAAGGAGAAGCTTGGCCTTAAGCCTGATAGTGGACAAGTAATACAAGTCTCTCCCAAGAGCTACTCAAGGAAAGAGAAGGATTCCTAAACAGGAGATCCTTGTGCTAAACAAAACTATCCTCTGCTAAACAACCAAGAGAATGAGAAATGTCTAAACAGACATATTCTTCAGAAATGATGGTCATCAACAACCCCTCTCTTATTTTCCTCCCCTTCCTTTTATAAGATTGAGATCTTGCAAAACCCTAAACCATCTCAATGATTTAGCTCCTTTCACATGTGTGGCCTCCATCTAAAACTGCACTGTGCATCTAGGAGGTTCATTGAATCTAGACAACGCTATTGATTTGGTCCCGTTGACCCAGTCAAAAGTCTCAACCCCTTTCACACATAAGGGTGTTTTATTAAAGTAGCCCAGATTTAGCCTTATTCACATAGGGGATTAATTTATTCACTATTTTTAGGAGTTTTTATGTTCCTCCCTTTTACACTTATTCATAAACAGAAAATTTGCATTATTCCAAAATTTTAGCCTTCAAGCTAAATGGAATATTAGAGTTGTTTTATCTCTAGGTAGGTGAATAAATGGGTAGGGAGGCCCATTAACCTCTTTAGAAGAATCAATAACACTCCTAATGTGACAAGAGTAAGAATAAGCAGCTAATTTGAGCACCCTTGGGTGTGAGCAGAGATGGGATCAAGTTGATTCAGTCAACTTTGACTAAGTCAACAAAGCTGTCTAGATACATTGAACCTCCTTTGGACAGCGCAGTTTTGGTGGAGGACAACTTGCATGGGTTTGATGGCACATATGGATGGGACCCAATGTGAAGAGGTTCACTTGCTATATATCGAGAGGATGGGGGCCTTGGTAGGCATGCTTGGTATTTGATCTTTTGATCTTATCTGTTTAGACTTGGCTTCCTCTTGCTGTTTAGCAGGGTTGCAGTGTTGTTGAGCACAGGGTGTTTCTGAGCGGGAATCCCACCTCTTCCCTTAACAGACCTCTTGGGAGAGCTTGTCCTATATTGCTTCACATCTAGGCATAAGGCCAAGCACCATTCTTCAGTCCCAAAATTATTTTTGTAGCAGAATATTGCTGAGTTGCAGGGTGTTGCAGTGGAGGTTTGTCAACACCACTTCCGGTTTTGTTTCTTAGTAGAAGGTGCCTTCCTTCTCTTGAGAGATCAGCGAGGAAGATTTCTGAGCTTATTTTACATCTTGGTAGTAGGCCAAAGTATTCCTCATCTCCTACAACGCAATCCCTTGCAGGAACTACGTCATTTTGCATAGATTTGTTGCAGCAGAGTTAAGATGCTTGTTTCTGAGCTAGTTTCCTAGGGAAAGGGCCAACCCTTCTCCTAGAAAGCTAGAGGAATGGATTCTAATCCCTGTTTTGTATTATTCAGCTATATTTCTATAATTTTGTAGTAAGACAGCATTTTCTGAGCTGAATATTCAGATCTGCTCTTTTTGCACTTGTACTTTCTTGAAACCCTTGTCGGGTTGGCTTTATAATGCAATAAGGAGGTTAGATCTTCATTTTCTTAGCATATTGTTACATAAATTTAGAAATGCATGTTTTTCCATAATTATACTACAGAAACCCTTATAAAATAATGTTGTAATTTTCTTTATTCTTTTCTACATAACTTAAGTCATGGGATTTGGCTATTTTTGAGCTAATATTAAGCCGAGAGGTCTGTTTAACATATCAAAAGGGATTTATTTCTAATAACCTTTTGTATGTGAGGTCCTAATATCATGTGCTAAGGGAAACACACATTATTTCACCCAGTAAAAATGTAGATCTTCAGAAGTAACGTTTTCGGGGTCTATTTGCTGCATTTTCCCCACCTCAAAATGTATAGAAGTTCTTCTTTTGCTGCTATTTCACTCATTTTATGGCTATGAGTTGTTAATACATCAGATGAGTTTATTTATCACTTAAAATCCATTATTATGTTCATATATTGCTGAAGCTCCAACTTTAGAATATCTTTAGATATTCTCATTGTTGTAGAATTTCCCTATTTTGGGATATTACAGTGGAATCAAAGCATAGTCTTGGCTTAGCCCGTGAACTCAGCCATGTGGCTATCAAGAGAAGGAGATATGAAAAGGAAGAAGACTCCATTATGTGGAGGAAGAAAGGAAGATAGGCTTACAAAGCTTCTTCCAAAATCTATGCAGTGCATCAATAAAGATCTTAAGAAGATGAGGAGAGATGGAATCTCCTGAGGAATTTGGATCTAGAGATAGATCTAGATTGGCACATAATAGGTGTGATCATGCAGCTACACCCTATTATGCACATCGCAGGCAAATGCCCAGATCTACTATGAAAGAGATGAAAGAAGAGGAAATGCCAAGGAGGGAAACTCTTAGTAATTTTCTGCAAGAATATGAGTTTCAAATTGAAAAGTTTAGATATCATATTAATTTCAAAGATTTTTGCAAGTTCAAGGTGGAGAGGAGCAAACTTCATGACATGGATAGATTTTCTCTATCTTCCGTTTATGGATCCCCAACTTGTTCAACCAAATCTTGGGTATAGGAGTTGCATACTTATTTGCAACACCACCAAGTTTCTAAATATGAAGCCAAAAGAGTTGCAGTGCTGCACTTTGAAGGTAAGGCCTATGCTTGGTGGATGTTTGAGTCATTTTAATTGAAAAATTTCAATACTTCTTCTTTTGCAAAGTTCACTAAGAGATTGGTAGAGAGGTTTGATAAAAAAAATGAGACTATCAAACCAATGAAACTTTTGCATAAGTTGGGAGGACCTACAAACTCAAAACCACTTCAAAAACCTATTGAAGAAGTTCACATGTTGCATGATACCTTGCTAGAGGCAATATCCTTGTTTCATAACCTTAGAGAAGAGGGCATGAAAGTTCCTTTTGCAAAGGAGGATCCTCTTATTGAACAGTCACTTCCTATTCATATTGAAGATGAAGAGAAGGATGGGGGTTACAGCACTGTCACATATAGAGCATATCTAGTGCCTCATGCAGAGGAAGGAGGAGCACATGCTCCAACCGGAGGATTTCTTGTGTCATTGAAAGAAGTTCCCCAGGATCTCCTACATGGAAGTCAAAGCACAATCAATGAGCAGCATGATTGTGAATCATTGCAGGTAGAAGGAGAAGGTAGGAAGGAAGAGCAGCATCACTTGATGAGAGGCACACACCCTTCTCTATTTCAAAAGGGTAATGCAAGGAAGAGGTGTAGTGATTTGTGCTGTGAAGGCAAGGGTAGGGTTTCCCAGCCATATGTACAGTCTACTGTTGACATTGATGTCTCACTACATGGAGGCATTCCACATGGGAGGCCACCAGATCTAGAGTTGATGAGAGACATCTTGACTTTGGGCTCACCACTCTTGGATTTTGGAGAGGTGAAGATTTTGGAGGAATAATTTGGCATGGGGGATGTCAAAGTAGCAGGCAGCAACATGAGGAGAGATTCACATGCCAAATCACCAGCGTTGTCTCTTGGGAGGATTGATCCATATTGGAGGTCTCAACTCTTGGTAGAGTACTCCAAGGATCTTGGTGCTTGCATGATTCTTGATGGCCCTGATGGAGATGACAGATATATGGTGGATGATATGGTCATCTATTCTTATGGAAGAATCTTCTTGACTAGAGCTTCTAAGCTCAAGGAGAAGCTGCTACATGCAGCACATGAGGACTTCTTTTCCATGTATTATAATGCATATCTTTCCTTGATAGAGGAGTTTATTTGGGAGGGCATATAGCATGACATATTTCATCATATGGAGAGATGAATAGCTTGAATGATGATAGAGAGGAGGTCACAGCCACTTCCCTACTCTTTAGAGATGAGGGAGAATTTCCAGTTGAGCCATTTCAGCTCAAGATCTCAAGTACATGATGGAGAATGTACAATTTCACTTTATGTCTTGTAGTTCTTTTCTTTATATGAGTAGCATATTGTACCAAGGAGGATTATTCCTTTTTGCATATTGTATAATGATATACTTGAATCCATTTATAGCATTGATATTGGCTATCTCATTGGTGGTTTGTGGGGGGAGCCACATGATTTTTGGTGTGCACCATTGACACCACTTTGTACTTTCATGTTTATATCTTGTAAAATGATTGTGGAAGCAAACAAGTGGCTATAAAAGCACTTGTTTTTGTTTGATTTGATGCAGGAAAAGGATGCACTGCGCTGGTTCCTTGTGTGGGACCTAGATCCACTTTCCGGTTATCATATGACAACTTGTTTCTATTGGTTTTTGCTTCCATATATTGCTGATATTTCTATGTTCACGGGGAGCTTTGTTTGGAAAGTGGGATATGAGTTGAAGATGCCCATTGGGAGTATGATTCTCCCTATATTTCATAATGCATGTTTCTGGAGCGGCAATGGGCAGCCCATGATTGCCAAATTACATCTCTCTTCTTCATGTGGGAGGAGCCATTTCGAGAACTTGATTTTTTGGAGGAGGCACTTCATGGTTTATTTGTTTGATGGGGTAGCTTGGGCCACTATTGCAGGTCATGAATTTTCAGCCCAATATTAGTAGCAGCCCCATACTTATCATAAATGGAGAGAGAAACCACTTGGTTGGGAGGATCCAATCTCTTCATGCAGTACCGACACATTGTATGAACCGGGGGTTGAGGATCTTTTTGAGCTAACTAGATTGGCTCATTTCATTTGGATGATAGCATGGGTGAGGGAGTCACTCATTGGGAATAATATTTCCCATGTTCATCATCACTCATACCTTGAGGAGGCCATTGGACAACAAGGAGGTTTCCACTTACATCTTCCACCCTTCTATGATGTAAGCCATATGGTTTTGCATGCTTGGGAGAAAACATTGGAGGACAGACTTGTAGCAGATCATTTTGAGTAGTGGTGGGGAATTTTTGATGAGAAGGCCAAAAAAAGAGGAGGGGAGGATTTTTTCTCTCCTTATACAGTTGCTTGAGGACAAGAAACATTTTGGAGGGGAGGACTGTAATATTCCAAAATTTTAGCCTTCAAGCTAAATGGAATATTATAGTTTTTTTATCACTAGGTAGGTGAATAAATGGGTAGGGAGGCCCATTAACCTCTTTAGAAGAATAGATAACACTCCTAATGTGAAATGAGTAATAATATGCAGCTAATTTGAGCACCCTTGGTGTTGTGTAACCAGCTCCAAAAAAAAGAAGAACAGAGATATAAACGCCTTATAAATGAGCCACTTCGAGGGGGAAACCTCCAATACATTACATAAATGAACAATTCTTGGATGATACAACTTACAAAACCTCCTTTCTATATATAGGAGTCCATGGGGCCATAATGTAATCCTAGTGGGCCACAATGTAATCCTAGCCAACCTAACAATAATAATTTAAGGGCACAATAATAACAAAATGGGGGTTACAAGGGTACAATAATAACAATAAGGGGGTTACACTAATAACAATGAAGGACTATACTAGTAATATAGGGACCTAACATGCCCCTCTCCTTCAAAAAAGTGTTGTCCTCAACGCTTGAGTAGCTCTGGGTGCTTCTGTATAAAATTCTCGTCCTCCCATGTAGAATCTTCAGTGGGTAAGTTCTTCCACTTGATGAGATACTCTGAAATTGATCGATTCCGTAGCTGTCGAGTTCTTGTTTCCATGACCGCTTCAGTTTCCAATATGATTTTTCCTTCCTCATCAAGTTCTGGCAATATTGTTTGAACTGGAAGATTTTCACCTATAACCTTCTTTAAGCATGAAACATGGAAAACTGGATGTACTCGCGAAGAAGCAGGAAGCTCCAATTTGTATGCCATAGTACCAATCTTTTGCAACACCTTGTAATGACCATAGTACTTTGGCGATAATTTATTATCCTTCTTTGCTTGCTTGAGGGACATTTGTTTGTATGGTTGTAGCCGTAAAAATACCCAATCTCCTACATCAAAACTTCTCTCGCTGCGATGTTGATCTGCCTGTTGTTTCATTCGATTTTGTGCAAAATTCAGGTTATCCTTTAAGAGTTGGAGAACTTCTTGCTGATGCTCGATGTGATCTTCCACTGCTTGAACCTTCGAATTTTCCTTAAAGATGATGTGATGGATGGTGGATGATATCCATAAAGTGCCATAAATGGGGTCATTTTTGCTGCAGTATGGAAGGAAGTGTTATACCACCATTCAGCAAGAGGTAACCACTTGACCCATTGTGTTTGTTTATCAGATACAAAACAACGAAGATATCCTTCCAAACATTTATTTACTATCTCCGTTTGACCATCAGATTGAGGATGATAAGATGAGCTATGAGCTAATTGAGTACCCAAACAAGAAAATAACTCCGTCCAAAAATTTCCAGTAAAAATAGGATCTTTGTCGCTCACAATGACCCTTGGGATTCCATGTAGCTTTTGAATTCTGTCTATAAATGTAGTAGCAACTGTACTTGCTTTAAATGGATGAGATAATGCACAAAAGTGTGCATACTTGGTAAGTCTATCAACTACCACCATGATGACACTCTTTCCTTCGGACTTAGGTAAACCTGTGATAAAATCCATCGAAATCTCCTCCCAACGTTGACTTGGAATGGATAAAGGTTGTAGAAGTCCTGGGGTCTTAATTGTTTCCACTTTATTCTACTGGCAAACCAAACATTCAACCACAAAATTTTGAATATCAGATTTAAGGCCATCCCAAAAAAAATATTTCTTCACCCTGTGGTAAGTTTTTAAAAATCCTGAGTGTCCTCCTAAAGGAGAAGTGTGCAATTCCAGAAGAATATTTTGTTTTAGTTGGGAATTCTTACGAATATATAAGCGATCTTTGTACCATAAGGAATCATTTTTCCAAATAAATGTATCATATGTACTAGGATCTTGCTGCAACTTTTGAATGAGTGTCTATACATCTTTGTCCTTCTTCCATTCATCTCTTGCTTCAGTTATCCAATCTGGTTGGATAATAGAAATGGCACAAAGCAATGCTTCCACCTCTTCATTCTTTCTTGAGAGTGCATCTGCAACAACATTAAGCTTTCCTTTTTTGTAGATTATTTCAAAGTCATAACCCAAAATCTTTGTGACCCATTTTTGCTGCTCTTCTGAAGATAGTCTTTGCTCCAAAAAGTGTTTAAGACTATCATGATCATTTTTTACCTTGAAGTGTCTCCCCATTAGGTAAGTTCACCATTTCTTTAGTGCATGCAGTATTGCTAACATTTCCTTCTCATAAATAGGTTTATGTAAATACTTTCCCTTGATTGGACGACTTTCAAAAGCAATGGGTCTTCCTTCCTGCATTAAAACCGCACCAATTCCATTTCCTGAGGCATCACATTCCACAATAAAGGTTTTTGTGAAGTCCGGCGTAGCTAAGACTGGTGCTAGGCACATTGCCTCTTTAAGACGTTCAAAGGCCTTAGTTGCTTCAGGAGTCCATGAAAATGCATCTTTCTTCAATAATGTTGTTAGAGGCGCTGCTATTCTCCCATAATTCTTAACAAACTTGCGATAATACCCTGTTAACCCGAGAAATCCTCGCAACTGCTTTATGGTTGTGGGGACTTTCCATTCCCTAATGGATTTAATTTTTTTAGGGTCTACTTTAACACCCTCGTGAGATACAATATGACCCAGATATTCCACCTCTTGTACTCCAAAGAAACATTTGGATGTTTTTGCATATAATTGTTTCTCCTGCAATAGTTTGAGCACCCTGTCAACATGTTCAACATGATCCTTCCAAGACCTGATGTAGATTAGTATATCTTCAAAAAATACTAGCACAAATTTTCTAAGGAAGGGTTTGAAAATGGAATTCATCAACCCTTGAAATGTAGAAGGTGCATTGGTAAGGCTAAAAGGCATGACCAAAAATTCATAATGACCCTCATGAGTTCGAAATGCTGTTTTTGGAATATCTTCAGTCTTCATTCTAATTTGATGATATCCTGAACGAAGATCCAACTTGGTAAATAAATTGCTCCATGTAATTCATCCAATAATTCATCAATCACAGGAATGGGAAATTTGTCTTTAATGGTGAGCTTATTGAGCTCCCTATAATCCGGACACATTCGCCATGATCCAACCTTCTTGTGTACCAACACTACAGGAGCAGAGAAAGAACTTTGACTGGGTTGAATTATACCCGCCTCTAACATTTCTGCAATCATACGTTCAATTTCGCTTTTTTGGAAGTAAGGATATCTATAAGGCCTGATGTTTGGAGGAACACTTCCTGGAATCAAATGAATAGCATGATCATGATCACTAATAGGTGGGAGTCCTTTGGGAGTTTCAAACACCTTGGAATGATTGTCCAAGACTTGTTGGAGATCTGCAGAAATAGATGATTTTGATGTTGGAACTTCTAGTGAGCATAATTGTGCAATTACGCCTCGCTGTTCTTTCTTTAGAAGCTTTGTCATGACATTAGAGCTTATTATCCTTCCTGACTTCCCCGCAATACCCCGTAATTCAACTTCCTTTCCTTCTGAAAAAAATTTCAAGAAAAGTTCTTGAAAATTAAAAGCTACCGTCCCCAAAGATTGTAACCATTGTACTCCTAGTACAACATCAGCACCTCCCATAGGAATTGAAAGCATTGGACTATTCAATACATATTCCCCCATGGTTAGCTTGATATTATGGCATTTTCCAGAGAAATTTATAGTTCCTCCATTTGCAACCATCACTTGACATTCTGGTGCTGGGTATAGGAAACAATTAAATTCCTTGGCTACCTTACAATGAATAAAATTATGGGTGCTACCTGAATCAATCAACACTATTACCTTTTTCTTCTTGATATGTCCTTCTATCTTGAGAGTTTGAGGAGTGGTAATTCCTACCAGTGCATTACACGATATGATCGGATTCATTTCTTCCTCTTCTAGGGCTGGTTCCTGGTGTATATCCTCTTCTTGTTCATTTTCTTCTTCCTCTTCACAATCTATGTAAAATAATTTCTTCTCAAGACACTTATGACCTTTAGTGTATTTGCTATCACAACTGTAGCAAAGCCCTTTTTCTCTTTTTTCTTCCAATTGTTGTGGTGTCAACCTTGTAGGTTGTGGAAATCTAGGCGTAGCAACACTTCATTCTTTATAGAATTGAGTGGTAGGCTTCCTTGTCGCCATAATTTTACATTCAACTTTTCTTGCCAACCTGAATGCCTTCTCCAATGAATCAGGTTCCAAAACACGAACTTCATGTTGGATGTTATCCTTTAGAGTGCCTATGAAGAGATCAACCCTGTGTTCCTCTGGAATATCAGTTACCCTTATATTCAATTTTTGGAAGTCCTCAATGTGTTGCCCCACTAAACCCTTTTGTTTGAGATTTATCAATTGGCTAAAGAAGGTGTTGTTCTTTGTATCCTCATAATGTGCTATCATTTCCTCCGTAAAAATTGACCAAGTGACAATTTTTTTACGGGAGAAAAGCCATCGATACCATACAAATGTATTTTGTTCTAAATGAAAAGTTGCAATGCGTACCTTTTGTGTGTTTTGCACATTATGGAGATCAAAATATTGCTCCATCTGTAGTATCCATGTTACAGGATCCTTTCCATCAAACTTCCTCATATCCATTTTTGGAATATGTTGGTTCTTCTCGCCAACATTAGATTTTATCAAATCACAATTAACATTGATTTTGTTCTCATCATGAGGTTCTTCTACTATCTTTTCACCATTAGGAAACCGTTCTTGTATCAACTTTTTCAAACCTTCGATGTCTATTTTTAGATCATTCTTCATGTTTTCCATCTTAGCTTCCATGCCATCCATCTTCTCTTCCACGCCTTTCTTCAAAACTTCCATTTCATTTTTTGTTGCTCTTTGCGAGAGTGAAATTTGTTGCACTTGCTCTTGTAATTTTGATAGATCATGTTGCAGTTCTTCATCTTCATGAGTCATAGTAGACCCTTCTGAAGGCTTAATGGGTGTTGAATTATTTTTACGAGGCATATTTTAGAACCCAATACTGATATGCCCTTGGAATCAATTCAAATTGATTCTTCAAACAAGACTTATGCAATTCGGAAAAAAAAAAATACACACCTTTTTATTGCTTTTGAGGAGCTCGATATTGAAATTGGATTATCTCTGTAATTGAAAATCTTCGATATCTGAAATTCATCCCTGTAGTAGCCCTCTGAAGCTTCTTTCAAATGCCACAGGTCTGACCTGATTTGGATTCTCCAAGGAACATTTGTGTCCAATCTCCCACAATGACCTAATTCTGGACTGGTTGAGTAGAGAGAACTTGTACGACTTGCCACGTGTCGCTGTTTTGTCCTTTGTCTCTGCAATTGATAGAAAAGAAACTACAGGCTGTGTACTTACGACCAATTTTTACAGCACTCCAATCCAATCCCCAGAGAGAGAGTTATTGAACTTTTCCCACGATCACCTCTTTGAGATGAAATTCAGGAGCCTGAAAAAGCACTACCTTCCACAGATCATATCTCCAAAAATGTTGCGAACCAAGCTCTGAATTGTTTTGAAGAATTTCCTCAGGATTTCAGCTTCGCACCATATGAATTTCAGATTCTGAACCTTCGTAGAAAAAAATTAATAGCGAAAATTCCATGATGACCTGTTTAGGAGCCTGAAAAAATACCTAGCTTCCACAGATCATATCTCCAAAACTATTGCGAACCAAACTCTGAAATTGTTATACAAGCTTTCTCAAGATTTTGGATTCGTACCCTAAAAATTTCAGCTTCTGAAACTTCGTAGAAAAAAATTTATAGCGAAAATGCCACGATGACCTGTTTGGAGCAGTGAAACCCTAGAATCCAAAGCTCTGATACCAAATGTTGTGTAACCAGCTCCAAAAAGAAGAAGAAAAGAGATATAAACGCCTTATAAATGAGCCACTTCGAGGGGGAAACCTCCAATATATTACATAAATGAACAATTCTTGCATGATACAACTTAAAAAACCTCCTTTCTATATATAGGAGTCCATGGGGCCATAATGTAATCCTAGAGGGCCACAATGTAATCCTAGCCGACCTAAAAATAATAATTTAAGGGCACAATAATAAAAAAAATGGGGGTTACAAGGGTACAATAATAACAATAAGGGGGTTACACTAACAACAATAAGGGACTATACTAGTAATATACGGACCTAACACTTGGGTGTGAACAGAGATGGGATCATGTTGATTCAGTCAATTTTGACCAAGTTAACAAAGCTATCTAGATACATTGAACCTCCTTTGGACAACACAGTTTTGGTGGAGGAAAAATTGCATAGGTTTGATGGCACATATGGATGGGACCCAATGTGAAGAGGCTCACTTGCTATATATGGAGATGATGGGAGCCTTTTTAGGCATGCTTGGTATTTTATTTTTTGATCTTGTCTGTTTATACTTGGCTTCCTCTTGCTGTTTAGTAGGGTTGCAGTGTTGTTGAGCACAGGGTGTTCCCGAGCGAGAATCCCACCTCTTCCCCTGAGAAGAATCTTGGGAGAGCTTGTCCTATATTGATACACATATAGGCTTAAGGCCAAGCACCATTCTTCAGTCCCAACATTATTTTTGTAGAATAATATTGCTGAGTTGCAGGGTGTTGCAGTGGAGGTTTGTTAACACCACTTCCGGTTCCGTTTCTCAGTAGAAGGTGCCTTCCTTCTCTTGAGATATCATCTAGGAAGATTTCTGAGATTATTTCACATCTTGGAAGTAGACCAAAGTATTCCTCATCTCCTACAGTGCATTCCCTTGCAGGAACTACGTCATTTTTCATAGATTTGCTGCAGTAGGGTTAAGACCCTTGTTTCTGAGCTAGTTTCCTAGGGAAAGGGCCAACCCTTCTACCGGAAAGATATAGGAAGAGATTCTCATCCCTATTTTGTATTATTCAGATATATTTCTGTAATTTTGCAGTAAGACTACATTTTCTGAGCTGAATATTCAGATATGCTCTTTTTGCACTTGTACATTCATGAAACCCTTGCCGGGTTGGCTTTATAATGAAATAAGGAGGTCAGATCTTCATTTTCTTAGCATATTGTTCCATAAAGTTATATATCCATGTTTTTTCATCATTATAATACATAAAACCTTATAAAATAATGCTTTCATTTGCTTCATTATTTTTTGCATAACTTAAGTCATGGGATTGGGCTATTTTTGAGCTGATATGAAGTCGGGAGGTCTGTTTAACATATAGAAATGGATTTATTTCTGATTCCATTTTCTATGTGAGGGCCTAATATCATTTTCTAAGGGAACCAAGCATTATTTCACCTAGTAAAAATGCAAATATTCAGAAATAGCGTTTTTCTGGTCTATTTGCTGCATTTTCCCCACCTGGGAATGTATAGAATGTCTTATTTTGTTGTTATTTCACTCATTTTATGGATATGAGTTGTTAATACATAATATGAGTTTATTTATCACTGAACATCCATTATTATGTTCATATGTTTCTGAAGCTCCAACTTTAGAATATCTTCAGTTATTCTCATTGTTGTAGAATTTCCCTATTTTGGGATATTACAAAAGTAAAGAAAAATTTAATATTCCAATTATCTTGAGGCTAAAATGGAATATTACTGTCCTCCCCTCCAAAATTTTGCTTGTCCTCAAGCAACTCACAAGGACTTTGCAAAGTCTCCAATGGATTTGTCTCCTCCCAAGAATACAAGCTTACCTTTGGTGGATAACCCAAATAGCTGTCATCATGAAGAAGTGGGAGATACATAGAAAGAAACATATACTGTCTATTGGTCTCCTCAAGGCATGAGAGATGATAAATGACGGGTGATTCAACCCCCATGAGACACTCCAATCTCCATGCTATCTTCCAAACAAAGTGAGCCATCCTAGGTAGCTCATGGAAACAATCACCAATCCCCTCATTATGCAATGTATAGGGGCTATATGGCTGGAAATGAGAGGTAATAATGTTCAAATTACACTCTCTCTCCCTCCATTTATAATAAATGTGGAGCTGTTGATCCTGGGCTGCAATAATATAGTCCTCATGAAGCCAAAAGAAACTTGGAACCTCATGATTCCCTTCATTGATTCTAGGGACCCTTCTTTCCCAATCTTCAATGCATATAGTGAATAAAGTGCCATCACCATATGTGCCCCAAAAGAAACATGGACTAAGTGTCATATGATATATTGGATGGTTACAATAGCCCCTCCATTGAGACCAATGTTGTTCTTCCTCTTGCTGCCTCAAAACATAGTACAATAAGTGGCCATCCCACCACCTTCCTGCTGTCATAAGATTCTCCAAAGCTTGAAAATAATAGAGGATAAGAGGTGTTGGCTGAATGTGACTCAAGTAACACATGTTTTTCCAAAATGCTTCACATGTGAGAGACTTTTCCCAAAGACATAAGGCAATCATATGGCTTCCTACATAAGGAAACAAAAGACATAGTGTAACAGCCATACAATGTTCCCTCCTCTTCTTGAAGTATGCATAAGTATGGGAAGTTTCATTCCCAATGGACACATCCAAACAATGTGTCATCCCTCCCATCATGTTCCCAACAAAGATCAGAGCATCATTATCATCATGATACAAACAAGCTCTCTTATGCCTTCTCATGTGAGAGTTACATTTTTCCCCAAACCCAAGTACATACATGATCATGAGGTACATTCCAAACAGAAATACAAGTAAATACATGAGATACATCCCAACCAAAAGTATGGACATGAGATTTAACATGTGATGTCCAAACTCTCTTCTTGTCAACCAAAGCAACCATGCCTTCTTCTTTTGCATCCTCCCATTAACACACAAGGCATGAGACTGTTAGTCATCCATAATTTTCACTATCTGAAGATGACTAAGTAGTGGTCCTAGATTTCTAGAAACAAAATTCATAAACATTGTGAGTTCTATAAATATCACTACCTTCATTATCCCGAGATAAAACTTTCACTATTTCATCTTCCTATCTAGTCATGATTGACCCACTACTCCCAGAAGACCCATCAGGGGCTCAAACCATTCATTTTTAAACCTAACTTATCTCCTTGGCTCAAAACCTCTGTTTTTCTTACCTACAAAATTCCCCACCACCACCTACGCCTACCAAATAGAGCAGCCTTGTTGTGCCTCTGTTAATAACTCTCAAAAACTGTTTGTCTCTGTGGATTCCTTAGATATTAAAAAAATGTTGCATCTTAGGCCTACAAATACAAAAAGCTTAGCATGGATCTTTCCTTACACTTGTAAATCCTAAATCTAGATCTCAACCCAAAAACCAAGTCCAAGAAGGCCTCCACTAGATCACATAGGGTTTCACAAAGTCATAGGATGGATTTGGTTCCCTACAGATTCTGTTTCTTCTTCTATATAAAGTGAATACATTCAAAAGAAGGGGACAAGTCACTTTGTCCTAGATTCACCAAAGATATTAGTCAAAGAGCTTTTTATGCCTAAAGACATGAATCTTGCAAGGAGACAGTTGCTCTTTTCTCGCATCTCTGCAAGATTGGTGAAAAGGAAATTAGGTTAGCAAAAAGGAAAGGTAATGGAATAAAAAGTCTCCTTCATAAATAACAGAGGGGATGTCAAAGGGACCTCCAAAAGCAGCGTCTTGTTTCAGCACCTAAACATACAAAGGATAAACTATCACCTCCAAACCTTTCTGCAAAAATACCTTGAAGAGTAATCTGAAGCAGAGATAGAAAAAAAGGAAGTACATTTGAAAGAGTTCACAAAGCCATTTTTGATAAAAGACACAATAAACTTAAGACAAACAGAAACACCATGAGTTTATGGTAAATCAGTAAAAATACTGATCATCAAAGGGCCTGTGTTTAAGGAGAAAAGGGGTGTTTTTATTAGTCACAAAACAATGGTGACAAACAAGAAAATCACCACAAACACCACAAAGGCAGAAGTCACCTCCTCAAGGTTACTTCCAAGGATAGCATTAGGTCGGTTGCACTGAAGGAAAGGGATAAAGAGTATCAGTATGCAGAGCCTCATCTCACCAAAGAGGCAAAAACAGAGTTTTTACCTTAAGATCAAAATGGGACATAATTCATTAACAAACATATCTTAAGAAGAATTTTTCCTGTGATTTACATCTTGGCTGAAGACCCCCAACAAGGGCATCCTTGTCAAAATATTGTCCTGCAAAAAAGATGATAAAAGCATGAGTAAAATTTTTGAAAAAACTACGCCAAAAGTGTTCTACACAGTGAAATGTCAGTAAAAAGACACATGCAAGAATAGAGGGAAACATGAACTTTACAAAAGTGGGTTTGGCCTTTTGATTTATTTTTCAAAAAAGCTATAAAGGGCCCCTTCTCAATTCCCCCCCGCACCATTTTCCACTTTGCAGGAAAGAAGAAACCGTTGGAGGAGAGTTGTAGTGTTTTTCGGGAAAAACTATGAGAGTTTACCGGCGCTACCCATAGAGGCTGGAACTATGCCCCTGGTCTTCGGCGCTATGCACAGAGGCGAGCTGAGCAGTGTAAAATTACACTGCGCTACGCGCTCGCAGCACGGCGCTGCGCGCCTGGGTTAGCGCTATGCTCAGGCCCAGAAAAATCAACAGGCGCCTGGGAGACCACCCATTCCGCCTAGTGCTGCGCTCCGACAACCCGACCAGCTCGGCGCTGCGCACAGTCATTGCACATCGGCGCTGCACTCTTGGCAGCATTCTCCAGATTTTTCCAAAGACCTTCGAAAATCAAATTTTTGACCTCTAAACTTCTGGAAGCTAAATACAAGGTTGGTAACACCCTTTCCCCCCTCCAAAGCATTATTTGCCTAAAATCAAAGAGGTCATCCATAGTTAAAATTTGACCAAATCCTAGACTATACAAAAATAAATTTTTATGTCTTTGAGCTAGGGTTTGTAAGAAAATTTGGTTTTGAGTGCAAAGAGAGGACTGAGTAACTATAAGGCTGACCTCCACCACCAAGTACAAGCTTTGAAAAAACTTCCTTCACCTTAGCTTTCCTTTTTACAAAGAGTTGACCTACACCACTTTTTTTACTCCAAAAAACCCTCAAGAAAAGCCCAAGGTTTCTACTACTGTTTTGGACCAGCCATCATGTCAGAGAGAGACAATCACACCAATGGTGATGAGAGTCACACTCCCACCAATAAAAAACATCATGGAGGAAAAGCTAAAATATTTGAGCCCCTACACACCACTCCAATCACTTCCTCTCCTATAATCCTTTCATGCTTCTAGGATGTAGGGTGCTACAAATTTTGTGAAAAGGTCAAGAAAGTCAACAGTCATCTAGAATTGACTAGATTATTTTCCTGTAGCCTACAAAACAACCAATTTAATCTAGCAGGGGTCCAATTTGAGCTTTCATCTGAAATCGTTTCCAAGGCAACATGTATACCAGACATTGGTGAGTTTTGGTTCAAACAAAAGAATTGGATTTGGGTTATTATGGGCCTTATTTTAAACCCAGCTATCAGCAAAATTGTAAGGCTATTTTCCCTTTTTCTCATTTTCTAGAGAGGTATGCAGCATTAATGAGGCATATTATTAGTTTTTTCACATGTGAGGGAAGATACTCTCGGCTCTACTCATATCATATCAGGTTGCTGATGCATTTTACCAAAGTCAAGATGATGACCTACCTTATTACCTTTTCCAGAGTATTGATAAAATGGTCTTCGCTGTCAAGAGGAAAAGCTATGACCACCAAATGCCAAGCCTCATTCACCACTCCCTGATCAAGATGATTGTCCTATACTAGCTAGAGCAGCAAGGAATATCTTGGGAGACCTTTATCTCACACGATATGTTTGCAGACCCCCAGGCCTTCATCCAACAGAAATTTCCTTCCACTTCAAAACCATCTACCTCCACACATCCATCATCTCCCCATCTGCCTTCTCCACAAATAATTTCACCTCTTACCTCCTCCCCTAAATTTCCAAGTGAAGGGGCTGACAGTAGCCCTAGTGAAGAAAAAATAGGAGGCAATAGTCAGGAGGAAGATGAGACAGATAATGATGGAGAAGGAGAGAGTAGTGAAGAAGAAGATGATGAAAATGAAGAAAATGATGAAGAGGAGGGAAGTAGCCCTGAAGAAAGTTGTGATGGAAATGATGAAGTTAGTGAAGGCAGCCACAAAGATGAAGAGGCACAACAGCATGATGATGAGGAAGAGAATCAAGATAAGGAGGAAGAAGAGCAAGACGATGAGGAAGAGAAAGATGATGAGGACAACAACCATCAAAGCACATCGGGCAGTCAAGGAAAGAGTCATGAAAGTCATGACAATAGTCATGATTGTCTTGACAAAAATCAGTCCAAGCATGACAAAGAAATTCAGAGTGATGAAAGTGAAAAAAATATAGAGCAGATTGAAGGACAAAATTATGACAACATTGCCTTTGAGACTCCCATTATTGCCCCTCTCTCATGCACTTATCACAGAGGGAAAAGTGATGTATTTTCTGCCTCTAAAATGCAAAGGGCCATCTCCTCAAAAAATACCAAAGCATTGGACAAAGGAAAAGAAAAAATGAAGGGTGTTGAGCAAAAGACACCAGTCAGGAGGAGTAAAAGGATAAAAAAGGCTTCTCAAGGGCCTCTCTTTGTTGATCTAGACAGTGATAATGAGGACCAAGAGATGAGTACTAAGTTGCTCCTCTTAGAGAAAGATGCCCAGCTTCAAGAATGGGAAAAATATTTTGAAAGGGAACAAATAGTTATTTACTACTACAAGCAAGAATACAAGCATTTCAAAGAGGTGAAAAGGGGCCTTGCCTTGCAGAAGAAAATGGTCAAACACTATGCAAGGAAGAGCATGCTTGCTAATGCCAAATTGAAGCAAGCCCTCATAGAGCTAGAAGAACTAAAAAGGTCCAAAGTGCATGAAAGCCTCGAGATCTTGTCTGATTCTTCTCAGCAGATGTCTAAAATCCCTTGAGGGGTCTACACGCCAATTTTGAAGAAAATCCTGAAACTTTTTTTTTTTCCAAATTTTGGCCCCTAGGAGCACAACACCCTAGGCGCTACGCTCTTTTTTGGGGCAACCTCAGCTGCTAAATTTTACATTTTTACGTTTTTCATGTAACCAACAGTCTACCCACAAAATTTTAGGTCAATTGGAGCATTTTTTCCCCCTCAAAAGGTCAAAAAACACCTCAAAATTGACCTTTCTGCCTCCTTTTTAGGCTTGGCGCTGTACATAGAGCAGTCATGGGAGATTGGATTTTTGAGCAGGTAAATTGAATACATTAAGCACAAATCAAGTATTTTTGGAAAGTAGACTCTTCAAGCTTTCCAACGAGCCATCCTGGGGCCAAATTCGATGCCGGGAGGGGGTCCAAAACTCAGTTGCAACAGACCCCATTTTCTGCTGATATGGTGCTACACACAAAGATAGCTTTTGGCCAAAAAGTCAACAAAAGACACAAATTAATGGAAAATTGGTTTTTTATTATTTTCATGGAAAAATCACTCCTGATCTGATCGGGGAGTTATGTTTTGATGCTTTTCATTTATATCCTTATCTATTATGTGTCTTGGGCCTTGCATGGTCATTAAGCACATTTATGACATTTATGGTTAAATTAGGGTTTCTGGAGGCCTATTAGGGTTTCCACCTCCTAATTTGGTCCATAAATAGAGCATGAGGGTCTTATGTATTTGGTTGGATGTTGATGACTTATGTTGAAGCAATACATAGTCCCTTGAAGCCTTTGATGAGAAATTGATGTCTTGGAGCTTATGCATGATCTGATTTGCTTGTTGGTGGAGAAGGATTGTTTGCAGGATCCATACGCCTGGTTGATGGTGAATTTTTCTCTTGTTAATGGTTTCTAATTTTCTCATATGTTTCCACCCATCTATGTTGCAGTAGGAAAAACAATTTAGACTAATATATGTTTGTTAATGGCACCTTAGATTTGTTTGTTTCCTTCACTGCCTTAATTTTTTCTTCTACTGAGATATGTTAGGGAATTCATCTCTTGCTCTCTAAGAAGTTCTTGGCTTGTCAATTTCTTGAATGATTTAGATCAGTTTGTATCAATTATGATTTGGCTAGCCCTGCATATTGTTACCACTGAAATACTCTGTTCTTGGAATCATCTTTTGAAGTAGCTTTTCCTATAGTTTGTAAAAGAAGTTTGTCTTAACCATGCTCTTTGCCTTTACTTAGCTAAATTTGTTTCAAGGAATCTTCATAGCTGTAACTTTGGATGCTAGGGTTTTCTATCCTTCTATGGTTATAGTTACTTGTGCATCTTAAATGTTTTTCTGCTTTTGATGATAAAATCCATGAAAGATTAAATAATTTTTTTTCCTTTCTATGTTGTATCTAAATGTTGTCTTGGTTGATTATTTGCTTTCAGTCTGAAATCAAATGGATTAGGTTTTTTTTATGCCTTTGATTCTCTTGCTATGCTTATAAATCTTCTAACTCCCTCAGTTTACAAGTATATAAAGGATTATGTTTCTGCCCTTTATTAGCTTGTTTTTCACAAGTTTAATGTCCATCTCATAATCCTTCACAACCTTAAAGATCCACCAACCAAGTTAAAATTGTCCTGCAAATGCTCTCAACACCATTGATGAAATTATCATGACCTTGTTAGACTCCATTTCCCAATGACTTAACAATCTTTCATGTTTTCTATCTAAAATCCATTTGAGCATCATACCCAACCAAAAACAATCAAAATACCTTGCACTTAACATCCAACCTAAAATCAACCATAAATCATTAAACAAGTTCACATCTTTGCATATACTAGAGAGATCCCTCTCCGAATCTAGGAAGGCTAGGTCCTTGGATTCCAAAGCTTGGTTTGATGTTACCCTGTCCATTTGTATCTCAATCAATCTATCAAATTACGGGGAGCTAACATAACGACGATCACGGTGGGACAGAGTTCATAGTAGCCTGACAAAATTTTATAGACTCATATAGGTCCTCAGTTTGAATTGAAAAATCAACTCATAGCCAAGAGTAGAAACTAATTGCTTCACCATCCTAGCAAGATGATGACTCAGTTAGAGAATGTTCATTGAAACCTTGAGGCTGCATAAAGAATCTCAAAAGCCAAAAATAGTCCCTAGATTGCTTTTTATCAAAATTTTGGTGGTGGAACATTGTATACATACCCTTAAAAATTACAAAAAACATCCACCAGGTGACTCCACCAGCTTCCGGTAAGCCTTTTTTCATCTTACTAGTCCCATAGGTTTTCCTAAGATTGTGTCAAATTAGTTCAAATCAGTTTTTAGGGCCTAGTTTTACCTTGTGTGAGTAAAATAAACACTAAGAGAGGTCAACCTTCCAAAAGTAGTCCCAAAGCCTTCAGCCTCTCTGTTTGTTGAGTAAAAGACCTGGCTTCACAAAGTATAAATACCAGATCACATCCAGACCCAAATCCTCCTACCGTAGTTGATAACCCAGAAAACATTTTGTGGCAAACTTCTAAAGCTGGAAACTCACCCACTGTTAGGACCATTCATAGAGCAATTTCTGCACCAGAGCACCATACAATTTCACAAGATCCTTAGTTGGACTTACACCATACCAAGAAACTATTCAGGACCAAGTCACAAAGTAGGGTTGACCAAGCTGACCTTGAGCCCATAGATTTGCAACAAAGCTCCAATAGAGAAGCTTCTCCTTCCACTCCACCTGATTTTCAGCTTCTCCATCACTTCAGCCATTTTCATCTCAAATATACTTAGAATCAGTTCTCCGGTCCAAGTACCTCAGCTACACCCATCCATACCACCACTGTGCAAACCACCTCACTCCATCCTCCTCCACCTCTCACAAATCCTCCCCTTGTAAATCAGCCTTTGTTTCCTTTCCATCCCCTCATGGTAGCCTGGTATGCTCCACTAGCTCTACAACAACCACTATTACCTTTTCAAAATGACTATCAGTCCAAAATCCCTCACTTCTTAGGGACTGAATCCATCACTGCTCAAAAACATGTAGATATAATTAATGATTCTTTTGACTACATGGAGATAGAAGAAGAAACCATGCAGATGAGAATTTTTTGTCAGAGCCTAGGGGGAGAACCAAAAAAATGGTTTAAAAATCTACCTCCCAACAGCATACATGATCTCCCTACTCTCTACCAAACCTTTGTGAACAAATGGGAAATCAAGAAGAACCCCCTTCAAATTATGTCTGAGTATAACAATCTTAAAATAAATCCAAGAGAAAGTGTTCATGACTAATCCACTAGCTTTAATAGTGTTTACAATGCTCTACCACCTCACAAAAAACCTCCACAAGGCTTGGACTTAGTGAAATATCCTAAAGGCTTTGATGTTGATATGGCCTATCAACTAAGGGAGAGAGATTACCTAACTCTAGAAGACATGAAAAAGGGGGTTGTGAGTGTAGGGGCCAATTTGATTGAGAAAAGGGCTAGGATGAGATCAGAAAAAAGGGTGACTTATAAATATGACACAACACCTACACCCTCCTCTTCCGACACCAAACTTGACTCCATAGTTAGGACAATGGAGAGGATGATGGAAAAAATCAGTTTGAATGAGAGAACACCTCCTAGGGAAAATCAAGCCAATCTTCAAAATAGGAATAGAAATCAAAATTTTAGAAGAGACCCTCCTCAAGTCAGACAAAGAGAGAGTGACCAACAAATCAGACCCCCTTTCCAAGACAACTATGTAGATGAAGAAGAAAGAGAGCCTCAACAGTTGGAAGAATACCATGTAAATGTCATAGGTTCAGATGATGAGGATAACACATTCCTTACCAAATAAGAACAAAGGATGTTTTCTTCAAAACCAGCTGGGAAATCATATGAAGATTCTGAAGACTATAGATTAGGACTTGAGAATGCCATAATGGAAGTCCATATGCAGTATGACCTTAAGAGAAAAAAGAGTCAAGATATTTCTAAAACAAATCAGCCAAACACTGCTGTTAGAAAAACCTATGAACCTATCCCTAAAAAGACAGCAGAAAACACAAATAATATGGTTAAGAAAACTGAACTAAACAAGTTAAAGACTAGTCAACCTAGTAAAGATTCAAGCTGCCCTAGTACTTCAACTAGTGGCCCTGAAAAAATCCTGTTTTCCAAACCATCAAATCAGAATCAAGAAATTAAAATGTACAAAAATTCATGGTTGATAAAACTGATGTAAATGCAATAAAGACACCTACACCTTTCAGTTTTGAGGGGGATATTTCCAAAATCAAGATAACCATACCCCTCACTAAGTTGGTAACTCAAGAGGTATATAGATCCCAGATTTTCGAAGTATTAAACATAGGGAATGATACCGAAACTTTAAACTTAACTGATGATAAACCAGAATTGTTGTTTGGTCTTGAAGTAGAGGGAAAATATCAAGAAGGAGTTGTCCCGCCTTTCTATGTCAATCTAAACATACATGATAAAATTCTGCATAATGTTATGCTAGACTCTGGTGCCTCACACAACCTCATGCCAAAGGTTGTGATGGAGAGATTGGGCTTAGAAATCACAAAGCCTTACAAATACTTGTACTCTTTTGATTCCAGTAGGGTTAAGTGTCTAGGCCTAATCAAGGATTTGTGTGTCAATCTGGCACAAATCCCCGCTAAGAGTCTAGTCATGGATATCGTTGTGGCTGACATCCCCCCAAAGTATGGCATGCTTTTATCAAGATCATGGGGGGCCAAATTCCAGGGTAGCCTTCAAATGGACATGAGTTATGCCACCATCCCAGTTTTCAATCAAACAAGGAGATTATACTAGGAATCCCACATGAAATACATGGTGAGTAACATAAATAGGCCAAATAACACACCGGTTTATTCCATTCACTCAAAAATTGACTCCTTCATCTTGTACAATGAAAATGACATATATGAACAAATAAATGACAAGGAGAAATAACTAAGCCCCTCAGAACAACCAAGCCAATCCTTTGACCAAGAAAATGGCCCCCAAAACTTTAGCAGCCCTGAAGTACAGAACATTGGCAAAACTGAAAATGACACCCTTTGGCATATGAGCTTTGATGGTTCTTATGGTAAGGTCGGAACAGGGGCTGGTGTTTGGATCCACAACACAAATGAAGGCCATTCCTATAGGTTATATTTTCAATGCACCAATAATGTTGCAGAGTATGAAGCTCTCCTCATTAGTTTACACTTACTCAAAGACCTCAAGGCTAATAAAATCTTGGTTCAAGGAGACTCAGAACTAATCATAAATCAAATTAAGGGAGAATATTCAGCTAAGAACCCTAGACTAAGGGAATATAGGAATTCTGCCCTACACCTTCTCAAAACATTTGGGAAGTATGAGCTCACTTTCATCCCTAGGGCCCAAAGCTGCCTCGCCAATGAATTTACCTTTGCTGCCAGCAGTTTCTCTTTACCTTATGAAAGTAATCAATGCCTCATCAAAGTAAAAAATAGTCCTATTGTACTAGATAACTTGAACCATTGGAAAGTGTTTAACAATGATGACCAAATAGATGATTTTCTACAATCCAGAAATGACTTTGCAAGCACAAAACAAAGTTTGAGATTTGAAAGAAATAATTTTGCTGAAAATGAAACTCCCAAAAAAAAGCTACCCTTTGATGATGATATAAAACACCTTCAAAACCCTTGTGTTGCAGAAGTATTTGACAAATTAGATCAAAGAGAACTTGAAATTATGCAGTACAAAGATGACACCTTGCCAAGAGGCCTTACACCACTAGAAGAGTTGTTTGATTTTAATGATGTAGATAAAAATCCCAAGATGGAATCCACTGAAACAAATGTAGAAGAGCGTAACATTGGAGGGATGAAAGAGCCCAAAATAATAAAGCTGTCCAAAACTCTCCCATCTGATACAAAACAGAAATACGTTGAGCTTTTTAGAGAATTTAAAGATGTGTTTGATTGGGGGTATGAAGACTTGAAATCCTATGACACCAAAATCATCCAACATAAAATTCCTCTCAAAGAAAATAAGAAACCATTTAAACAAAAGTTGAGAAGAATAAACCCCCTCTTGTTACCGTCAGTTGAGAAAGAAATAAAAAATATGTACGATGCCGGGATCATAGTCCTTGTCCAATACTCATAATGGGTGTCCAAATTTGTGATAGTTAGGAAGAAGACCGAGGAAAATAGGCTTTGTATTGACTTCAGAAATTTAAACAAGGCCTCCTTGAAAGAAAATTACCCTTTCCCTAAAATGGATCACATACTCCAAAAGGTAGTTGGCAAACAAAGGATCTCACTACTAGATGGCTTCTAAGGTTATAACCAAGTTCTAATCTTTCCAAGTGACAAACTCAAAACTTCTTTCACTACACCTTGGGGTACATTCATGTATGTTAAAATGCCATTCGGTTTAATGAATGTAGGGGCTACTTTCCAAAGGGCAATGGACATATCTTTTTCAGAAGACATAGGTTACTTCATAGTCATATAGCTTGATGACATCACTGTCTACTCTAAGATTGATGAAGAGCACTTAGTACATTTGAGAAAAGTCTTTCAAAAATGTAGAAAGTATGGCCTATCCCAAAATCCTAAGAAAAATTTGTTTGGCCTTCAGGAAGGAAAAATCCTAGGTCACATCATCTCTGAGAAAGGAATCAAGATAGATCCCAAAAGGATAGAAGGCATCTTACAAATCAGCCATCCTAGAAACATTAAAGAGCTGCAATCTTTCATTAGAAAGATTAACTTCCTAAGGAGATTCATCCCTAACCTTGCTGAGCTCCTAATAAATATCACAAATATGTTAAAAAAGGAAGTAGGAATGAAGTGGAATATGGAAGCAAAACAATCTTTTGAGCTGGTAAAACAAGCACTCACACAAACACCAGTCTTAATCAGCCTAGACTTCACCAAGGAATTTTACATTTTCTCCTTTGCCTCTAAGCATACTGTGGTAGTAGTATTGCTGCAAAAGAACATCATAGGGCAAGAACAACCCATATCTTTCTTCAGCAACGCCTTAAGGGATTCTCCTCTAAAGTATAACATCATGGAGAAGTAAGCCTTTTCTTTAATCAAAGCTTTGAAGGACTTTAGAGTTTATATTTTGCATTCACATATCATAGCTTTTGTCCCACACACTGTTGTTAAAGACATACTTAATCAAGACCCTGATGGTAAAAGGGGCAAGTGGATTGCCACCATTTTAGAATATGATTTAGAAATCAGACCCAATAAATTGATTAAAGGACAAGGAATTGAAAAACTGATGGTTGAATCAAATTTCCAAGCTTTAGACATGAATATGATTGATATTTTAGAGGAAACTGAAGAATTTATAGCACCATACATTGAAGAAATGTTTTTAAATTCTGCTTGGTATGCTGATATTATTTATGTACTTCTTTATCTCAATGCTCCACCTTCTTTGTCAAAAACCAAAGCTAGATTCTTGAAACAAAAATCTTTAAATTTCTGCATCTTAGATGGAGTATTGTACTGGAAGAGTGTTGCTGGTTTTCTACTTAAATGTTTGCTTAAAGATGTTGCAGAAAAGATCATGCATGAATTACATGAGGGAGAGTGTGGGGGTCACCTATATTGGAATACCACAGCCAAAAAAATCCTTAGAGCTAGCTACTATTGGCCTACCCTTTTTTCGGATACTCACAAACTAGTCATGACTTGCCATAAATGCCAAATATTTGATGGCAAAAGAAAACAGCTACCTTTACCTTTGCATCTCATTAGTGTTGAAGCTCCTTTTCAGAAATGGGGATTGGACTTCATAGGAGAGATCCATCCTACCTCATCTGCCCAACATAAGTGGATCCTCACTACCACTGATTATTTCACCAAGTGGATAGAAGCCATCCCTTCTAGAAATGCCACTGACTCAGTCATCATCAAATTCCCTGAAACCAACATCCTATCTAGGCTTGGTTGTCCTAAGAAGATCATCACCGATAACGCTGTTGCCTTTACGTCTAAGAAAATGGTGGAGTTTTACTATAAATATCACATCACCCTAGGTCACTCCACTGCTTATTACCCACAGGGTAATGGACTAGCTGAGTCCTGTAACAAGATCTTGGAAAACATAATTAAGAAGCTCTTAGAACAAAATAAAAAATCATGGCATAGCAAACTAGTGCATGCACTATGGGCTGATAGACTAACCACCAAGAAATCTATTGGTATGTCTCCCTATCAACTAGTGCATGGAATGGATGTAGTTTTCCCCACCTCTTTGGGAGTTTCAGACATGAAGCTTCTTCAAGAAGTATAATCAGAAGAAAATGACAGGCAGAGGAGGCTGAACCAAACCATTCATTTGCAGCTGTCAAGGGAAGAAGTTTACAAAAGGACACGAGCTATACAGGATAATATCAAGAAAATATTTGATAGGAGAACCAAAGCACATGATTTCCAGATTGGAGATATGGTTCTGAAATGGGATTCAAGAAGGGAAGACAAGGGAAAACATGGTAAGTTTGAAAATCTATGGAAAGGCCCTTACATCATTCAGTCAGCTAGAGGCAACAAGGCTTTATTTTTGCAAGAGCTGGATGGGACTGAAATGTTTGGAGGTCCGGTAAATGGGAGGATGCTTAAACATTACTTTTGTCAAGCAGCCTAGTTTTTTTTTCTCATTCATTGTACATACCATTGTTTGATGAAAATAAAAATCACAAAAACAATATAAAAATAAAAGAGGGCAGAGTTTGAAAGAGAGGTACAATCCCATACCTAAAAAAATAATAATGCTGAAAGTGTGCAAGTCTAAATGCTACTGCTTATTTCAAAAATCCTTGTTCAGTCATACAGCCTAATCATGGATGAACATGTTTTAAATTTATGGTTGATAAGTTAGTGAAAAATATTAGGTCAAAATTTTCAAGTTTGACTTGTCAAAAGATAGATTAGGAATGAGAGATGTTGGTTCCACATGCCCAAATCTGAACCAAAGAGGAAAATGGGGATTTTAAAAAAATGACACATGTTGCCCTCATGTTTCCTAAGTTTTGTATGTACAAAAATAACACTTGTGTGCAGAGAAACCCATGGTAGGTCAGATTATCTAATCCCGATTTAACCATGCTTTCAATTTCATGTTTATAGCTTAGTGAATCAATCCTATCAAATAGCTTAATCTTGACTGTTGAGTAGTCTAGGTAGAGAATAAGAAGAGTTCACTAGCCTAATCTGAACTCTTGGAAGTGATAAGTGTAGAAGTAGATAATTTTTTTTGCTTTCAAAAGAAGAAAATTTCAAGGGTTTGCCAGTTCAAGTGCACCCAAGGAAGAAAAAATGTTAGGCAAGTAGGTTGGGTAGGTAGAGATGATGTTGATGTTAATCATGTTTTTTATATTACTAAGATCACAGCTTCAAGCAAGCATCAGCAAGTGAAATAGGTAAAAATCTGCCTAATGGATGAGGCACTAGTCTTCATAAGCCAGAAATCTGAAGTTCTAGACACCTCCTGAACAGGAGATGCCCTCCCCAAGTGGAGCCACTGTTAGTCATCAGTAATTTTTGCCTTAGTGATGACTAAATGATTACCCCAAGATTTCTAGAAACAAATTTTGTAGAACATTGTGAGTTCTAGAAATCTCACTGCCTTCATTATCCTCAAGGTAGAATTTTCACTATTTTGTTATCCTATCTAGTCATGATTGACCCACTACTCTCGGAAGACCCATCAGGGGCTGAAACCATTCATTTTTAAACCTAACTTATCTCCTTGTCTCAAAACCTCTGTTTTTGCTTACCTACACAATTCCCCACCACCACCTAAGCCTGCCAAATAGAGCATCTTTGTTGTGCCTCCTTTAGCAACTCTCAAAAACTGAGTGTCTCTGAAGAGCCTTTAGATAGTCAAGTAAGTGTGTTGCATCTTAGGCCCACAAATAGACAAAGCTTGGGATGGATCTTGTCTTACACTTGTAAACCCTAAGTCTAGATCCTAGCCCAAAAATCAAGTCCAAGAAGGCCTCCACTAAATCACCTAGGGTTTCACAAAGTCATAGGATAGATTTGGTGCCATACAGATTCTATTTCTTCTTCTATATAAAGGGAATACAATCAAAAGAAGGGGACAAGTCACTTTTTCCTAGATTCACCAAAGAGATCAGTCAAGGAACTTTTTATGCCTAAATACATGAATCTTGCAAGGAGACAGTTGCTCTTTGCTCACATCTCTGCAAGAGTGGTCAAAAGGACATCAGGTTAGCAAAAATGCAAGGTAATGGAATAAAAATTCTCCTTCATAAATAGCAGAGGGGATTGCAAAGGGACCTCTAAAGCAGCCTCTTGTTTCAACTCCTAAACATACAAAGGATAAGCTATCACCTCCAAACCTTTCTGCAAAAATAACTTGAAGAGTAATCTGAAGCAGAGATAGAAAAAAAGGAAGTACATTTGAAAGAGTTCATAAAGAAATTTTTGATAAAGGACACAATAAACTTAATACAAATAGAAACACCATGAGTTTATGGTAAATCATTAAAAATACTGATCATCAAAGAGCCTGTCTTTAAGGAGAAAAGGGGCGTTTTTATTAGTCACAAAACAATGGTGACAAACAAGAAAATCACCACAAACACCACAAAGGCACAAGTCACCTCCCTGAGGTTACTTCCAAGGATAGCATTAGGTCATCTGCACTAAAGGACAGAGATAAAGAGTATCGGCATGCATAGTCTCATCTCACCAAAGAGGCAAAAACATAGTTTTCACCTTAAAATCAAAATGGGACATAATTCATTAAAAGAAATGGCTTAAGAAGCATTTTTCCTGTGATTTACATCTTGGCTGAAGACCCCCAACGAGGGCATCCTTGTCAAAGGATTTTCCTGCAAAAAGATGATAAAATCCTGAGTAAACATTTTGCAAAAACTATGCCAAAAAGTGTTCCACACAATGAAATGTCAGTAAAAAGACACATGCAAGAATAGAGGGAAACATGAACTTTACAAAAGTGGGTTTTCCCTTTTAATTTATTTTCAAAAAGGCTATAAAGGGCCCCTTCTAATCCCCCCCCCCCTCGCACCATTTTCCACTTTGCAAGAAAGAAGAAACCATTGGAGGAGAGTTTCAGTGTTTTTTGGGCAAAATTGTGAGAGTTTACCGGCGCTACGCGCAGTGGCTGGCGCTATGCTCCTAGCCTCTACTGCTACGCACAGAGGCAAGCCAGGTAGTGTAAAATTACACTACGCTACGCACTTGGGATGGCACTACGCTCAGGCCCAGAAAACTCAACGGGTGCTCGGGAGACTGCCCATTTCGCCCGGCGCCGAGCTCCGACGGCCTGACCGGCTCGGCGCTGCGCTCTTGGCAACATTCTCCAGATTTTTCCAAAGACCTTCAAAAATCAAATTATCGGCCTCTAAACTTTTGCAAGCTAAATACAAGGTTTGTAAAACCATTTTCCTCCTCCCAAGCATTATTTACCTAAAATCAAAGAGGTCATCCATAGTCAAAATTTGACCAAACCCTAGACTATGCAAAATCCAATTTTTATGTCTTTGAGCTAGGGTTTGTAAGAAAATTTGGTTTTGATTGCAAAGAGTGGGCTAAGTAACTATAAGAATGAACTCCACCACCAAGTGCAAGCTTTGAAAGTTGTCTTCACCTTAGCTTTCCTTTTTTACAAAGAGTTGACCTACACCACTTCTTTTACTCCAAAAAAACCTCAAGAAAAGCCCAAGGTTTCTACTGCTGTTTTGGACCAGCCATCATGTCAAAGAGAGACAGTCACACCAGTGGTGATGATAGTTACACTCCCACCAAGCCAAAACATCATGGAGGAAAAGCTAAAATATTTGAGCCCCTTGAAACCACTCCAATCACTTTTTCTCCTATGATCCTTTCATGCTTCCAGGATTTAGGGTACTACAAATTTTGTGAGAAGGTCAAGCAAGTCAACAGTCATCCAGACTTGACTAGATTATTTGCCTGTAGCCTACAAAACCACCAAGTTAATCTAGCAGGGGTCCAATTTGAGCTTTCATCTGAAATCATTTCCAAGGCAACACGTATACCAGACATTGGTAAGTTTTGGTTCAAACAAAAGAAGTTGGATTTGGGTTATTATGGGCCTTATTTGAAACCCACCTTTCAGCAAAATTGTAAGGCTATTTTCACTTTTTCTCATTTGCTAGAGAGGTATGCAGCATTAATGAGGAAAATTATCAGTTTTTTCACATGTGAGGGAAGATACTCATGGCTCTACTCATATCATATCAGGTTTTTGATGCATTTTACGAAAGTCAAGATGATGAACCTACCTTATTACATTTTCCAGAGTATTGATAAAATGGCCTCCGTTGTTAAGAGGAAAAGCTATGACCACCAAATGCCAAGCCTTTTTCACCACTCACTGATCAATATGGTTGTCCTCTATCAGCTAGAGCAGCAAGGAATTTCATGGGAAACCTTCATCTCACATGATGTGTTTTCTGATCCCCGAGCCTTGATCCAGCAGAGCTTGCCTTCCACTTCACAGCCATCTAACTCCACTCATCCATCATCTTCCCATATACCTTCTCCACAAATATTTTCACCTCTGGTTTCTTCCCCTAATTTTCCAAGGGAAGGGGATGAGAGTATCCCTAGTGAAGAACAGATGGGTGGCAGCAGTCAGGAGGACACTGAGACTGATAATAATGGCCATGAAGAAAGTAGTGGTGGCCCTGAAGAAATCAGCCATGATCATGAAGAAAGTAGTGATGATCATGAGGAAAGCATTGAAGAAGAAGATGATGTAGCAAGATGATGAAGAAATAAGCAATGGCCAAGATTAGCAAGATGATGAAGGAGAAAACAAAGATGAAACTAGTAATGGCAACCACAAATATAATAGTGAAGAAGAAGATAGTGAAGAGGGAGAACAACTAGATGAGGAAGATAGCTATCTAAGTGCCCAAGACAGTCCAAGAAAGAGTCATGATAGTCATGACTGTCTTGAAAAAAATCAGTCCATAGAAGACAAAGAGAATCAGAGTGAGGAAGGTACAGAAAATGTAGAGAAGATTGAAGGAAAAAATGATGACAACATTGCCTTTGAGACTCCCATTATTGCCCCTCTCTCATGCAATTATCACAGAGGGAAAATAGATGTGTTTGCTGCCTCTAAAAGGCAAAGGGCCATCTCCTCACAAAATACCAAAGAATTAGACAAAGGCAAAGAAGAAATGAAGAGTTTTGAGCAAAAGACACCAGTCAGGAGGAGCAAAAGGATTAAAAAGGCTTCTCAAGGGCCTCTCTTTGTTGATCTAGACAGTGATAATGAGGACCAAGAGATGAGTACTAAGTTGCTCCTCTTAGAAAAAGATGCCCGACTTCAAGAATGGGAAAAGGACTTTCAAATGGCACAAATATTTATTTACTACTATAAGCAAGAACACAAGCATTTCAAAGAGGTGAAGAGGGGCCTTGCCTTGCAAAAGAAAATGGTCAAACACTATGCAAGGAAGAGCATGCTTGCTAATGCCAAATTGAAGCAAGCCCTCATAGAGCTAGAAGTTCTAAAAAGGCCCAAAGTGCATGAAAGCCTCAGGATCTTGGTTGATGCTTCTCAGCAGGTTTCTAAAACCCCTTGAGGGGTCTACACACCAATTTTGAAGAAAATCCGGAAATTTTTTGTTTTTTCCAAATTTTGGCCCCTAGGAGTGCAGCACCCTAGGTGTTACGCTCTTTTTTGGGGCATCCTCAGTTGCTAAATTTTACATTTTTGGGTTTTTCATGTCACCAATAGTCTACCCACAAAATTTCAAGTCAATTTGAGCATTCCCCCCCCCCCCCTCAAAAGGTCAAAAACACCTCAAAATTGACCTTTCTGCCTCCTTTTTAGGCTTGGCGCTGTGCACAGAGCAGTCATGGGAGATTGGATTTTTGAGCAGGTAAGTGGCATCCATTCAACACAACTCAAGTATTTATAGAAATTAGACTCTTCAAGCTTTCCAATGAGCCATCATGGGGCCAAATCCAATTCCAGGAAGGGGTCCAAACCTCAGTTGCAACAGACCCCATTTTCTGCTAATATGGCGCTACGCACACAGACAACTTTTGGCCAAAAAGTCAACAAAAGACACAAATTAATGGAAAATTGGTTTTTTATTATTTTCTTGGACAAATCACTCCTGATTTGATTGGGGAGTTATGTTTTGATGTTTTTCATTTATTTCCTTGTCTATTATGTGTCTTGGGCCTTGCATGGTCATTAAGCACATTTATGACATTTATGGCTAAATTAGGGTTTCTGGAAGCATCTTAGGTTTCCACCTCCTTAGTTGCTCCATAAATAGAGCATGAGGGTATTATGTATTTGGTGGGATTTTGATGACTTATGCTGAAGAAAATACATAGTCTCTTGGAGTTTTTGATGGAAATTTGATGTCTTGGAGCTCATTCATGCCCTGGTTTGCTTGTTGATGGATAGAGACTGTTTGTAGGATCCATAAGCTTGGTTGATGGTGAAGTGTTTCTTATGTTTATGTTTTCTAGTTTTCCATTATGTTTTCCATCTTTCTATGTTTTCTAGTTTTCTTCTGTTGAGATATATTAGGGAATCCATCTCTTTCTCTCTAAGAAGTTTTTATCTTGTTAATTTCTTGAATCGTTTAGACCAGTTAGTGTCAAGTATGATTTATGGCTAGCCCTGCATATTGTGGTCACTAAAATACTCTGTCCTTGGAATCTCCTCTTTAAAGCAGCTTTGCCTAGCTTTTTCAATGAAGTCTGTTTGAACCATGCTCTTTTCCTTTACTTAGCTTAATTTGTTTCAAAGAACCTTCACAACTGTAACTTTAGATGTTCAGAGTTTTCTCTTCTTCTATGGTTATAACTACTTGTGCATCTTAAATGTTTTTCTGCTCTTGATAATGAAATCTATGAAAGTTAAATAAGTTTCTTGCCTTTCTATAATTTCATTTGAATGTTTGTCTTGGATAATCATCTGTGTTCAGTTTGAAATCAAATGGATTAGGTTTCACTTATGCCTTTGATTCTCTTTCCATGCTTATGATTTTATAACTCCCTTAGTCTAAAAAGTTATTAAGGATTCAATTCTGCCCTTCACTAGCTTTTATTCTCAAGTTTAATGTTCATATCATCATCCACCACAACCTCAAAGACCTACCAACCAAGTTAAAATTGCCCTGAAAATGCTCTTGAAACCATTGATGAACTCATCATGACCTTGTTAGACTCCATTTCCCAATGAATTAACAATCTTCCATGTTTTCTATCTAAATCCATCTGAGCATCATACCCAACCAAAAACAATCAAAATACCCTGCAGTTAACATATAGCCTAAAATCAACCCTAATTAGCAAAACAAGTTCATATCTTTGCACCTACTAAAGAGATCCCTCTCCGAATCCAGGAATGCTAAGTCCTTGGATTCCAAAGCTTGGTTTGATGTTACCCTGTCCATTTGTATCTCAATCAATCTAGTAAATTACGGGGACCTAACACCATCTTAGCTTCCATGTCATCCATCTTAGATTCCATTCCAGCTTCCATGCCATCCATCTTAGCTTCCATGCCATTCTTCAAACCATCCATCTTAGATTCCATGCCTTTCTTCAAACCATCCATCTTAGTTTCTATGTCTTTCTTCAAAACTTCCATGTCATTTTTTGTTGCTCTTTGCGAGAGCGAAATTTGTTGCACTTGCTCTTGTAATTTTGATATGTCATGTTGCCATTCTTCATGAGTCATAGTAGAGCCTTTTAAAGGCTTAATGGGTTTTTAATCCTTTTTAGGGGCCATTTAAGAATCCAATACCGATATCTATTCTACAATATGCCCTTGGAATCAATTCAACTTGATTCTTCAAGCAAGACTTATGCAATTCGGAAAACAAATACACACCTTTTACTTGCTTTTGAGAAGCTCGATATTGAAATTGACTTATCTCTATACTTGCAGATCCTCAATATCTAAAATTCGGCCCTGTAGTATTTCTCTGAAGTGCCTTTCAAATGCCACAGGTCTGACTTTATTTTAATTCTTCAAGGCAATGTTATGTCGAATTTTCCACAATGACCTAATTATGTACTGGTTCAATAGAGAGAACTTGTACGACTTGCCACGTGTCACTGTTCACTCCTTTCACTCTGAAATTTATAGACAAGAAACTAAAGTCCGTGTACCTCCAATCACTTTTTACATCATTCCAATCCAATGCTCAAAGAGAGAGTTATGAAGATTTTCCCACGAACACCTCTTTGAGATGAAATTCGGGAGCCTGAAAAATACCTAACTTCCACAAATCATATCTCCGAAAATATTGCGAACCAAGATCTGAAATTTTGCGATGATGTTCCTCAGGATTTTGGCTTCACACTCTAAAAATTTTAGCTTCTGAACCTTCGTAGGAAAAAATTTATAGTGAAAAATCCATGATGACCTGTTTGGAGCAGCGAAACCCTATAATCCAAAGCTCTGATACGAAATGTTTTGAAACCAGCTCCAAAAATAGAAGAAAAGAGATATCAATGCCTTAGAAATGAGCCACTTCAATGGGTAAACCTCCAATACATTACATGAATGAAAAATTCTTGGATGATACAAATTACAAAGCCTCCTTTCTATATATAGCAGTCCATGGGGCCACAATCTAATCCTAGCCGACCTAACAATAATAATTTAAGGGCATAATAATAACAATATGGGGGTTACAGGGATACAATAATAACGATAAGGGGGTTACACTATCAACAATAAGGGACTATACTAATAATATAGTGACCTAAAAATAGCTTGATATATGATGTTTAGGAATTACCTCTTCATAGATTGAGTTGTTTGTGTTATCTTATATGTTTTCCCAAATTCTGAAGGTGAATTTACTAAATTTAGAAGCTCTTATGCTTTCTATGTTTCATTGGAATGTTTATCTTGGATATTTATCACTTTAAGTATTGTTAATTGAGCTTAATGGTTTTCCCTACCTCATGAGTTGTAGCTTTTAACTATATGTATTTAAGACCTCTTAGTCTTTCCCAAATTTGATGTTCACTCCACCTCATACATCACCTTAAGGATCCATTAACATTTTTAAATTGGCCCCGCAACACACTCTGTTTCATCATTTAGACACCCATGGCTTTCATTGACTCCATAGCCCGATGGCTTTGATAGACTCTCACTCCACCTATTACACTTGACCATCTTACCCAACCAAAACAATCAACAAACCCTACACTTAACAACTAGCCTAAAATAAAAACCCTAAAGCAAAAAGAACACATCCTTTGCACCCAATAGAGAGATCCCTCTTCGAGTCCAAGAAGGTTAGGTCCTCAGACTCCAAAGATTGGTTCCATGTTACCCTGTCATTTGGTCTCCCAATCTGCCAAATCACGGGAACCTAACAATGGGTAGGGGATGTTCTCCTAAAAAATCTTTGTACACTTGCCAAAAGAATACAAAATGGGTTTGGATTGTAAAAACACGGAGATGGGTGCCCAAAAACATGAAAATGGTCGCTCACTGATGATGTGAGGAAGGTGTTTTTGCTGAGGGTGGGGGCCCCATTGGTTAGTCTCATTGTGAAGGTGATGGAGTGGATGGAAAATATCGCAGATGGGCTATGCTGATGGAGGTATGATAGGAAAAATGCGAGACATGGTGGTACATGTTCGATTTTCTTGCGAAAGATGGTAGTTCAGGAAAGGGGTTTTATCGTGATATGTTAAAACTTGACTTGATGCATGATGTATATATGAACA